>JARHVA010002347.1:1582500-2182500 GCA_037957365.1 Torreya grandis | reverse complement strand
TGAATGTGTATTGAGAATTAGGTCAATCTTGGCCACTTCAAAAGGTGGAGATTAGGCTTATATGAAAGCCACTCTGAAACTAAGAAATAGGCTTATATTAAAGCCACTTCGAAATGATGCCAACCACCTATAGATAGAATAAGACATGTAATTATTGAGAATACCTAGGTAAGATAATGAACTAGAAAGAAAAGAAGGCAAATGTGCCATGCACATTGCCCCCAATCACTAGTGTCTGTAACATGGATTCTAATTCGGAAGTTATACCAACTACCCAATCTAAAACTAGAAGAAAGAGCCATCATGCCATGTATGATGCCCCCTATATCTAGATAATATAAGTAAAAATATACTAAAACTACCCAATCTGAACTAGACTATAGCTAAAAAACTATAATTGACCTTACCTTTCTATTTATTTTTAAAATTTTAGGTTTTTGGCTATTTGGATAAGAACACTGAAAAGTGGACACTTTGTTGTAGTCCAAATAGGGTGCTCTTATCCTTTACTATTTTTGATGGTTGTTATGTGTTCATACCTATTTTTTGGTCTTTTCTACATGTTTTAAACTCTAATTATTATTTTGAGTGTTTCAAAAACTAATTTTAACTAGTAGAGGGCTCTGATATCAATGCCACAACCCTTGTTTGTTACCCACTCTTTTGAGGGTAGGAATGAAGACCCTATAATGATTGGCCTTAGAAGAAAGAGCCTTAGAAGTGTGTTTATGTTGTGAAATACATGATATTGCAATTATGATTGAAAAGATGTCTCAAGATATACCATAATTTGTGTTAGAGATTGTTAGATCAACAAGGGTATACCTAGATAGATGTAACAATGTAATGAACTAAAATTAGAAATATGGTTATTTTTAAATGGGGGATGGAGCATGATGTCTATCATGGCATCCAATAAGGTAAGATAATGCATGATGTGGATCATGACATTGCAAACAATTGAGAAGCAAACAAGAAAACAAGCATGCAAGGTAAGAAGCATACAAAAGAGGCCAAGTGGACAAGAAAATAAGGGACATGGGCACATGCCACTCAAACTAGGAAACCAAGCATACAAGGCATGTTCAAATTCCTACATGGATATACAATTATAAACACGCAAGATTGGCATGAGGGCCACAAGCACATATAAGAGTAAAAGCAAGGGACATTGGTAAATGTCCTAAGGCACACCCAAGTAAAAAAATAGGAACTAAGAAATGTAATCACATCTAGGTACTCAAAGAAAGAAAGGAAGGCATGTAAATGTTAAAAATACTATCACATCTAAATAATCAAAGCAGGAAGTGAAATTAAGCAAAACATGTAGTACAAGACTAGGTAGATGTAAAGAAATAAATAAGTGTTATATAATATTGAGTATCGATAGAATAATCTATGTAAGCTAGTAAATAATGCACATCAACATGATAACTAGAGTTTTTGGTGTAGGAATGGCATAACTTTGATGGTGTAGTCATGTAGAAGATGCTTCCAATGGGTAGATATGTCAATGTATGTCTCAAATGTAGAAGTACAATGCCCCCTCAATGGCTAGAGTGAAGTAATCAAGGATTTGAGTGTCACTACACACACTCAAAGAAGATCAAGTGAAGCATGGTAATGAAGATAAATTGATAAACAATAGCATAGAAGAACAAAATGTAAGTCTATCATGGAAGTAGAAATTTAAATCGTGGATAATGCATGTAATTGAAAAGTGTTTGGTGTTTTGAGTTATTTAAATGTTTTTGTATTTTGACATGTTATATTGTTTTTGGCATTTTTAAATATTGTATTGTTTTTGGTGTTTTAAAATGAGCTATATACAAGTAAGCAAAAGGATACTATGTATAAGTAAGTTAAAAAATTATGTATAATAAATACTGAGAAGAAACGATACTAACCAATGAGTCTCATCAGAGACTCCCTATCATGGTGTCATATATCAAGGAGAGAGATCATGCATGATCATGAAGCATGATGGAAAGGTTGAGATTGTGACTTTGAAAGCTATGTATACTGTAAGTGATCTAAAATCTCTATAGTAGAAACTGATTGTGGGGTCCCCTTATAACTATGAGAAGTGGGTGTAATTATGGGGCTCTTAGGGATGGTTATTTACAACTAAGAATGTTAGTTGTTAGTAGAAGAGTATGTAAGATATCACTCTATGCATATTATCCCCATGGATACAATATCATTATCTGAACCCTGATGGCCAACTGAATAAGTGACTATACTACTCATATTATGTAGGAACATGCCCTATATCTAATGTGGTCTATGATGCACTAATTATAGCTATACATGGAGATTCTATAATATGCAACCTCAATGGATGCACAACTAAAACTATGTGTTGTGAAGGAGGATCATCTATTTGTAATTATAGTGGATTACTATGTGAAATAACACTTTATGGCCTCTACCATGATGTGTATGATGAAGCAATAGATGGAGATAGAATTGTAACCTATATGGGGGCTCATCTAATATTCATCTTAGCAGGTTTAATGTGATATAGGTCCCTAAAAACTTGGCTATAGTGAATATCTATCTAGAATAGTACTCTATGATGTGGGTTCATCTAATCTTAACCATAGTAGGTTATAAGTGAGATAGGAACTTAAAAAATCTGCTATAATGGCTGTGACTATGATGGAATGTATATGGAACTACACTATGTACTCTATAGACTACACTATTATATGTAGGCTACTCTCACTGCACTAGTCTCAAAACCCTCTGAGTAGGTGGGATATGAGATCTCCTATGAGGCTCTATATTAGAAACTACATTACTCTGATGATGAGTAATCAATGATTCCTATGAAGGAATATCCTGGGATGACTTAGTCATGGAGGAATGAGATCTATGAATCCATGATGGAGAATATCTCAATGCCTCCAGTGTGAATAATATGATACCATTATCAACACATCTATTAATACAGTCCCTGAGTCCATAACAATCATTGTCTCTATGTCTATAGATATGATGAAAATTACAAAAGGGGTGATGTGGCTGTCTATGTAAGAGATGTGGATCTTGATGATGAGTAGAAGATAATGTGATTAGCCTCCTATCTAGTAGTGATGATAATATGACATATAGGTTATCACACTCTAAATAAAACTATAGTGGTGCCCTACTTATATTCTCTATAGTGCATATTATAAGTGGTGCTCTGGAAACTAGCTCTCTATTTTTAACTAGTTGCTTTTTTGGTTGTGGTCTTTTATCTTGTTTAGGACATGATGGATGCTATATGCTAGGAGCTATAAATGGAGGTAATACTATGAAATCTAGAGTAAGCTAATCAATTGAATATAACTCAATCAATCCCAATTTGTTTTCCAAGGCTAAAATTGTATACCATAAGTTATTAAAAGAGGACTCTATCTAATATAATATATGCTCTAGGAGGGGTTAACAAGGCCCCTTAATAAATATATGCTAAACCTCTAAATCTGTTGGTTTATAGATAAAGTATAACATGTAAGTCTTAAATTGTAAGATATAATCATTAACTGACTCTGAAGGATTCTAATGCAATGTGACAAGTTTATCATATGTAACAGAAGGGCCCATGTTTGCTATGTAATATTTGAGAAATTCCTCCTCTAAGTCATCATATGTATACAAGGAACCAATAGGGAGTAGATGAAATAACCAATTTTGTGCATTACCCACTAATGTCGGCTGAAATAACTTAAGTAGAATCAAAGGACTCACTTGAGATGACAATTCTTCCAAAAGGATTTAAGGTCTATGAATGGATTTCTAGTTCCATAAAATTGAGTCAAAGATGGTATCTGAAAGTACCTAGGTAATGAAGCTTTGAAAAATGTCTTCAGAAGAGGGTTAACATGCAAGTCATTGGCATATATACAAGAATCATAAGCCTTATTTTCCAAAGTAAGGAGATGTACTTTGTGTTGTAATTCACCAACTGCATGCATCAAAGAAATAATCTCTTTGGATGATATATTATTATCTTGAAGTGGTTAATTTAAACATTGAATTTGATCATTTATTTTAGCCATGGGAATGCTACATTTAACAATTGAATCATAGAGAGGGGGTTTACTAACTTGAACCTTTGGAGGAATGGTAACTTAGAACTTAGTAGAGGGATGTGGGCTACCATTCTCTTTCGGTGGCGAGTGAGAAATATGCACTAATATAGTAGGGGGTAGCTTGGGAGATTCATTGGTATCTTTAGTATTTAGTGAATCACATTCTAATTGAATAGAATATATGATGTTATAATTGACATGTGCATCATTTGAAATAGAATCATGCATAGAATTAGAAGGAACATTTTGTAATGAATTATGTTTGAGAGAATGAGTAAGAGAAGAGTTAGAAGCATGAGATGCATTTTCTTCTTCAATATATGCATAATAGTCATCATTATTCCATATATTATCACAATCATAATTTTATTCATTTGAAAGAGGAGAAGTAGAAGTATCACTTTCAGATTCACTCTCATTGTCATATTCATTTTCATGTTCACTATCATACTAATTATCACTTCCATTATCATTAGGGAGAGGGGTAAGAGAAGATGTTAATTATTTTCTAATATGTAATAAATTGTCATGTGAAATTAGAATAATATGTACATCTATGTTATCCTTGAATTAAGTGCATGAATTATTTTAATTTGTAATATGAGAAGTAAGATTAAGAGAGTTATCATTTAGGCATTCTTTTGTCATTGTTTGAGATGATAAAGTAGAGTTAAGAACATGAGATTGATCATTTTAACTATGCATTGGAAATTTACTCCTATTTAATTTATATTGTTGTAATTTGAACATAGAAGTAGCAAATGAGAGGGAGAAACTAGGTTCAAATGCAAACAAATTATCACCAATGAGAGGTTCACTTGGAATTGCATGACTAATTTGTACATTTGATGTATTGTGCATAATAGAATGAGGTGGAAAGTAACTTTCCCATTTATCAAAATTATTTTCTTTGGAAGAGGGAAAAAAAGAGATAGGTTTGAGAGAGGAAGATGTATCTACTTTTTCTTCACTATCACTTTCATATGCATCATCATATTCCTCATTACAATAATAATAATTGTCTTCATTGTAAATGAAATCATTTTCCTCATTTTTGGCTAATGTGAAATTTTGCAAATTTATCCATTCACTGTCATAATTATGAGAAAAATTTAGAAATTTATCTATAGGATGAGAGGAAATAAGTGACTTAGTGGCCATTTTATTTCTTTCACCAAAGAGACTATGTAAAAGTACTATTAAGAAAATAAATACAAGAATGACTACTAACATATGGATTTTTAAAATATTTTTGACACTCCAAAAAATTTGCAAAAATTTCAAAAATTTTATCTAAAAATTGTAAGGGAGGAAGGCTTGGGGTTTGAGGACCTAGTTTGGAAATCTAGGGGTTTGAGTTGGAGTTTTAGAATTTTGAAATTATTGCAATAATTTTAATTTTAAAATAAATTTGAATAAAACAAATGTAAAAAAAATTATACAAAAATCAAAATTTTGAAATTGAATTTTTGCACAAAAATGTGAAGGAAAACCCTGGGGGTACCTAGGGTTTGATATTTTGTTCAAAGTAAGTTGGGCTCACCAAATGATTTAACTTATTTTGGGAATAATGGATTTTTATTCCTATTTTAGTTAAAGGTCTAGATTAATAAATCAATACATAATATATAAATAAATATAGTCTTGATTTGTGAAATTATTTGTCTTTTTCACCTTTCTAAAAATAACAATAAAAAAGAAGAAATATAACTTAGCTAGAAAACATACTAATATGGTTGATATAGATGTTGAAAATGGCTGTGCAGGACTAGGAAAGTGTCATAAAATTGAATTTGGCTTTCATTATGTGAAAGGATATGAGTGATACAAAGTGTATGCTTTGGTGCCCAACACTATTGTCCATTCCTACAACTATTATTCAAAATGATCATAAATACTTGAAATTTTTTGGGTAGTTGTGTTGTGCTTGTATGATTGTGCCTATGAAAAATTGAGTGCTGGTCATTGATGGAACTCACTATAGAGCCAATTTTATCTTCAAACCCTAACCCTCCATCATGCTTGATAAAATGACATTTGAGTCACTTGAGAAAGAGGGGGTTATTGTGAAAGATGTACTGAATGTGCAATCCACACCCCTTGTGTGGGCACAGTGCCTACATACCAGTAATCTGAAGAGGGATCAAGTCATATGTAGTTATCCCACCTAGTGTACTTTGTACAATAGTGTGATGTAGATGTAAATGACAAATTGATAGTGTTTAAGTTGGCTAGGGACTAGTATGAGGATTTGAGTAGGTTTACAGATGCGTTGGGTGACTATTTGCAAAGAATATGGAAGTTTACCTTAGTGCTTTGTTTGTATTCTTTCATGCTTTGCAAGTTTGGTCACCTCATTTGTAAATGAGCTTTGAGTGGGATTTTATAGGGAATAATTGGTTATGGGTTTGATGTATTTGCACTAGGCTGACCTAATTAAGGATAAAAATTGAATGAAAATGACCATTGGGGTTCAAAGTGTAAATGGACAAGACAACTAAAAATGGGAAAATTCTCTATGAGGCACTATAGTCTAAATGGGGCACTCTTATTTTATAAGCTTGAGATGGGGGAATAGGATTGGCATGGGGAATACTATCTGGCTGAGGTAGAATGACCGTTTAGAAGGTTCTAGATGATTGGAAATGAGCAAAAAGGTATCTAGAAGGGTCGCAAGCGAATGCAAAAAGGACCTATGGATGGGGTGTCACAAGCCACACTCAAACTACCAATTTGGACATTTTATATGACTGCACATGCATAAACAACATCCAAGGATAAATATTTCACAATGGTGTAAGTCCTTACTTTTTGTGAGAGGGGAATATTTGTTGAGGAGTATTATGGAGTCTCATTATCCATTTTTCATGTATCACCCATCCTATCATACCCTCATACGTAACCCCCATTGCATCTTCTTTGACAAGTGTGTCTCCTCTTAGCCTCAACCTAATGTTATCCTTGTTTATCTCTCACTATCCCCAAGCCATGGTCCACAAGCTCCTACTAACTTTATCACCATGGAAGGGTTAATAATAAGTATTAATTTAGGGTCCCATATACATTATTCCATTGAATCTAATTGATTATCCGAAGCGCCATACATAGTTTTCTGATTTGATTGAATCCTTGTTTCCATCAAATGATTTTATGCACAATATACCCCATGTACATATATCCTGTCATCATTAAGACCATTGTACATAATCATTTCATTGCAATTGATTCATATTATCACTTGTATATATGTTTTTTTTATCCCCAACTTTAGTCTATTTTGTCTTTTGTATATATATATATATATATATATATATATATATATATATATATATAGATAGATAGATAGATAGGTGTGTGTGAGTGTTTTGAATGTGTGTGATTGTTTGATAAATACTTTAGTCTTGAAAATATTAATTATATTATCTTTTTATCTTTATATTTTTTATTAACTAGAACAAGTATGGTCTAAGTGACTTTCGAGCTCACCTTGGGCAAGTCACCTCAAAATGGAGTTCCCCCATACACCATGTTTTTAATGTGTCTTTGACTTCTATGATGTCATTTAAAAATGATTATTCACCTATGAAATATTAAAATGGATTGCATATATCATTAATGGATTCAAAAATTTCCACCTATCCCATTTCCCCCAATCCTATCACTATCTTATCTTTCAACTACTAACCTAATCATCCTACCATCCCATCCCAACCCACCTCCTTGGTTTAGGAGGATTGTTACCCAAATTTGTGAGACATAAAAAATTAAATATGGATTATCTTTCATTAATCATGTTGATCCACATTTTGATCTTTACCATTTCAAAAATAAACACATCTCATTAACATTGCATAACATAACATCCATATAAATCAATATCATGACATCCATATAAGCATCCATCTCATCACATCTCATGAGTCCAAATATAATCCATAAATCATATAAAATCCTCACACAATTAAACTTATCTATCTACCATATCATTTAATCAAATGCATATATCAATATATAACTAATCACTCACCACACAACATAAGGATCTAATAACATCATAAAATACAAATATAAATATCCATAATAATCTCATATTTCTCATCATCAAAACATCAATAAACACATAATAATTCATAATCACAACATCATAAAACATAATACATCACATCACATCAAAATCTCATCATATATAATAATCCCAAGTGTCCACATGGAGTCCATGTCAAAAAATATATATGCCCCATGGGCATAAATGTGTTATAATGAATATAAATCCATATAAAATATCTCACAAAGTCTTGACAAGGATCTTGATGGTCCTCTAGGCTGTTGATGTACTGATAGTGAGGAGTTGGCTCTGAATATAGGTGCACACTGCTTAGGTGACACTGCTACCTCATATAAGTCTCTATAGTATGGTGCCTCATGCATCAGCCTCATAATGTTTCAAATCACATCATCCATCCCACCTACTATCATGGATGCATCTACCTCTTCCTTGGCCCTCTCAACCACCTAAATCTCCCCTGTCAATTCCATGATTTGAGTCTACATCTACCCAATCTAAGCCTATAATCTAGCGATCTGTGTATTCCAATTTTGGATTTAGAGCTATAACATAAACATCTGAGCCTATAATGAGGTAACATATCTTTCTAAACCATAAATATATCCATATGTTTGGTCTAGCTACCCATCCCTATGTGTCATATAACCATGTAACTAGGCCTAGAACTATTCCCTCTTGATCGTGATCCCTACTATCTCATAGATATGTGTCTATACCTCTATCTTGAGATGTGCTATTAAGGATATCTCATCCTATATAAATGGTGGTTGGGATGGTCCTAACCCATCACCACTTCCACCAACTCCAATCTATGTCCCACTCACCCTAGCTTGAGTCCCACTCCCTTTAACCTAAGCTACAATCATTGCCTGATACCTTACTCTTAACCACTCCTCTATACACTCTAGCCCTATGTTTGAGCAATCTCACTGGTATCCTCTAGGTCTACCATGTAGTATAGGAAGATGTAACACCTAGGCTTGGAATGGGTGTATAAAAATACCATGATTTTGTAGCAAGGCTATCATAATATACACATATTATCACTTGATATAATGCTCTCCCCCATTATGGCCTCTTTCAATCACTCTGAACAAATATATGCTCCTCACCTAAAACATCCTAAAGGAACCTAAACTATATTTGAACTTGATTAGGTCTTTACTGCTCTATAATAAAGTCCCTCCTATGTATTAGGTAACAATCTAATAACATGTACTACATCACCTCTACCTCATGCACCCATCCAAACTATAGTCCCCTATATGGAATCCAAGTAATGTGCTCAAGACAAAATCCATCCAAGGCATATCTATAAAACCTCATCTCCCTTACATGGCATCTCTACACTCCTAATAGAATATACCAACAAAACATGATAGACTCATGTGGTTTCCTCACTACCCAAGTACCTAGTGGCTATTGGATAGCTATGTGCTCCCAGCTCCAAATTTATAGGAAAAGTGATGAACCCAAGCTCGTAACTCATATAGGCCCCTAAGTACAACTCTCAAGACAAATGATCCAACACCAATGGACCCCAAGCAAGCACCCTAAAATATTGAACCATGTTTGAAATAATGTCTCCAAGTCCCAAGTGGAACCACTATCCACTCTTATCCAATATAAGTATGCTGGTAACAAGAGACATCACCATTAGTGTCAACCTATCAATGATCCACTCTTATAGGCATCTATTGATATCTACCCTTTGATCCCACACACTAACCTGCAACCCCTTAAAAGTCTCTATACTATTTTATTTAGTGTGTGTAATCACTAGTATATCTTATCCCCTATCATCAATAATCATACAATCCAATATACATCCTCTAAAGTAACAATCATCTCCCCTATCATGAAATGGAATTTACTAGTCTTCAAGTGCCATCACTCTACCAATGTAGTAATCAAAGCATGATCAATATGAATTATAAGCATAGTCACTACATAATATATCTTGACTAGCTCTAACAAACCATAATCTATCAGATTTAATAAATACATCTCATGCAATACCTTAGGCCACCACAATCAGGATGCCATCAAGCCTAAGTCCTCATGCACCAATAATACACCCTATCACTTAACCTATCTAATCATACATTCATTTTTAACCTATCTTACCTAATCATCTCACTCACTTAACCAATTTTTGCTCATTCCACTAACTCCCAATCTTATTTACCCTCACCTTAAACCCGAAGCCATGAAACTCATAATTCATCTTAATATCCCCCAACTAATCCTAACTAATTATCCCCCTTTCCATCCCTAACCTAACTAACACCACCTCATATATAATTATCTAACCTACTCATCCAACTACCTATCCTAAGCCCCTTACGTAACTAACTTACGCCCCTAATCAACTAACTTCATACGCATCCTACTTAACACTACTTAACCCACTAATCCTAACCAATCTAACCACTTCATTTCCTCCCCTCCCATCCTATTCATCTCATATAAATCCTTAACCACCCCTCCCTATCCCTTAATCCCCTATCTTAACCTTTTATTCCTCCATCCTTTAATTATTTCATTCACCCACTCAATATTGCAATTTTTATTATTTGCCCTAACTATTGGCATTAGCAATATCGCTAATCACATTTCATAATTTTTCATAACTATGACTATAACCTCATTATTATGCAAAAATACACAACCCTAATCTATGGTATCATGATTTTTGGTGTAGTGCTTTTACCCACTAGGTTTTCCCTACATGGTCGTATGGCCATTCTATGTTATTTAAGTTTCCTTAGGTTAGTCATAAAGGGTCCATATGCTAATTATATTTAATTTTCATTAGTTAAATAGGAAAATTAGGTGCTTCATCATGTTTCCATAATTTTACCTATATATACCCCACTTTTCCTTTTTGGAAGGTTAATCAAATGCATTATTTTACTTCTCTTATAATTTGGGAGCTCTCTCTACATGAATCGACATTATTGCTTGAATGCTACTCAGAGATCTTCTCTCTCTTCATGAATCAACATTATTGCTTGAATTCTATTTAGAGATATTGGCACACTCTTTCATGGTATCAAAGCCTTCTTGATAGCCTCATGCATCAGACTCCCTATTAAGATCTTGCATGCATTCACCTTGCTATGATTTTTCTTCTATCTTGGCTACCATTTTTGACCTTGGAGGCATTTTATTAATCTACCTCAAAACTCATGTCAAAAAGCCTTTGATGAAAATATGTTTACACATATTTTCTAGGTTTTTTAAGATCTAAAATGGGTTGCTTTTATATTTTTGAGAAAGTTCATGGATTTTTATAGAACTCAATTTCTTCCATCTGGTAAGAGATCCGTACAGATGAAGTAATCAAGCCTACAAACACCAGTTTACTCTCTATAGACTAAATCAAGTTCTCAAAGGGCCATTACTTGATTATAGAGCAAATTATGTTTTTGAAGTGCTACAAATTGCTTGTAAGACCCATTCAGGATTTCATCATTATTTTACTTCAAATTCATGAAGTTAATAAAAGTAGTTAAAAAACCCTGAATTACATTGAAAGAAGCATTTGAGTTTCTCAACGCTAGCAATTGGGAAGTAATTAGGATTCTCAACCTCAAAAAAATGATCATAGAACAAATTGGGTTTTTTGATTTGATTTAATTTGAATTTAGGAAGTTAAGTAAAGCAGTCTAAGAAACCCAAAATACACTACAAGAAGTAATCAAGCTTCTCCAAGGCAATTACTTAGAAGTAATCAAGCTTCTTCAACACAACTACTCATTTACTTTTTTAAGTTCTAGCTGTTCAAAACCTTAGTTTACTCTCTATAGACCAAATAGGGTTCTCCAAGATTCATTGATGTCTACTCATTTACTTTTTTAAGTTACAGCTATTTGAACCCTTGAAGTAGTTACTATTCAAAAACACAATCAACTTTCAATCCATATCTCCTTTTTGGGTGCCATTTTTCTTGAAAGTGCATATTTTCTTGAGATCTATGCATTAGTGGTATTGTTTTAAGACTTTTGTAACATCTAATTTTCACATGGTGTAATAGCTTAAAACTCTTTTCAAACCTTTTTACCTTTCCTCTTGGATGAATTATCAGTTGTGCCTGAGATCCCTCTCATACTTTCTCACACTAATTACTCATAGATGCACTCTCAGTTGTGATCGATGTCCAAGATTGAGTGTGTGTGCATTATAACTTCAAAGGGGGTATTCTTGATAATTTATGGGGTAATTGTAATGTGTGATTTCTATTTTTTTCTTTCATTTTAATTCTACAATTTGTCTTATTCCAATTTGCATTGATGGATCTAAACATTAAACCACTCACACCATTTAACTATTTAGAATGGAAGTCTAAAATAAAACTCACTTTGAGAGGTAAAGGACTCTATCAAATTACTATGAGTGAGGAAACTAAGCCATATATAGGTGTAAAAAAGGTTAATTGGTATAATAGATGTGACAAGGCCTATGGGTTTTATGCCTATCAATGTCCCCCAATCTCCTATTTCATGTTGAATCTACAAAAACTTTAAACGAAGTCTAAATAATCTAGGACAAGCTTTTTGGAGTGCAAGACATCATGAGGGGTCATGGGCTGGAGAATGAGCTCATAATATTGAGCCCAAGTTATTATGACACATTATAAGACTTCTTTACAAAGGTTAAATCACTGAGACTATAGTTGAAACAATATGGCATTGATAAAATAGATGACCAATTATAAAATTATCCATGCTTACAAAATTAGGTCATGACTATTCAATTTTAATCTCTACATTTAATACTACCAAACGTGCATTTGGATATACTTGAAAAATGCCATCATTTGATGATTTTGTTTCTGATCTAACTTGGGAGAAAGATAAGTTGGTTCAAATGGGTGCATTGAAGTCTTCAAAATCACATACCTAGATTGTCAATCAGGACAAGAAGAAGCCTTCTAATAGTGGCAAATAAGAGAAGAAATAATCTGAACCAGATCTTGAGCATATGAAGAATCATAAATTAGATGCCAAGCTAAAGGAATCATCAAATGAGTACTCCTCAAGTGGGAAATCTAAGAAGGAGAAACTCAAATGCAACTTTTACAAGAAACTTGGACACGATGAATCTCAGTGCATGAAAAATTTATTAAAACCTTGACTAAGATGCTTGAGAAGAACAACATCATTGTTCCTGAATCTTCATCTCAAAACATGTTCACATAGGAATTTTCAAAGGTAAAAGATAAAAAAGGGGTAAAAACAAGGGCAAGGCACTTGTTGTATTAGCTTCTCAGCCTTTGACTTGGGTTATTGACTTCGGTGCTTCATATCACATGGCCTCTTCAGAGGATCTATTTTCAAAAATAGATCCACGTTTTATGCCTTTAATTCTCATGGGTGATGACACTTCAGTAGAAGTCAGTGGTAAAGGATAGTTTGAAGTAAGTGATGGGACCTTTAATGATGTTTTGTGTGTTCTTTTACTATCTACCAATATTTTGTTAGTATATCAAATCACTCACATAGGTGCAGGGAAGTGAGTTGAGTTCACACCTGATTCAGTGGTCATCAAGGAGCTACACAGTGACATCATAGTGGCTTATGAGAAGACCAATCATCAGTCTAGGCTATATACTTTCTCACATTTTGCTCCAGATCATCCCTCAACTACACTACTTACTCCTATAAATGGAGTAAGCAAATTATGGCATGAATAGTTTGGCCATTTAAAATACCGTTACTTAGAGCAACACAGTCATCAAGACATGGTTTCAGGATTACCTAAAGTTAAATTCTTAGATGGCCTATGCACTGGCAACATTCTTGGAAATCATCCATAAGATAAATATGGCAAGGGTAAAGCAAGGAGACCTGAACAAAAGCTAGAAATTATCCATAGTGACTTAGTAGGTCCATTTCCAAAACCTTCATTCAATAGGACAAGATACATTCCTACAATCATCAATGACTTTTTGAGGTACACCTAGGTGTTTTTTCTCAAAATGAAGTCTGGGGTCTTTGATCACTTTAAGGTCTTCAAGACACTTGTGGAGAATCAGTCATAATGTTCCATTAAAATCTTAAGGACTGACAATGGAAAGGAGTATGTTGACAATAGGTTTGAGAAGTTTTGCACATCAAAGGGGATTCAGATGCAACACATAGTTCTATATAGTCCTCAATAGAATGGTGTGGCTGAATACAATAACAATACCTTAAAGGAAATGGCAAATTGTATGCTTCAATCAAAGTCTCTTGCTCCTTAGTATTGGGCTAAAGTAATCAACTATGCATGCTACATTCAGAACTAAGTTCCACATAAAGCCTTAAAGGGAATCACTCTTTTTGAATCTTGGGATGGGCACAAGCCATAATAGATCACTTTTGAGTGTTTGGATCACCATCAACAGTCCATTTTCCCAAGAAGAAATACAAGGCAATGGACATTTAGAGTCAATCTTGCATCTTTATGGGGTATGTATAGGGTGTTAAGCGATATAGGCTTCTCCATTTTATAACTCATGAGTTGTTCATTGAAAGGAGTGCCAATTTTCATGAGGGCCCACTTGAACAAAATCCTAGCACTCCAGACTCTTCAACAGTCTCACTGGACATTGATTCCACTTCAGACAGTGACATAGATCCACCTTAAGATCCTTTTGATGATGAAGATGATCCTTCTTCTTCTTCAAGTTCAAGTGATGAGAGTAGAGATGAGGATTACCCTCCTCCATCTCATAATCACACTACAAATGATGAGGAATCACCTCCTAATTCTCTAATCTCATAAAATTTTGGTCATATTTGGGCTAGACAGACACTTTAAAGTGTTGGGAAATGGTTTATAAATCCATCAGATACAATGTGGACATGATCACAATTTTAGGGGACATCACATGCCTACTTGGGCATTTCCTTATATTTGCAAACCTTTCATGAGGCATCTAGCATTCTAGAATGGGATTTTGTTATGCAAGAAGAGTACAGTTCTCTAATCACGATCAAAGCTTAGGACTTGGTCCCTCTTCCTAAAGGAAGAAATTTGGTCCATTGCAAAAGGGTTTATTAGACCAAGTATGATGCAGATGGGTTAGTCGATAAGTACAAAGATAATCTCATTACAAAGGGGTTTTCTCATGTTCCTAACATAGACTACATTGAGACATTTACTCTTGTATCCAAGATGATGTCTATAAGACTCACTCTATCCATCATAGCCACACATCAGTGGGATGTTCACCAAATGGATGTAAAGAGTGCTTTTATACATGGTAACCTCAAAGAAGAGATATATATGGGGCAACCACAAGGATTTACATAAGATACCTCCTTAGTCTATAGACTCAGGAAATCTATCTATGGACTCAAATAGGCTCCTCAACCATGGTAGACCAAGATGGACTCCTTTGTCCTCATAGTTGGGTTTATTAGATGCCACTCAAATCTAAATATCTAAATCTTATGGCAGGATGATTCTCTATTGATCCTAGTTATCTATGTGGATGACTTAATGATTAAAAGAAGCTCATGATCATCCATCTTAGCAATGAAAACTACACTTTCAGATGGATTTTCAATGATAAACATGAGATTGTTACAATAGTTTCCTAGGATTGAAATCATTCAGCCAGATTTTGGGATAACTTTATCATAATCTAAGTATTCTATTGATTTGATTGCAAGGTTTAACATGGCTGATTGTAAGCCAGATCCTACTCCCTTCTTGTCTGGTGTAAAGCTTGATGCTGAATGTCCTACACCACTCATTGATGTAACTCTATATCGACAACTCGTGGGTAGTCTTATCTATCTCACAAACACTAGACCTGACATATCTTATGTAGTTGGGTTGGTCTCCTAGTTTATGTAGGAAGCACATGAGTTACACTATAAAGTAGCAAAGTGGATTTTTCACTACATTCAGGGTTTGTACAATTATGGGATACACTATGGATCAGGAACAAAGGTTGATTTGATCAAATATATAGATTTAGATTGGGCTAGAGATATTCAAAGTCAAAAGTCCACCTCAGACTATAGTTTCTCACTTGTTTTAGGTCCAATAAGTTTTTCAAGAAAGGAGTAACATGTAATTGATTTATCATCCATAGAGGCATAATACAAATGGGATTTTAAAGCAACCGCTAAATAAATCTAGCTTCAAGGGATTCTCACAGAGTTTCAACTACTGTGACAACTAAAGCACTATCTAGATTTATAGGAATATGGTTCTCCATAAAAGGAACAAACACATAGAGATTCACATGCATTTCATTAGGGAGCTTATCAATGAGCAAGTAATTGATCTTTGATATTGTCCAACATTAGATCAAATTGCAAATATTCTAACCAAGCCCTTCACAGAGAGTAAATTTTTTCATATGTGAGCTCTCATTGGGGTTAGGGCTACTCCACCTTCTTCTTCCTCGTATGGAGGTTAATAACTATATACTTGAGTACATAATTAGGATTTTAATGTTGGTACCTAATTCTCATCTCACCTAAGCTATGCTTAACGAGGGTGTTAGTTTAGTGAATTTTCTCATTTGGTTTTTATTACACGGTCAAATGGCCATTCTATGTTATTTAAGCTTCTTTAGGTTAGTTATAAAGTCTCCATAGTCTAATTATATTTAATTTTAATTAGTTAATTAGGAAAATTAGGGGATTCCTCATGTTTCCCTAATTTTCCCTATAAGTACCCCACTTTTCCTTTTTGGAAGGTTAATCAAATGCATTATTTTCCTTCTCTTAGAATTTTGGAGCTCTCTCTATAGGAATCAACATTGTTACTTGAATGCTATTCAAAGATCTTGGCACACTCTTTCAATGATATCATAATTCATGACTTGTAGTATTATAATACCACAATTCTTCAGTTATGGTATTGTAATACCACAACTCATGATGGCATTATCACTAGTTGCACATGTAATAACATGACTAAGGGTATTGTCCTTAGTTGTGGTATTACACACGTAAAATTTATACCTTGAAATACTAGAAATAAATGCTGAAATTCAAAAAAATCATAGGCTAGGACTTAAATACATACTAGTGGTCCAACATCCTCAGGCTTCTAGAATTCTTAGACTCTCTTACCATGGTGTGAAGCTCATGGGACATGATCCATGCTTTAAACTTATAACACTATTTCACTAAGGTAAGAAGTCAACATGAACCCCTTTTCACCCCTTTTATCATATTTGACTCCCCTTTGACCCCCCATCACCCCTTTGACCCCTAATACCCCTATTCTCTCATCTTATCAAACCCTTTTCACTCTCACATCCTGTAAATCTAATCTATTATCCCATTTAATCACTAACTACCTTCCCTAAGTTGTCTATGCCATATTCTTTCCATCTCCCCATCATCTTAAGGTATTTTCAGATTATATAGGCAACAAGTGGCCATGTTTTAATGCCCAAAGATAGATTGGCCACTATTCACCCCCAATCTCCATCCCATCTGAGATCGATCACTCAACTTTATTGCATCATTTTAAGCTACACATCATACATCAATTGGCTTATTATCACTCCATCAAATCATTCAATATCTATTATAGGAGTTAAATCCCCCCTAACGTGTGTCCTTGCTATGGGAATTATCACCAACTTGTAGTCTATCCTATCTCTTTACTTCCCAGATAATATTTTCATTTAGAGAATTCACCATCTTATCAATCAGTCTCCTTTATAAACATTAATCATTTATCTAGAACCCATCTCTCAAGATTAAGCCACTTTATCCCCTCATATCTATAATTTGGGAATCTAAATCATAAATATATCATTACTTGGGGCATCCTAACCCATCTTATCATCTTGGTTTTATCCCACCCCTGGGACTTCTATTTGAGTGACCATCTAGGTTGGTTCTTCCTATGTGCCCCCTCAAGGGGCATCATACATATTTACAAGTTTTCCATTCATGACAATGGTTTTTATTTGAAATATCATTACTCCTTCTATCTTATCACTTTTAATGACCTTTCAAAGATGGGGAAAATGTATGCACTTAAATACACTCACCCCAATATTTTTTTTCAATTTTGCTAATTTAACCCATAAATATATTCCCTAACCAAACTAACTAATAGCCTAATTCCTACATCAAATTTCCTATATCCCATAAAATTTATTCTACCCTTACAAATAATTAATCACCTTAATTACGCTATTAAACAATCCTACTTACTTACTAACCTACTCATTAACCCACTTGCCAATTAAAAAACACCTTTTATTCACCTACCCATCTAACACCCTAATAAACTAGCTATTCCTACACCCCTACTCCCTAACGGAGATTATAGAATTGGAGAATTATATAATATCATATAATTTAATCCTTATACTCTATAATCCTTTATTTTATAGGTCTTCAAGGAATTAAAAATTCCTTGTAAAATCCCCAACCATTGATCTCGATGAGCTCAAGATTAAATTTGAGATATTGATTTTCCCTCCCATGGCTTATATAAACAAGCCATATCTCCATGACCAACTAACTTGAAACTTGGAATCCTTGAGAGAATACTTAAAACCATAATTCAATCACTCCCATACCCTTTTCATAGCCATTAACAAGCCGACAATCCATTAAAGCCATTATCAAACTCAATCAAATAATCTAACAATCCAATCTTTTTACATTCAAAATTGGTTTGGAAATATTAGAAAGGAGCTATAGGAGATAAGTGATGCCAATGTAAGTATTTGATTGTATTTTTATCCTTTTCTTTGATGTTTTTTACATTTTGGGTTTTATACACTCAAACATCAAACACATTAAGATTCACACGCATTTTATTTAGGAGCTTATTCATGGTCAGGTCATCAAATTGAGAATTTACTAGTCTTTAGAGTAGGTTGTAGATATATTTATCAAAATATTCAGAGATAGTAAGTTCATTCATCTATGATATCTTCTTGGGTTTCATTATACATTAGTAGCAACATCATCTTTAGGGGGGCCTTCTAGCCTCTTCACTTCTTATTATCATTGATGTCAAAAGGGTGCATCATATAAATCTATAATGGTCATTAATGTCAAAGGTGTGCTTAGTCAATTAATTGAGCATTGTATTAGAATAAATAAAGTGTTTATTAGTGAGTGAGTATTATAGATATGAATAATCTATTGAGAGTATGTTCTCAGTTGGCAGCATGATGATGTCAATGGTGACTAAGCCTAGTTGGTAGTGTGTGGTGAGATAAGATGCATTAAGAAGATTGTGGTCATGATAATTTGAAGGAAAGAGAAAATTTGAAGGAAAATAATTTATTATGGTTTCATTAAAGTAAAGGTTGATGTCAATGATGATGTCAAAGGTGTTCAAGTGCATGGAAGAGAGATGTCAAGTCATATGAAGCTTGGCCATGTGATTTTTTAGGTTTGTATGAACCTATGGAATATTCTTGTCCTTAGAAAGAGAATGATGTGGTAAAATTAGTGTATTATTATGTCTTATGTCTACTTGTTCAATGTTTTGTTAAGGTTATGACATGGAAGGAACATGTCAAGGTATCAAGTACATTAGAAGCTTGAGCCTAGTCATGGCATGGTAGAGGCATAAGCATGATGAGGTGAGTGAACTTAAGCATGTGAGATGTTGTGTGAGGATAGTATTAAGGTGTGGATGTAATCATGAGTGTTTCAAAGTAAGTATTTGAAGGTAGGTCCTCTAGTCTTAGTCTGCATAAACCATTCTTTAGCTCTACCTAGCCTAATGAGGCATGAGGATCAGATTTCAAGTTGAATGTGTGAAGGTGAGCATGGATATAGGTAATTAAAGTTGTTTATAATTTATCATGAACTATGAGGTCATGGTTTGTAGGAAATGGCATGAAAATTTGTTTTAAGGCCTCTTAAGTACACATAATGAAGGTATGCAAACCCAAGAAGGAATTTTAGATTTTTTTTGGCATGTGTAACCTCTGCATGGTAACATAATCTATTAATGAGAGATGGTTAATGGTCCTATCTAATATCTAAAAGCATTTATTTTGGATATAAGGGGAAATCCTTTATGAATAATCATTAACACTAAAACATGTGGTAAGCCTCCCTAAAACCATAATAAGGACCCAATATAGAAGATGTTGCTAAAATAAAATTAGAATGGATATTAAAAAAACTATTGGATCTTGTAGTGGACTATTTTAGGCACCTCTAGGTGGTACTAAGTTGTCAGTTGAGTGAGAAGACCCTATAGAAAGGGCTTATTTGTGAATAATTTGTTATAGTAATTAAAATTTGACTTGGTAAAAGTAGTTAAATTTATGGAAGAAGAAGATAAAGACTCATAATAAATTAAAATTAATGTTTTTGGATAGGTTCTACATTTTAAATGTGATAAACTAGCTTTCCAAGTTAGCCAGTTCCAGATAAACCTAATGGTGTAAATAGTGTAAAACCCAGGCAACTATGAGAAGATGAATTAGAGTGTGTTTTCATGATATAATGATGAAAAAAAGTTCATGGATATGTGTTTCAATAATTTTAAGACATGTTAATTCTTGGAAGAAACTTGGAGGTCATGTGTGTGGTGAAAAAGTTACTCAAAAAATGACTAGTCTGATTCAGATAAAACTATGAAACATGAGGTCAAGAAATTGGTCTGCAAGACCAATATTTATCATTAGATAATATGAGTTTCCATTTATGTATGTATTAAGTATCTATATTAACCATGTACATGCATCAAGAGTCATGGAAAGTGTCTACACAGATGTTGGTGGTCTAAGTCACCATGACTGCTCTTTAAGGTAAACTGTGAGTTTTGAGTGAGGAAGTTGCAGAGATGATCTTGAGCCTTTATGTCTTAAATGAAGGTATTACAAGAATTTTTAGATGATATTAAAGTTATGGATTATATGCCTATATGTTTTATTTATCTTGAATAAGTTTCTTAAGAGTATTTGAGCTTCATTCTTTCAAGACATATTTTTGACTAAACACATGCCTAATAGGGTAATGTATCCTAAATAAAGCTTCAAGATATGAAAAAAGGATGAAGATCCAAAAAATAATGTATGAGGTAATAATAGTTATTTGAATAAGTGGTTAAATGGTTTTTTATTGTTGGATAAGTACATCTGGGTCAAAGAAGATCAAGTCTTAATGTTAAGAGAGCAGACTTAATGAAGTAGGTCTCCATGAGACTTAAAGGATGAGTAAGACCAATATTGGTCATCACGCTAGATTATTATATATGATTAAATATGACCTTAAGGTTATATGTTTAATATATACATATTTTTTATGTCCTAATTACATTATATTTAGTGGATCAAGCATGATAAAGATTAGATAGACTTTTGGTACTCACATGCTTAATACGACAATGAACTACAAAGAGTGTTCTTATGAAGTGGTTAGACCTAAAATGTTTTTTTAAGATTAGATAATTCTATATGGGGTATATTTGAGTTTTTTTGAAATAATATTGACATATATGGAGGTGAAAGGTGTTCCAAGGAATTAAGTTTACATGTTACTAGACAGACCTAATGCAATTAGGTCTCCATGAGTCGTAATGGAGAAATAGGGCCTAATTGAGTTGTAGCTGACCAAGATGGATCCAAATTATGATTGAAACATGATAATAAGATGTACTAAGACCTATTTTATGTCTAAAATAAGAGGTTAGGGGTGTTTGGTTGACTAAGTGGTATGTGAACAAGATACACACACACACACACACACACACACACACACACACACACACACACACACACACACACACACACACACACACACACACACACACACACACACACACACACACACACACACACACACACACACACACACACACAAATACACACACACATACAAGGTAGTTTAGGAATATTTATGAGTGAATAGAGGGGATGCATATAAGCAAGCAAAATAGAAGATTCATGAGTAGAATAATGTTGTGAAACATGTTGTAAAATATTATATTTGATGAAGATTAGATAATTGAAGGAGAGTGAGCCTTGAGATTAAATATTAGAAGATCAGATGTGTGGTCATCATTTGTTGATTAAGTAATAAATTTTTTTGAATGTGATCAAAATTTGTAGGTGGCTGAGTCACTTAGGGAGTTGTTGCTTCCTTGAAAGTGGGTGCTCCAAGTTGAGTTGGCACTCACCAAAATTTGGTCTTTTGTTACATAGGATAGCAGTCCATTTTCAGAGATAAGTGGGGTTTATTCCCCTTGAGGGTTTCCTACTCATATATGTGATCTATGTGTTATGTTATTGTTTTATTCTCATGTGATTGATTCTTAATGCAATGTTAGTTCATTATGCTGATCTCATAGTTCATGAATGTCAGAGTACAACTAAAAAAGTTTTTTAGGTCATTGATTCATCCCCTTCTTAGTGAATTATGCTTTTACCACTTATATGTCTTTCTCTGGGGGGAGTTTTTCCTATGGGTTTTCTTATTTTATGTATTATATAGGATATTACTTTGTATTGGGTACTTGACTAGGCCTAGTTGTTGAGAACCATTTTTATTTTTTACACTACCCACCTAAGTTGTGCTTATATTGGGGTGTTAGAGTAGGGTTTTATTTTTTCCTATATTTATTTATTATGTGGTTTTTTCCCTCACTTGGAGTTTTCCTACTTTCGTGGATAAAGTTACTTAAGTTTAATCAGTGTTACATTTTGAATGAATGAATAGGAAGTAACTCTCTTGACTAGCTATTTTGGGTATAGGAGTTGCTCTTCTATTATTGGATCTTTGATCAAATTTCTTGGGAGGAGTTACTCATACACTCCTATATTTACATCTCTCTTAGTGAGATATTATTCAATGGAAGATGGGTTTTGGATCTTATCTTATTTATGCAATATTATTGTATGTGATTTCATTTTTTTAGCTATTTTGTTGTGTACATGCTTGACTCATGCCTATCACAAACTTGTGCATTTGCTTGATCTAGAGATCTTGGCATTCATTCTGATGTATCACAAGGAGACAAAAAAATAAGTCCTTATCTAAACACAAATGTAATTACAATAAAAAAGATAAAATATAAGTAAAGGGACTTGAATAATTTATGAGATTTTTGTGTCACTTGCTTGTCTATTACATTAACTGTAGCCTAATATTTCAAGGAACTAACCATGGAGGAACATACCATTCCAATGGACCACTAAGTTTGGTTTAAAGGGTGTATATAAATTAACTTCCCGAGGTGATATGCTCCTCTTAGGTGCACCACAAATCAAACAAATATAATGGCTTACCTAAGCTTAAGGTTTGAATAAGAATTTTTAAAGGGGGAGTCCTTGAGATACTTTTTGATAAAGTGAGGCCCAAATATATATGGGGTGATGTCTAATTCTTGGGTCGGAGAGTTAACTTCTCACCTTCATGGGATCCTATATGGGGTTTCCCACTTGGACAAATTAAAACTGATGAAATCCACGATTGATAGAGCCCCTAGAAAAAGAAATAAAAATTTGGTTTTGGTTTTTGATTTCCAGGTATCATCACCAATGTGACACTAAGGAAAGAGCATACATAAGCATAACTTAGGTAACACAAAATTTATGAAATTGATTTTGATTTCTGAGTATCATCACCAACATGACATCAAGGGAATAACATACATGATCTCATAACACAGATTAAATGATGAAAAAAATAAAATAATAAACTCCAAGAAATTTAGTGTGAGATAATTAATAGAAACTAAAAATGAAACATTAGTAGAAAAATATAAATATTTTGGTTTTCGTTTTAGCAATTTTACAAAATTTCTTTGACTAACATCCTACAAACAATAGAGTTTGTTTTAGCTTTAAAAACATCTAAACAAAATACTCTAAAAAATGACCTGTAACTTTAAACAACACTTAAAAGACCAAGATTATATGCATATGTATAAAAAAAATTACAAAAATCAATCGAAAAATACTTCTAAATGTAATTATGACAAACATGAGATGAAAATGATGAGGGAAAGGTCCCACTGGACATGCCAAAAATGTGTGTAGTAATTTAGAAATGCTAATTAAGCTAATAAATCAACTAATAATGAAGTCTAATATAAACTAACTCAACCTACAATAGAAATAAAAACAAAAAAAATAACATAAAATTATACCTTAGTTTTTAAAGGCTTCCTCCATTACAATTTGAAATCAATCTGCTCTCTTTGAATTAAGGTTGATCACTCTTCAAATGCAAGGGAAAATGGGAAAAGTTGTGGTATGCAAAATGATCCTTGATGGCTTTGATTTTCTCAGATCTGAAAATGTGCAACTCTTTTATAAACTCAACATAATAAATCTACAATGAAGAAGTTTTTGCTAAATTGGAGGAATAACCTCCAATTTATAGAATTTAGAAATGGATGTGAACCATTCATATTGAGATGAAGATCAAGATCTAAGAAAAAATGGTAATTTTAATTCATAATGAGAATTTTGAATTAAAAATTTTAGTGGAGAACATGAAGGACCTAGAAATTAATATTAAATTCATTTAAGAGGAAGATATGATATAAAATTAGTAAGTGGATGTGAGGTGGATTATTAAATTGAAAAAAATTAGATCATGAAAGATAATGGGAATACATATAGATTATTAATTTGGAAAAAAATAGATCATAAAAGATAATGGGACTAAAGGTTTATTATTAGATTGGATCATGGAGGACAATAAGGTTATTAAATTGGAATGGTGGGGGACATATGGAGCCTTAGGGCATGTGAGGATAATTTTAAATTTTTTTAGATTTATGAAAATTATGAATTTACAAAATCAATGGATTTTTTAATTAGAGAAAGATTAGTTAATTAACTTTGAATTAATTTAAGGATAATAAATAGTGAATAGTGAATAGTGGTGATGAATAGTGAATAATGATTAGAAAAAACTAAGGATGATTACATATGATTAGGTATTTAGTGAAAATAAGGTTATAATCAATACAAAAAGTTTGATTTTAAGTGTCTAAAGCTTAAAATTTACTTATGCCCCCACAAATTTTGAACCTATACATACTCTCCTATTAATTGTACATTAGCATATCAATATTGTTTGATTTTAAGTGTGTAAAGCTTCCCTATTTTATCCTATTTCCATATCAATTATAAGGACAACACATATACAGATCTAAAGTATTGAAGGAGAAGCCTAAGATCTCAATTTGCCAAGTTACAAGCTAAGTCACTATTTTACTTGCTTTCCATATATTGTGTGATTCACACACAAGGCGACGCATAGGGGAGGATTGCATCAACCTGAGGCCATATTCAGAGTATTAGCTATGTAGAAATCACTTATTGATAGAGGTTTTTTGGGGTCAATTCGACACTATGTGCCTACTATATATACATAATATTTTCAAATTTTATCACTTACTAAAGCTCTTTATCTTATAGGAACCTGTTGAGTCTTAATCTCTCTAAGTACACTCCTTAAGGGGTGCATCAAGAAAGGGGTGGGTAGGCCATTGGTGCTTCATAGGATTTTTGTCCCTTTTGCCACTTGTTATCTACACACTTGTCTTCTAAAAACTATATCCCTAAGATTTTTCTTATCTATTGCACACTCTTCAATCATTTTCTACCTTTTGTCTACCTTTTCCTCATCTTAACCTCCTTTTGACTGTTTAATGTACTAGGTCAATTGGATTGACCTTATAAAATTTTAGGTAAAATAATTTAAGGTTTGTGTTAGCTCTTGGCTCCATGACCTAGTGAATTCTTATCCATAACTATACTAGGTTGATTGGGTCGACCTTGTTAGATGAAACTTTTGGAAGGGCTTAGGGTAATTATGCACGCACACACACACACACACACACACACACACACACACACACACACACACACACACACACACACACACACACACACACACACACACATGTAA
Organism: Torreya grandis; assembly: GCA_037957365.1. Lineage (NCBI taxonomy): Eukaryota > Viridiplantae > Streptophyta > Pinopsida > Cupressales > Taxaceae > Torreya > Torreya grandis. The sequence goes on along the minus strand of JARHVA010002347.1, from coordinate 2,156,479 downwards.
GTTCATTCACCATTATTTAGAGAAGAGAAGAAGTAAGAAATATTGCACATCTGATTATCCACTATTTTACTTGAGGAACAAGCTTAGGGTTTCATACTTTCTTTGAATATATAGATCTTGTCTTGTGGAAAATTCTTTTAGATACATTGATAGGTTGTGTAGCTTAAAGCTAATTTATCCTTATCATCCTTACATACCATAAAAACCTCTTGCAAATCACCTTAGCCAAGGGAGATATTGAGGCTTGATGGGTTCATCTTTAAAGGTAAGTATTCCTAATGTTGTTCCTTCTTTGTAAGAGTAGATAGATATACATTTGTACTTTCCATACATTAGAAAAAATTATACATTGATGTGAGTATATGTATTCTATATATGTTTATTTTTATTATTTCTAACCCGTAATTTATGCCACAAGCTTTGGTGAGCACTATATTAGATTTTAATTTACTTATTATTAGTTTAATGAATATAAAACATAGGACCTAACTAGGGTTACTGCGTGATTGTGCTTGATTAGAGGCTTTGGAACCCTCCCTATCATTGTGTATTTTGACAAGAGATCCCAATATTGGTCATGTTCTTGATTATCTAATGTATCCCTAATCGAAAGTGTAAGTGTGATCTATCTTCTTTGAGTTATGATTGATTTATAGACATGATGCATTTTTTATTGTATACCTTATATTGAACTTGATGTGAATCTAACTCTTGTATGTTTTCTTTCACATTTTTCATGTTTTTATCATTTTTTTATATTTGAGATACTAAGTTGACATTGCCAGTATAGTTCTAACATTTAAGAATAGGTTTAACACACAATAATATCAAGATGACTATATTATTTATATGTAGATCATGCTTAGATATAATTTATTGGATCAAATAGGTCAACACATTATTCTTTTTCAGTTCTAGATAACAAACTAGGTCAACCCTATCGACATAGTTTTATAGATAATTTCTAAAAAAAAACTAGGTCAACCTTGTAGACTTAGTTTTACAATCAACATAAATAAAAAAAATAGGTTGTTCCTATCAACTTAGTCATTTTTATAGTCTTCAATAGCAGGGTTTTACAGAACTAGGTACCCATTCAACGTAGTTGGTAAAACCTTCAAGTAACTTTAATATAAAATTTTCAAATTCTAAGCATCCTCCAACCCACCAAGGTTCCTTTCTCTCCTTTTTTGTCATTTTTTAATTTTATTATAGTTGTATTTTTTACAATTTTCAATCTTTAAAACTACCCCTATACAACAAACTAGGCTCACTCTATCGACCTAGTTCTGTATTTTATCTTCTATCTGGAAGACTAGGTCAACACTATCAATGTAGTTCTTTATCAAACCCTTGATTTAGTGATATAGTAGTGACACTGTTGATTCTATTCTATAATATTTGCATACACTATCATCTAAAATGACACTATATTATATTTCAAAGTTAGAATTAACACTTATATGATAGTAATTAGATCATAGTTTCACTTTTTGTTGCTTACATGCTTAGAATAGATCACATAGTCTAATTAGGTGGTTTTTAAATATACCATTTAGTTTCAATATTTTTATAATTTATGCAAACACTATCAAATCACATAATCTTAAAATTCATTTAAACATTTATCTACCCAAGGTCTACCTGCTTGGATTTTATCACCAAGGGGGAAGTTGACTTAGTTTTATAGCCAAGTATAACCACATGGTTAATGGTAAATATTGGTAAAACACTCAACACCCTTATCACTACAATGTGTGAAGTGAGGGGGTAGTCCACAATAGCAAGCTAGTACCATTGCCAACATAGATACCTTTTGGTGTAAACATCATGAAACCATACATAGATTACTTTTTAGTTTCTTGCTTATAGCCAAATTTTTATCACACTTAAAATCATACTCTAATAATATAATAATATTCAATATGACCACTTAGTTATAATTTGCTTTCTAATTTTACTAGTTGATCTTTGCTCAATTGTATATTATATTGCAAAAACTTACATTGGCCAGCATTGTTATAGGGTTTTATGCCATGTTCTTCAATTAGATCATCTTCATTGACCCAATTGATTATGTGTTTACATCCATTTCTTATTTTTAAAGTACATTATAATTTTTTATATTTTTAAAATGCTCTCATTTTTATCAACATAGTCTATTACATACTGATCACCTATTTCCCAAGCATACTAAGTTGACTATGTCAACTTATTATCATTCAAAACTATCTCCTTAGCATACTAAATTGATTGTTATGACTTAGTATAATTTAGAGATATCTCCTTAGCATACTAAGTTAACTGTGTCTACTTAGTATCATTCAAAATCATCTCCCTAACATACTAGGTCAACTATGTCAATGTAGTACCATTCAAAATTATCCTTATTTTTGCCAATTTTTACCCTATTTTTCCTCCTAGATTTTTGATATCCACTCCTATTTGGCATCATGAATCCTCTTAAAAAAAATTTATTGATAGTTTCAACCCATTTCACATTTATATGGTTGTTCTCTCCTACCCTACCTATCCACCATAGAAGACAACTCTTTATGGTGCAACTCGTCATCACATGGTTCTCAATATTTTCAATATCTATCTACCCCATACTGTATAGTAGACCTAGAGAGTCCTATTATACAAATCCAAAACCATGAAAATCATATAACTTATGCCACTTTTACACCTTCTAAACCTAGAATTTGTAAACTCATCAACCCATCTACATCAAATGTTGGAACCTCACATTATGTTTGATCTCTTACAACCAATGTTCAAAACCCTCTTGTTACACTGATAAGAAGAGTACCTAACATTATCACTTCCCAAAGTAACATGGTTAAAACCAATAAAATTGATAATATAGATGATTCCCAATTATTCAAAAACCTTTATGATAATATTATTTACACTCCTAACAAGTATGGTGGCCTTACCAAGCTTTCTTTTTCTTCTACGACACTTAAGACAACTAACACTAATGTTGGGAATCCTCCACCTACAAAAAATCCTCCTCCTAACAATACTAATACCCCACCTTCAAATATTAATGCAAAAATCAACACAACTCAAATTATTTCACAAATAGTTCAAAAAATGAACATTATTTAGACAACTAATCATTCCCAAATGATGCAAATACAACAACATTTATTACACATGACTAGTCAACCACCTCAAGTCATCATGTCTCAACCAAATAAAATTTATATCCCTCCTCCTCTTCGATATTCCAATGGGAATATCATCCCTTAACCTTCAATGAATCACAAAATTCTTCAACATATTCAAAATGAATCTTTATCCCTATTCATTTCATCCATAGATATTAGAAACATTTCTCCAACTATCACATATAATTGGACTAAGGGCCCTACTATATTTCTTAAGTCTTTTGGTAATCTATATAAGGAATGGGTCCAAACTAGCACCTTTGTTACCACCAAGCTCTTAGCCAAAACATTTATTGGTGATGCACTTGAATGATACAATCAAATTCATAGACATTTCATCTTAAAACTAGAGGATTTAGTCAATGCTCAAGTGAATGAATTCTAACATGATGCCCTTCCTAAAAATTACCTTAGCAATTTCATAAATTCCAAGCAACTTATTAATGAATTTTCTCATACTTTCATCAAATGATAGAAGTATCTAGCTCATAAAGTGGATCATAATATGAATTATGATACTCTTCTAAAACTATTTATTACTGACCTTAAACTTCCCCTTTAATACAAAGTTTGAATCTTTTCCCCTCAAACTTTAGAAGAAGCTTTAGACCAAGCAAAAAGGTAAGACTTTATTATGACTTAATTTGAACCATCTCAAATAAACACTAAAGAACCTTTCTAATCATTTTCTCATAACATTGATTCATCTAAGACTCCCCAACCTCAAAATAGAGCATCCAATTCAACCAATTTTAACCCAACCCACCCTCCCTTGAGTCTAGAACAACTTAAAAATAAATTTCCACCCTCTAAATCCATGAGATTTGATCCTTCCAAACCTCATCCAAAATGGTACAATCTTAATAATTTTTGTTAGTGGCATGCTACTATAGGTCATTGGCATGAGTCTTATCATGATCTTCACTGATTTCATCTTTCTTCCTTGCTTGGTCCACATTTCAATCTTGATACTCTCATAAAAGAATGTTATCAAGACTATCTTCAAGCTTCTCAAATTAAATCTAAAGAACCAAACTCAAATCAACATCAAATACCTAGTGAACAATAACAATTATCCCATACCTACACCTCATCCGCTATTTTTGTTCAAACCATAGTTGATCTTTCTACCTACAATAATAGGGAAATGATAGCTAACATAAACAAATTTAAACATATTGTTGCATCCATTGAACCTCAATGTCTTAGATAATATAGACCAAAATAGTACCTATTTCAAATGCCTACTCCAAAGAATATCATACATGGTCCTCCTTTACCTCCTTTTCCTATTCATACCTCTCCTATAAATCGTATATCATATTCAACATCCTTAAAATCTAATAAACCAACACATTTACCTATCTCCAAATGCACCTATCAACCCAATGCAAATCATTCCAATGATTCAATGTTACCTTAATCCACCTCACATGTTGGGGTATCTTATGATGCCCATCCACATGTATCTTTAAACTTTTGGGCATCTTGTGGAGCTCATCCTTACATCCAATTACCCATTGGGGCATCTTACAATGCACAATCTTGTTTTACAATGCATAATAACCAAATTTAGCTTGAAGAAACCTTCTGAGGCTTATAAAACTTGTATTTCACATGCTCATCTTTGATATAGACATTAGCATATATCTTATTTTTTATTTTTTTATCTCATTTTTCTTTGTTTTTGTGTATTTTACTTTTTTTAGTAACATTTTATTAAGCATCATTGTCACCTTTGGGTTCTTTGGTTTTCTTTCACATTACATTTGACATTTATTTTCATTTTGGTTCTCATATATCTATTTCATTTTTGTCTTTTAATATCATTCTTTGCCTTAATTTATTTATAATTATTTTCCTCCCTACTTAGCATTCACCTCATTGGTGTTCACCTTGTGAGTTGCAGTGTAACACCATGGATAGGACTTGGATTTATTCATCAATTACCACATTAAAACATCTTTAAATTAATTTTTAGGATGACTACTACTTTAATTAGTGCTTGTACTAGATCCATTATATGTTAACATGGTTTTTCTAGTGACATGAATCTCATAATCATAGCCCCATCCCTTTTATAACACTATTTTACCTCCTTGTGATCAACTATGAGCATATTCATCATTGTATCACTTATTACATAGATGGATCTCTCATGATCCCCATATTTTCCTTATTTCCTTTCAATTGAGGCTCACATTTGTCAATTTTTAGATTGAACACTTACTTGTAGACAATTCTAGCAATCTTTAGACACCTTGGTATTTAGGTCTTTTTTCTCTAGTAACTAAGTGTAAGCTCTCTTGTGTTTATCATATTTAACACCCATGTTTGGTTTTCCAAATCTATATGGAGGAGGAATAGAAAAAACCAAAATAAGTTAAAATCCAAATCATAAAATATAAACAAAAGGAAATGATTTAAAAGGAAACATTTAAAAATTCCAAAAGTTAAATCACACTAAAAGACATGATTCTAAGCATATATCCTTCTTCTAGTTGAAGCTCAAACTTCATATTTGGCATTATTATAGAGCTTAGGTCCATTAGGGTGTAGTACACTAGTAGATTATAAAAGGATAATAAAAAATCTTATAGTCCCACCTACTTTCTCACTCAAGTACCTAATCTTCATAGTAGACCGATGGCTCTATAAGGGGTCCTGAGGAATGAGGAACACATTGTAGGAAGGTAGGTCAATTTTAATTTTCATGTATATAGCCTTCATGAGATGATCTATATACTTCACTTGTTAGCCCAAGCTTTGTTTTCATTAGTCAAAATGTCCTAAGTCCTTGATGTTGATAGTTTTTAGTCTTTCTCATTGCCTAGTGTGTCTTATTCTTTCTAAGGATGTTCATATAACCCATGTGGCACCTCACATTCCTTATTTACATCATATTTAACTTATATTCCCATTTTTAGATATAGATTTTATCTAATCACATCCTTAATCACATATACCTTATTACAACTTTTAGTTTATAGTTTGTGAGTTGCATTGTAAGACCTTGGATAGGACCAAGCCTTCCTCACAAACACCCTTATGCCATTGGCTTACCACACCATCTCATTATCATCCTAGTCATATCATTAGGTGGTTGTGTTTTCTTACATTGTATCTTAGAATGAGCACTAAGTTTGAGTTTTCAACCTTTATAGCTTTTGATATTTATTTCTCCATATGTTCTTGTTAGGGTTAGATTCCTCTAGACATCTTAACTAGGTGTCTTTGTATCCCATACAAAAAAAATGTTACCCAAGAAGATGATTTATGATATGGATTGGATTAAGACTTGGATTTTATGGTAGCGTATTAGACTTGGATGGGCATGATCATGCTAGGAGGTGTAACTATCAAGATATTGGAAATTGGGATTGATAAGCACACATACTAATGGGATGTCGGATGTGTTATTCATGTGTTATCACATATGACAAGAAATTTAATGAGACCCAATACTTTTTGAATTTTATTCTCTTTGATCTAAATTTTGGAAGATTATTGACCATATTGATATTAGTTATGACACTGATTTGTTGATTTTATAATTGTTAAGTTAGAATGCCCCTTGGTGCCTTAAATAAAATTTCACTAGAGGAATTTAAATTTTGACTTTGATGATTATGAATTTTAATTTGATATTCCACTAGTGCCTTGAATAAGTTTTCACTAGGGGATAATGCCTTTTGATTGGCTAAGTATTTGAATTATTTTGACTTTGAATTATTTTTGAATCAAACTTGAATTTATGGTTATCCTTGATTTATTGAATATTATCTAGGATACTTATAGATTTGACACATGATATGTTACACTAAGGAGAGTCACATGATGTGTGTTTTTATTCATTCCCATTAAGGATTGTGATGGAGTGACTATAGATGGGGGAAAAGGATTAGTGATGTATGATGGTGAAGGGGATTGATTGGTGAGGTCAATAAGTGGATAGAAGACATCATGATTTGTATTGAGGGTAATAGAAGAACTATTTTTAATTTTAGATAAAACATCCTAAAGATTCATAAAAGTATATCTAAGGTTATTATTTGGAGCTACAGGACAAACATCCTGAGCAAGATTAAATCTAATCCAATGATCGATAACAGAGAAATCATCTTGAAGTCCCATAAACTCCATATGATCATTGTAACATAGATTAAGAGACATGACTTTTTGTTGATTGACATTTAAAATAGAGGCATCCTCAAAGAGATTAATTTCAAAATGATATTCAACATTAGTAAGGGATGATGATACTGATGAGGAATCTAATATAAACTTGGATGTTGATGATGGACTTGATCCTAATGCAGATGATGTTGATGTAAATAAGGTTGAGGAAATGATGATATTAGTATATGATATTTTGATAATGGCCACAAAGAGGGCCTATTATATATTTTTATTTAGATGCATTCTCTTCACTTTTCATTTGGTGATGGAGGCTTTGTGATGAAGTGAATTTTGGAAATGATGGATATCATGTGATGGATGGAAGGTAGATGGTTAGTGAATGATAGGTTTAGTATCAAATATGAGCTTGGGAAATACATGATTATTTTATTTCCCTTGGTTTGGAATTGGAAGAGTTTGGTCATAATCATGAAATAAATATTGGCATATCCCCTTTTGTTCATTCTCAAATGGAGATCCATCTAATTCAGTCTTGATTTTGATATTGCCACAATCAATCAGGTCTTGGATTTTTCTTTGAAATTATGACATTTATTAATAAAATGATCCTAGGTCTAATGGTATTGGCCTTCTATATACCATGAGGGCTTAGGTTTATCTATATCTAAAGGCCTTGTGTGTGGGTAGATGATCATGTTTATAATGATTAATCAATGAAAGATGACTTCCAAGGCTACATGGAGATGAGTATATTATCTCTCTTCACAATTTTATATGGATGTGGAAGTATTTTAATCTAGATTTGACAATTGATTAGGGTATATTAGTTCCATTATATAATGGGTCCATGGTATTATATAGGCTTATGAAGTGGACTGGGATTGAATGAGGTCGCCAAGATAGAATTCCCTTTGCTAGTATGATGGGAAATGTCATGATCAAAACTATGATTGGTGGATAAAAGGTTTTATTGTGATGGGTTGGCACAAAGAGTAGGAGTAGACTAATGTTGATGGTGAAGGATAAGAAACTCTTGACTTTGAGGTAATTTATGTTTTATGAGGTCAAAGTCTATAGGAAACCAGGTACCCATTTATTAGAGCCATAAGAGGAATTTATCCTTGTTGGAAAAGATGTATTTTTTATTAAGGTGACATACAAATCTATTTTAGAGGTCATGGATTAAGATGGGAAAAAATATTGATGATGTAATTATTAGGGGGTTGGATCAAATTTGGATCTTAGACTGTTTGATGATGGCTCGCTTTGAATTTGTGATTATAATATGTTTGATAAGATGTGATAGGTGTAAATTGGATGAGATTGAGTAAATTTTATTAGGACATGAGCTAGGTAGACTTTTAATGATTATAATTGATTTATGTTTTGGTGATGAACTAAGACAAGCTATTAAATTTGACTAAGATGGGGGGGGATAGGTTTGACTAGCCAAAAAGATATGACTAAGTCATAAATGACCTTCGATGATGTTTACTTGACTTGATTTAGACAAGCTCAAGTAATTAAATGATGTTCTCAAGTTGAGATTTAGATGAATTGGATAATGACATTGGACTAAGTGGATGATAAGATTTGATGGAGTGTATGATTCAAACTTTACTAAGTTTAGATGCAAGCAAGATTATGATGGTGACTATGACATGTGAAAAGGGGATGTTGCCAATGTGGACCAAGGTAACTATTTTTCAAACTTGTAAGATTAGATATGGTTGGTGATTGGAGATAATTATAGATTTTTTAGTAGGGATGATGAGTTGAAGAGTGTGGACATGGATAAGTCTAGACTACAGGTGATGTTGTTTGACAATTTAATGACAAGATTAAACATGGTTTAGGATTTTAAATTGAGAGTTGGACTAAATACATTAATTTATATAAGGGAATGCTAATACTATGGGATGTTAGGTGGATTAGACATTTGGATGTGATTTAGCTTTTTTTAGGAATATTGGAGTATTATTCCTAATTTAAGCCAAGTGTCTAGAAGAATAAAATAGTATATAATATTAAAATAATTATAGTACTAATTTGTATAATTTATTGTCTTTAAAATTTTTCTAAAAATAGCAATAAATAAGAAGAAATACAACTTAGCTTAAAATTGGACTGAGACAACTAAGACAAACGCTGAAATTAGTTATGCAGGATTGAGATAGTATCACAAATCAAAATCTAGATTTTGTTCGGTGAAAGGATAGGAGAACCAAAAATAATACAATTTGGGGTCTGATGTTATAGTCTACTCTTTTCATTGTTATCTAAACTAGTAAGATATATATGAGTTTTCTAGGTTTTGTTCAATGTCCTTATATGAGTCTACCTATGGAATCTTAAGTGGTGAATGTCGACAGAGCTCCTTGTAGATATTATTTAATCCTCAAAGCTTAGACCTTCATTATTATTGAATAAAAATTGAGAAAGAGGGGGGATAGTGTGTGTAATATGCACTGAACATGTGATACACACCCCTTATATGGGCACACTACCTACTTACCAATACTCTAAAGAGGGATCAAGCCATATGTAGTTATCTAACATAAATGTGATTTATGAAATAGTTTTATGTGGATGTAAAAATCCCAAATTGAGAGTGATTAAGGTGGTTAGGGAATGGTATGAGATTTTGAATGTGTTTGTAGCTATGTTGGGTGATTATATACATAGAATAGGGAAATTTGCCTTAGTAGTTTGCTTGTATTCTTGATTGCTTTGCAAGATTTGTCACCTCCTTTGTAAATGGCCTTTGGATGGACCTTTATAGGGAATTATTGATCATGGGTTAGATGTATTCATGATAGGTTGACATGATGAAGGATAGGAATCAGATGAAAATGGTCATTTGGGCTCAAAATGCAATTGGATAGGAGTGCCAAAAATAGTTTACCCTAGGGTCTAGTGCTATAGTCCATATATAGCTCTCCTATCTTATAGGCTTAAGACCTTGAGGGATATAATTGGCTTGGGAAATAGAGCTTAGTAAGCTAAAATGATCATTTGAAAGGCTATAGATGACTGAGAATAATAAAAAAAAGTACCTAACAGGGTCATAAGAGCATGAAAAGAGGAGCTATGGCTAGGATGTCACAAACCACACTCAAACTACCAATTTGAACATTTTATATGACTACATTTGCCCCCCTTTATTCTAGTGATGTAGTAAAGCAAAATACTAAGATAAAGGAAAAAGTAGAAAGTGTACCTAAACTTACCTATAAAGGTGAAGCCCATGAAGATTCATGATGTTGAATGATGCTGGGTATGTGCTAGGTATATTTTGAGTATGTGTTGTACCAAGAGTAATATCAAAAATAGAGATGAGTGCTTAATTCCTTGAGAATGGCTCAAGAATGAAAAGGTTGGCCCTTTGGCTCCATTGTTTCCCACTAAGTGAAACTATGTGATCATACATGTGTTAATTGATGTTTGGACTATGTGTCCAATCCCTCTAATTAAGTGGCTCAAGAATACAAATGATAGATATACCTTTGGCTCCATTGTTGCCCACTAAGTGAAGCTATGAAATAATATTGGTATGAGTATGTGTCATATGAGATGGCTCCTAAAGCCCATGAATGATCTATAATCTAACAAGGTGGCATGAATATCTAAATGTGTATTGGAAACTAGGCCAATCTTGGCCTCTTTAAGAGGTGGAGATTAGGCTTGTATGAAGGCTTATACGAAAGCCACTCAAGAATGATTCCAACCACCTATAGATGGAATAAGGCAATCAACTACTAAGAATACTTAGGTAATATACTTAACTTAGAAACAAAAAAAAACTAATGTATCATGCACATTTCCCTAATCACTAGTGTTTATAACATGGATTTTGATCTAGAAGTTATAACAACTACCCAATCTAAAATAGGAATCAAGAGCCATCATGCTATGCATAATTCCCCCTATATCTATATTCTCTAAGAAAAACTATATTGAAACTACCCAATCGAATTGAACTATTATTGAAAAAACTATTACTAAACTTACCTTTTTGTCTGTTTCTAAAAAATCTAGGTTTTTTATTGTTTGGATAAAAGTGCCAAAATTAATACACTTTGGTGTTTGGTGATGTATTCCAAGTATGGTGCTCTTGTCTTTTGTTTTTTATCATGACTGTTCTATAATTGTCACTATTTTTTTGGTCTTTTCTACCTAGTTTAGGTTTTGGTTGCTATTCTAAGTGTTCTAAAAACTATTTTTTGACTGGTAGAAGGATTTGATCTTTATGACAAAACCCCTAATTATTTCCCACTTTTTTAGGGTAGGAATGAAGACCCTGCAATGATTTCCCTCAAAATAAAGAGCCTTGCAAGTTTGTTATGCTATGAAAAACATGATATAACAATGATAATCGAAAATATGTCTCAATATATATCATAGTTTGTATTGGAGATTGTTAGATCAACAAGGGTATGCCTAGATAGATGTAACAATGTAATAGCATGTGCATTATACTGAATTGAAACTAGAAATTTTAGTTATTATTTTTCAAAGAGGGATGGAGCATGATGTCCATCATTGCATTTAAAAAAGTAAGATAATGCATGATGTGGATCATAGCATTTTGCAAACAGTGAGAAGAAAATAAGCAACTAGCATGCAAAGGCAAGAAGCATATTAAAGAGGCCAAGGGGTCAAGAAAATAAGGGACATGGGAATATGTCACTCAAATTGGAAAACAAGCATATAAGGCATGTTCAAATGCCCACATACACAAACAATCAAAAACAAGTAAGGTTGGCATGAGGGCAATATCACATAAAAGAGTACAAGGAAAGGACATTAGAAAATGTATTAAGGCACACACAAGAGAAAAAATAGGAAATAAGAAATTCAATCAAATATAGCTACTAAAATCAAGAAAGGAAAGCATGTAAAAGCTAGAAATACAATCACATTTAACTAATCAAATCAAGAAGTGAAAGTATGCAAAATATGTAGTACAAGACTATGTAGGTGCTAAGAAATACATAAGTCCTATATACTAGTGAGTGTCAATAGAATAATATATATAAGTTAGTAAGTATTGTACATCAACATGATAACTAGAGTGTGGTGTGTAGGAATGACATAACCTGGATCGTGTAGTCATGTAGAAGATGCCCCTGATGTGTAGATATATTTATGTATGTCTCGAATGTATGAAGATGCCCCCTCAATGGGTAGAGTAAAGCAATCAAGGATTTGGATGTCACTACACACACTCAAATAAGATCAAGTGAAACATGGTAATGTAGATAAATTGATATATAATATCATATAGAACAACAAAATGTAAGTCTAGCATGTTAGTAGAAATGTAAAGCATGGATAATGCATATAATTGAAATGTTTTTGGTGTTCTTGATTTATTTGAATGTTTTTGGTATTTTGATTTATTTGAATGTTTTTATAGTTTTGATATATTTGAATGTTTTTTGTATTTTATAAATAAGCTATGTACAATCAATCATAAGGACACTATGTATAAGTAATTTGAAAAGAATCTATATACAAGCAAGACTAAGAAGGAATGATATTAACCAATGAGTATCATGAGAGACTCCCTATCATGGTGTCCTATATCAAGGAAAGGGATCATGAATGATCATGAATCATGATGGAATGGCTGAAAATATGAATTTGAATATTCAAATTCATTATCTGCATCTTGTAAATCAAAATAACCTATATTATTCCACTCATCATTATCATCTTGATTTTGAACTAATGGAATGCTAGTGTTGAATTTTGTTGTATTTGGATGTTTTTCTTTGATAAATTGTGTCTGTGAATGATTTTCCTTAGGATGTTAAATAAATCCCAAACCTTGGTGATAAACATTATCAACTGCTAGAATAGGAGTAGTGATGCCTTGAGCATGCTTGTCTAACCCTTGATCTTGATAATCAAACTTTTGTAGATATTTTTGACCAAACCCATACCAATTTGAAAGTTGAGCCTCATTTTGGAGAGGTATATTTTCATCTTTATCATGATTTATCTATGCTTGTGGTACTATTTGTTACTCTGATTTTGCTTTCTAATCCTTTTGTTGTTTTGAGTTATGCTTTGGTAACCACTTTTGTATTGTTTCTAAATTTGACCCTTTATGAATGTGTTCCTATGTCACTATGGATTGCTTGACTGATTTATCTTGTATAGGGTCCTCATTAGCAATTATCTATTTTATATGTTTTCTCAATGCTTAACATGAATTAGTGTGATGCCCATGCATTCTATGATATGCACAATAATATCTAGATATTTTCACTGGATGTAAAGGAGGTAGTTTGATCAAATTAGATTTAATCATTTCCCTTAACACCTCACTTTAACTCTTATTTTATCTTTGAATACTTTTTGAATCACTAGATGTAGGGTTGCTTTGTTTTGATTTCTTGTTTTGATATGTAACATTGCTTTCAACCAATTAATTAGGTGAAGCTGCATACACATGATTGACACTAGGGTGCCTTTGAGTCTTTTGTATTATAATTTGATTTTCCAATGTTGTGATCTTTACATGTAATAGCTGATTCTACATTTTTAAATCTGAAATTAACTTGCTCATACTGGTGATTTGATCCCTTAGAGTCTTACAAGTGCAAACCCTAGTTACTTTTGATTTAGCATGTAAGCATATATGTTGAATAGGGTTTGAAGAATCCATAGCCTAAATTTATGCATTAGGAAAAATAGTATAGGCTACCTCACATTTTTGAGGGCATAAAATGGACTTGGTTAGAGGGAAAGTAGCTATCACCCTCTTGGGGGATAGGAGAAGGAAATTCTTTCCTGTGTATAAGATATGACATTGAAACTTGACAGGTGGTTGTTAGCTTATGCAATGGATCCTCTATGTATGTAAGGATTTTATTCTTAATTAAATTGCACATAATAGAGAGATAAAATGTTAAATAATTAATGAAACCTTGTGTTAAGGAAAGGTAAACATTGCTTTGAAGGAAAGGGATCTGAACATGTTTAGAAGTACATTTCTTAATATCAACCCATATTATAAAAATTAAGCATGATAGGGAAAGAATGAAGCTTTGCATTAACATATAGTAAACTTCATCATTCATAAACATGATAGGACCGAGTATGGAATCCTTATTATTTACAAGAAATGTTTTGAAATAAATGAGATCCATTTTTGATTTTATGTGAAATCTGATTTAGATGTAAGGTGATACCTTAAGCAGATAAAGGGACCTAGTATATGCAATTAAGGTTTGAAATAAAATGATTTTTAAAATTAATTTGGTAAATTTAAAAATTTAAATGTAAGATTATGATTTAAATATTCAATAAAAATAAAAAAAATATTGAAAAATTCAGAAGCAATTTTTGCTAGGGTTTTTAGGGCTTTTGTGCACAAAGGGACCTAGTAAATTTGACTAGGGTTTGAAATAAATGATTTTTTAAATTATTGTGGTAAATTCAAAAATTTAAATGTAAAATTCTAATTTAAATATTTAATAAAAATTACAAAAATACTGGAAAAATTAGAAGGAATTTTCCCAGGAGTTCTAGGGTTTTTATGCACAAATGAAGCAAGTCAGGTTCACCAAATGATTTAGATTTTTTTGAGAATATTGGAGTCTTATTCCTAATTTAAGATAAGGGGTTGGAATAATAAATAATTAAATAATATTAAAATAATTATAGTACTGATTTTTATAATTTATTGTGTTTTTTAAACCTGTTTAAAAATAATAATAAATAAGGAGAAATATAACTTAGCTTAAAACTGGACCGAGACGACTGAGATAGAGGCTAAAATTGGCTATACAAGACTAAGATAGTGTCATGAATCAAAATCTACCTTTCATTTAGTTAAAGGATAGGAATGCCAAAATAAGATACCCTAAGGTCTAGTGATATAGCATAGGTATGGCACTCTTGTCCTATATGCTCGGGACTTGGGAGGATAGAATTGGTCTGGGAAATAGTGCCTTGCTGAGATGGAATGATCATCTAGAAGGCTATGAATATTGGGAATAAGAAAAAAGGTTCTTCGGAGGGTCATAAGAGCATGCAAAGAGGAGTTCTAGCTAGGATGTCACAAACCACACTCAAACTACCAATTTGAACATTTTATATGACTATATGACTATAATTAAGGTACAATTATGAATTTTTTGGGATGATGGATGGAATGTATAAGTGTAAGG
This sequence comes from Torreya grandis, assembly GCA_037957365.1. NCBI lineage: Eukaryota > Viridiplantae > Streptophyta > Pinopsida > Cupressales > Taxaceae > Torreya > Torreya grandis. The sequence goes on along the minus strand of JARHVA010002347.1, from coordinate 2,140,980 downwards.
ATGTTATGTGGATTAATGTGTTGGATAGATGAATGATAGATTGGGATTACCTTTAAGTTTGTTGATTTCACATGAATGATATATAGGAATTTGATGAGCTATGATTTTAAAAAAAGAGGTATATAAGATTTGGGGCTAGTATGATGATAGGGCATGGCTCCCTACACTTCAAATAAGTTAGGTAAGATTGATTATTGATGTGGATAATGATGAGTGCTAGATTCAAACCAATAGAATAATGGGTGTTATCAAAAATATGGTAGGTGGCAAGTTTAAATCAATACAGTGATAGGATAATGATGGGTAATGGATTTAGGCAATTATGGGGTGATGATGGGTGATAGGGTTAAACAATAAAAATTATGGGTCTAGACCAAATGTCGATTGAGGGAGGGTATCCATAATCAAGGTGAACTTTGATAGGGACTAGGTCAAGGTGATGGATTAAACAAGTTTGGTCAAGGTGAAGAAAATATGTTTTGGCTAATGGAGAAGGGTACCTAGGATGTAGATGGGTTTAGACTATGTCAATAGGGATGACTAAGTCTTGGGTGCGTTTAACTAAGAGGGAAATGACTTGATGTTCAAGCAGGTTTAGATGAGGATATAGGGGATGATTTAAACCAAGCTTTGAGATATAATGAAGGATGATAGGTTTCACAAAGGGGGATTTAGGACAATATCATAGGGGATAGGGTTTGGTCTAGACAAGTGGTAGAGTATGACTAAGACAAGATGGGATGATGATTATGATAAGCTTAGATAATTTCAAGATGAATGATGGGGTTTTGACTATGTAGAGATGATTAAGGTAAAGTTAGATATGATGATGGGTGATTTAATTTTGACAAGGTAGGATAAGATAATGAATATTGGTAAGGTTATGACTAGGGTAAGATATGATGAGATGACAATGGTGGATTGGTTAAGATCAGACTAGGGATTAGAGTTGACCTAGAATTGAGATTTGACTAGATAGTTTGTGTATAGGTTATAAGATCTAAAAATAATACCAGCCTCAACAACACATAAATAAGAGCACTAAACCCACAAACTATAGTTATTGGTTGACATAGGAGTACAATTCGACACCTAACCCACTAAAAACTCACGATGAGAGGTACCTAGATTTATGTCACCCAATTATCTCTCACCATCTATACATGGTGAGTGATCTCTATGGATGCTATTTCCCCTACCTGAGATTCATGTTACAGTCAAGGGGTTTTATTATAGGTTTGATAGGATCTATAAGGGAGTCCCCTAAACACTTTTTGGTATGTGGGGCTTGAGTCTATGTAAGGTGATATTTGACACTTGAATATTGAAGTGTTACCTCTTCACCTCATAAAATCTTGTATGGGGAGTTTGGATTAACTTAGTGATAGTTATCCTTGATATTTATACATTGTCAAAACATAGAATGTGGTCTTACGCATGGTGATGAAATCCACATCAAAATCCCCTTAAGACTATGACAAGTGCGTGGGGATAAATTCCACAACATGTTTTCCATATACAATAAAAGTGGAGGTCTATTGACTATTCTAATCCTCAAGAATCACCCCATGGGTGCAAGGGGAGAGAATATACAATATTTTCACTAAGTGACAAGTGGGAAAACCAAAAGGTATGCTAGATTAATTGAAATTCGCTCAAATAAGCAAGTTTATTAACCCTAATTAATATATGATGAGAAAATATATCAAAAGTGGTTTCAAAATGTCAAGTCTTTAAAAAGTATCCTGTAAGACATATTATTAGTTTTTTTAGTTTGGCCTGTTCAGGGGTAATCTAAAAAATGAGTTATATCAAGTAAAATTGATTTTATACAAGCTAAAATTGACACTTTAGCCATATTGTTTTTAAGAAAGTTAAAATTCCATTTTTTCAAAAACAAATTAAATCTACAAAAAACCTTGTTAGGCAATAAAATTACATATTAGAGAGTCAATGCCACAATTTTGTTGTCTAAAGTCATAGCTGCACATACATAAATTTGCTAAAAAAATTAGATTAGTCAAAATATAATTAGAATATGATATCATAGAATAAAGAGTCCATACTGCAACTTAATAAAGCAAACTCGTAGAACAAATAGTGTGATATTGAAATTGATAAAAAAATTGAAATTATAAAAACTTATACCTAAACAAAGTCATAGTTGTGTTAGGGAAGTCATGCTTTCAGAGATCAAAATCAAGTTTCACAAAACGTGAGTTTGTGCCTATAGATAAAAAAGTAGAATAAAATGATATAACAAGTATAGTAACAAAATCATGGTTAATAGGCACCATGTCACATTTCGATGAAAAAATTTCATGCATATATAGTCATGATTTCACACTTACCAAAACAAAAAATAAGTATATATGACATCATAGGTAAGGTTATCAAAGTTATGAATAGTAAAATGTAAGACGTGTCACAAAATTTGATTTTGTGAAAGTCAAACTGTCAAGTTAAAATGATTAGGTAGACTATGATGGTTAAGCTTGGTGGTCAAGCATGATGTCATGATAATTTGAGATGAATTTACATTTTTAGAGAGAAAAGTCAGATTTCCATATATGGATGTCATGTTAGTTTCTAGAAGTGTTAATTAATATTTTAGGAGTCTTGGCCAAAAATTATCCTTCCAATCAGTCCTACAAGCTCAATCACTCACACCAAAACCTCAAGGACATTAAATTAAAAGAGGGCTCACATTATGGTTTCCATTATGTATTAGGTAAAATTTGGAATTGGAATTCAAATGTAAGTGAATATAATGACTACAAAATTAGTTCCAAACTTCCCTAAATAGTCATGATTGGGCAAGGTAAATAAATAAAATGCAAAAATAACAATTAAAATAGATCAAATATACCTCAATCTTACAACCAATTTAGCTCCAGATATATTTGTTGTGATCTAATGAAAATTTGGATTCTTTTATACTTGATAGGAATGTTGGATTACTTGGTTAGCTCAAAACATGGACAACATGCTAACATGGATTGGTTTGATACTGTAAAATAAGACAAGTTACCAACATTAATCTAAGGATATTCAAATATAGCTCATGGTTTGTGTTATTCAATTTTGACCCCTAGGTCAAAATAGATCCCTATAGGCAAAAAATTAAATCTTGGGTGATTTAGAAGGTCCTAGTTGAGTGCAAAATGCCTTGTTAGCATTGTTTAAGGTTAGTTTGGAGAAGTTAAGGTAATTTCATATTATGGTCAAGGGGTGTCATTGAGAAAATAAGACATGGTCAAGTTGTGTCATAGGTGATTAGGGGTTAATTCATGCCATTTTAATGCTTAAACACTTTCTCCTAACATTTTATGGTGTTTTGGAAACTCTAAGGTCCATTTTCTAGCTTGAAGGTGTTAAAATGCATATAAATGTGATTTTTGGATAACTTTATGTATTTCAAAGTTACCCAAAAGATAAAATATAGACAATAAACTTTAAAAAAATATTTTATACGTTATAAAACATCCAAACATATCATAGGAATCATAAAAAGTTAGATTCTTGATTTCAATGCCATATTGAGGAGTTAGAAGAAGTTGTAAGGACTTTTGGTAGTCACTTGCAAGTGAAACATCTCCATAACTTATTTTAGACTTATAAACGTTAGGAAAAATCTATAGAATAAGTTTTAAGTTCTATAGTTGTAGATTTTTCATTTTCTCTCTCATTGTCCCCTTCACAAGCTAGTGAAGGCCAATTTCAAGCAGATGGTATAGGCTGTATAGGTAGAGTTGGGGGATAAAATTTTGGGAAAATTTTTGGACCCCTATGGAATTATAATTTTTGGAATTAATATTTAGATTGGTTCTCTTACATTTATGAAAAATTTCTAAGAGCCCAAACTACTTTTTAAGAGCTCAAAACCCCATAAGTTGAGTTTAGAGCAACTCCATTGAAAATTATGAAATCATTGCTGATTGAAACTAGTTGATTTTTTTTTTAAATATGTATTTATATTTCTCCCATACATTCATTCATCACAATGGCACGTTTGGATGTCATTTTGGCATGAAAAGTGGCTTTAGTACTTAGTTTGAGGTGACTGTCAAATTTTTTGCATTTTTGAGTTCTCCAAGTGTTTTTATGAATTATAATGATTATTTGTGGACTTAAAATAATCTTCAAAATCCATTTAGATCCTTTCACTAGATAGATAGTTTGTGCAAGTCTCAAAATTGATCATGTTTTTATTCACATGGTTGACTATGTTCTACCTGCATAACAATTCAAGGTGATTTGAATGTCTGATTATGTGTTTCAAAGAGTTTTAAATATAAATATTCATGTTTATGAGTTTATTTAATGGAGGAAATGATCTTCAATCATTAATAGTCATATTTTCTCCTTTTCAAGATCCAACACATGAGTTGTAGTCTACATCACATACTGGGCTTTCAGTCTGATAATTTAAGGATTTCCATGTTGTTAATGATAATATAAAGAATGAAATCACAAGGCTATGGTATAATTAGAGGTCATAGGACTAATTAAGGTATCTAAAAACATTGGAAAGTCAAAAGTTGATAACTGAACTCACATGCCTAGTAAATTGCCACCTACAAGACTGTGATTGTAGGTGGAAGTAGAAAGTACAAAGGTTGTGATTTATAAGTAGTATATAGATTTGAAATGAAATGAGAAGGACTCCATAAATTATTTTGAACAATAATCCACCATGGTGCAATTGATATGGGCCTAAACATAGAAACTCCTAAAAATAGAATCAAATCTACCCTAAAATTGACACCTACAATCAATTGGGGAAATGGGTCTTGACAATCATATTGATGAGAATTCAAGTCTCTAAGGCATTAATAAGTATATAATATTTCAACCATTGAGAAAATCCAATGAAGAGATTAGAGGATTGGAAGAAAAACCTAATTTAAGGCCATATACACACTCAGTCTGCCTTTATTACCACCTATAACCTATTAAGTGAAGTTGCCTTAATAGTGATGATGGAGCTTAGAATTTAGAACATTTATAATGTTTTAAGACTCTCAATGATAGACCAAATATAATGAATATGTTTGAGATTGGTTTTGAAGTTTTTAAATTGATCTAGAAAACCTAAAACATAGTTAAAACCCTTCAACAAGCACCTATAGCCTATTTGAAAAGTTGCCCAAAATAGTGGATTGATGGAAGTGTTATGAGGTTTCAAAGTGTTGGGAATGTCCTTAGATATGAAAATATATTAAGGAGTTTTGGTGTTACAAGAAAGGCTTTTAAAGAACCCATGTTGATAGACTATTTCAAATAAACACACACATGATGATAGTCACCTGCAATTTTTGTTTAGGTGATTAATAACTCTCAAATCCTAAGATAGTGGCATATATATTTGGGGTTAGAAATAATTTCTCAGGTCATAAAAAAAACAAGACTCAATTTCTCATTCATTGAGAGTAAAAATAAAAGAAATAGGGGTCTCAAAAGGACCTAAGTGCACACACAAGTTTGCTTTCTCATTAAAAGCTTCACTTGGTATAAAGGATATTAAATCATTTGAGGGAAATTAAGATGATATAAGGTGAGTGATTAAATGGTGAGGAAATTATACAATCACACCTTCACACCTAATAAAAAATGTATAAACTCTACCTATTTAGACCAAGGCATGACACAAGCCTGCATATCCAAGGAAGTTGATTGTTTTAGGATTCTAAAGGATTGGTTCACGGATCTTCAAGAAGTCTAGGGGTAAGTGAATTTGATTTAAGGTTTGTGTTTATTTCAAACGTCACTCTATATTATCATACTCAAGAATAGAGTAGAACACAAAAACCTTACATACTCAGCTAGTTACACACAGTCCTGCCTTACCAAAACAATTCTTGTTTGGTGGACTAAAAGACTTTGGAGATCTAAGGGAGAATAAGATAATTGAAGGATAATGAGATGATGTGAACAATACTATACAAATCCATCATAATCAAGTATGAAATTATCACAGTTAGGCCCCTGTTCAACCTCAAACAGTCCTAAGTGTATGTATATGCCATATGGGTAGGTAGTTGTGAGATAAAACTAGTTAGTGGTGAAGTGGAGTAATTATGAGTTGAGAGGAAAATTAAGAACATTTTTGAGATGGTTAAAAACATTCCATGAAATTTAAGAGTCCTAATAGATAGGTAAATGGAAGAAAATAGTGAGTTAGGGTATGACAGTTGACTAGGCCTACAAAGCCTAAGCCTAAAAAATGACATGTTGTAGAGAGTTTGAGGAAGAAAGTGGTTATAAAACTATTTTAATATGTGAATTTGGACATCACATAAATAAATGAGTTTATTTGAGATCAAATCAAGCATAGAGAAACCACCAATAAATTACAATCTTGTTAAGACCCCTCAAAATGCTTGTTCTTCAACCTAAGGGACATCAAATTTTGGTAACACCTTTCACAAGGAGATGAATGTCATTGAATAGTAATCGGAGGTGTTATTGGGGTCTCCTAAAAATAACCTTGTGGCATTAGGAGAGAGAGAGAGGTTGTTCTTTATGAAAAAATGTTAAGACCCCAAACATGTCTTAAACCTCTCTTAAAACCCAATAGTGACTAGTTTGCAGAGAAGGAATTTTAAATCAAACCTAATGCCATATTTTTATTCTAAAACCTATTTTATATTTTTATATACTATAAGTGGATCATCCAACAATACTTGAAATGTACTAACTATTGTATGGATTGCCATAAATGCACTATTTTTCATGTTTTAAGTGTATTACAGGGATTTTGGAGAGATGGAAACTTACCAATCATTATAATAGGTTACCTAAGACTTATTTCATCTCATTAAATCAAAAAAATTTCTTAGGAATGATTGAAAGTCACTAAACAGACTCCATTTTTCAAGGCAGTCTAAATAGGCTTGTGAAGGGCTTACTTTTGGCCATTTCATGGTTTTGATATAATAATAATATTAAAAAATCCAAAAATTTACATTAAGATTGGTATTGTCATGGGTAAAGTTAGTCACACACTTATTAAAGGTTTTACATGTGCATGAAGAGTTTAGATCCAAAATTCACATTCTAGGCCTAGAGGTTTAATTAGGCCTAATTGGCAAAAGAGAAAGGCAAAAAAATGGGCTTCCACTCAAATTATGAAGATTAAATTTAGTATGGATATGTAAGGAAATATAAGGTTTTGTAATATTCCATTAGGTTTTTAATATCATTTGTACAACTCCTACATAGGGAGATTTACAAGAAAAAGGCTATAAGGAAACTAGGCATATTAAAGTCTTAAGGAGCAGAATGAGTTCTTGGGAGTTAGTAAGAGAAAAAAAATGGTTTTTTTTAAACATGATAACATATTTTAAGACCATTCATTTAGTTTTAATTATTTTAATAATATTCACTTAAAATTTGAGCCACTTGGACCAAACTAGGTGTGGGAAATGAAGAGTTACAAGACACCTATGCACTTGAATGATGGAATGGTAGGAAAGAGGAGTTTATGAAGGCATTTTAGATGTTAAATGAGTGGTTTTAGATTTTTAAAAGTTTAATTCATGGTTGGAAGCTCCATTTTTCACTCCTTTCATGTAAATAAGGGTTGTTTCTAAGGAGCTAGTCAAGGTGTCAAGCAAGTTTATAACCCCCATACCACTTAGAAGGTTGAAGATACTTAAAAAGTGAATCACATGGAATTTTAGGTATATTATAATATCTCATAAATCCTTTTTTTGTTGTAACTCACATAGAAATTTCTCACTCATCTTCTACCACACCTCTCTCTCTTATCTCTCACATTCTCTATATATTGAGCCAATTTTGGCTAAGTTTATATCCTCCAAATGGGTATGGGGAATCCATACCCATTTTTGTGCCTTTTATAAATGATAATAAACTTGTTTACCTCCTCTTGTGACTATTATCAGTGTATATATGAGAATAGTTGATTTTATCAAGTGAATTGATTTGTCTTCCTTAGCATGTTGTCCTTTTCTAACACCTAGATGTAGTTTGAAAGATTATTTTTCAAGTCATGTGAAGTGTATGAGTGTGGTGAAAGAGTTGAGTTATTTTTTCTATCTTCTAATGTCATTCAGTACCTCTTGGTTAGTCCTCTTATCTTAAGTAACCATCATAACCTTCACATTAAAACACTCATGTGAGAGATTCAGATTAAGAGTAGTGTATGTAAGGTTAGTTTTCTTGATTTAAGGGTGCACACACAACTGCTTGGTAGTGGTCAAAACATATTTAGTGCATCACCTCATTATATTAGGTTTCTCTCCCTTTTCCTAGCAAGTGATAGATTAGTGTGTGAGCCTACATGATTAAGCAAGGGGATCTGGCCCTTCAATCTAGAGATTTACCCCTATTATAGATAAACCACAAGTCTAGGAGTAATACCATGTTTCACCAAATTTGGAGAGGTTTGAACAACCTTCTCCTAGGGTGTAAAATTTGGTCGTAATAGTTTGCATGGAGAAATGCTTATTTGTATAGAAGATGATGAAAACTTTATAAGGAATTTAAAATTCCTTAGAGATTTCTAGAGAGGAAGGGTGGAGAGAATTATATGAAAGGTGGAGGATTATAGAATTCATTTATAAATGACTAGTGAAGATTAATGATTGATTAAATGTGAATTAATAATAGGATTTTTATGAGAAAGTGGAGGTAGTTGGAGGTAGGTGAGGGGAAAATTTAAAATTAGAAAATAATGGATAAATGAAATTAGTGATAAGTGACATGTGATTAGTGTTGTCTCCCAAAAGTAGCAGTCATTTTTGGGACAACATTTGAACTATTTTGGTCCTACAGACCAAAATTGTATATTCCATTTTCAAAAATTTGTCTTAGACATTCATATTCATCATTTTCAAAGCTTCTCAAAAAATCTACAGACTTTGCAAGTCAATATAAATGGATTTTACATGTTGATTTCTATGGACTTTGTATCTTCAGATTCTACAGGCAGGTTCATTTATACAGGTTTAAAGGCTTCTGCAGGCAGTTTTCAGTCAAAAGATGGTTTTCAACACTTAGTCATTTTCCAAAATTATTTCAGAGTTTTGGTTCAGTTGAAAACCAACATCAACAGCAAGTTCAATGTTTGTTTCATCTTTTGGTTCAACATTTTTTTTGGTTTAGAGCCTAAGTTCAATCAGAAATGTCTATCGGCAAGCATTCAAGCAAAAAGAACTTGAACCGTTGAACCATTGAACCATTTTGGTTCAAAGGTTCAATGGGTTCAAGGTTCAACAAGTTTAATGTCTTTGGCAAGAGTTAAGTGCTTCATCAAGGTTCAAAGTTCAATTGCTTCAATTGGTTCATCGGGTTCAAGACACTTGGCCAAATCAAGGCGGCTTGAACCATTAAACCATTGAACCATTTTGATTCAAAGGTTCAACGGGTTCAAGGTTAAATGGTAGGTTCAACCAAAGGAAAAATTCAATGGCTCGATTCAACCAAGTGGTTCAACTCTTTATTTTCACTCAGTTGGTTCATTATTTCAGTTCATCCTTTGGTTCAACATCTATAGGTTCAACAGCGGGTTCAAAGACAATTTTCAAAGCTTTGTTTGAACTGTTGAACCATTTTTGTTTCAATCAATTGGTTCAACCAATTGGTTCAAAAATCTTGGTCCAAAGGAAAGTTCAAAAGGATGGTTTAATGCCGAAGGAAGCTTCTTGAAGGACAAGTACCCTTGCAGAGGACACTTAATCAATAAAAGCACCCTTTCGAAGGGTCATTTTCAAACAAGCCCGAAAGGTAATTCTTTCAGAATGTTTAAGGCATTTAAAATTGGCTAAGGAATTTTCCCTGGACTTTTGTCTGAAGGAATTCCTTTAGACAAAAATTTTGAAATAATTCTAAGCAAATGCAGGCAAAGTCTGAAAACCAGTCAAAGACTTCGCAGAACAAATTTTCGTGGACTTTTGTCCACGAGAATTTTCCCTAGGCAAATTGTCCATGAGAATTTCCCATGGGACAAATGTCTGCAGAAATTACCCATAAGAGAAAACACCTAGGGAAAATGTTTTCAGGGAAAGTTTACGAGAGAAGGCCTGGGGAAATATTTGTCTGCAAGAACTGCCAAGGCAAAGGGTTGCCGAAGGACCCCAAAGTGCAAGTGCCCTTGCGGGGGACTCTCGGCGGCCAAAGTAAAGGGCCCTTTCTGACCCATTCAAGGATCACTTCTTAAGGCCTGAAAGGGTAAAGTCGAAAGCCAAAATAAGACCAAGGGGTGATGCCCCCAAAGATGTCAAATTCAGGATAGTGAACTAGCTGTTGAGATCACATTGACGGGCATGTAAATGTCAATTTTAAAGACAGTGAAATAGCTGTTGATCTTTTGAATTTATAGACCCGAATGTATTCCTAGAATTCAAGACCTAAACCAACTGAAAGCGAGGAAAGATAGAATAATGGATGAATCCATGACCCAATTCAATTAACCAGAAAAGGAGGAATGATGAAGACAAGATCAGACTGCTAGGTGGACATTGAAAGTTGCAATTTTTCAATTGCACGACTTGTTTATCTACATTGAGAAGATTAAATGGGTAAAAGGCCCCAAAGTTCTAGCTTGTCTTCCTAATAGTTCCCAATGCATCATGATGTATTACTATTCTTGAGTCCTTCTTGAAGTGGCTATATAAGGGACTTCCTTTCATTGAAAAAGGATCTCTTTTTCTGACAATTTGAACGAAACTCTGCCCAAATTGAGAGGCATCATTGAGACTTTGTGCTCAGTCTGTTGATCATATTTTATTACTGGAATAAGAAAGCAAGGGACTTTTTCAGAATTTGTGCTGTGATATCTTTTATTGTTGAGGAAATTAATCTTATGTCTATTTCCTTGATTTATTTTCTATTCCATTGATTTAACAAGTAGGATTAGTAAAGTTAGTTAGGAAGGTGTCTTGAAGAATCAACTGTGGAGAGACTTTGTGCCCCCATAGCTGCCTTCAGTGTGTTTTATTTTCATTTTTTTGTAAAGGACTTCGAAAAGACTTTGAGCTTTCATTGCCCTTCGTATATTACTCTTAAGAATTTCAGGGAGAGACTTTGTGCTCTGTCTCGATTTGCTGGTTACCATACTCTTAGTTACATTCTGCTTTTATTTCTAAGAGTATTCTTGTGGCTAGCTGAATAGTTATTCTAAAAGAAGAGTAGTGCTATTTGTCATTCCCTTGAGTTTTTCCTTTGTTTTGTATACATCATCTCTAAAGAAAGAGAGATGGATGACTTGTCCTACCCTTGAGTATTTTTTTTGTTTATACATATACATAGCATATCCATAGGGAACCTCCCCTTGATGAGAGGAGAGAGCAGTCTCCTTATGATGTGATAAACTTACACATTAGGATGACTAATATTCCTACTTTGGCTGATAAGACCTATTTTGTTTACCAGTACATTGATAGACAAAATATCCAACCAATAGTTTTTGGCAACTCTACTGGGGAAATATCCATTATCCATTTATAGTCTATCCATTCCATTCACCTCCACACCAACAAAGAAAGAATGCAAAGTTTAAAGCCTCAAGCTTTAACTAAAGCAAGGTCAATTCTTTTCCACTTTTGTTTTACAATTTGGCAAATTCAAGGTATACACAAAGCCAAAGGGCTAAAGGTATCATTCATCCTGTGTTCGAGCTGGTACAACAAAGTGATTTTGATCTGTTTCCTTCACCATCTCATCTTCAATGAACCAAGAGCTTCCCTCCTACTAAAGCTAGATCTCCATTACCAGACAAAGTATCTACTTCTACTATTGATAAAGCTATGCCTATAATTACCCCTTTGAGATTTGTTATTCCTCCTTTTCAAAATCCTATAATGGCAGTTCAAGGCCCCTGGGGTAATGCTTTTGGTCCTCTCAATCTTACTCCTCTACATGAGCTTCCACACAGTTCTAGGAAGAATTTCCCTAAATTCTATGGTGATGGGAAAGTTCATCTTGATGAACACATTGTAGCATTCAATATAGCTTGTGGAGTAATTAGAGTAGAGTTTGAAGATGTAGCAGTTAGGCTTTTTGTTGAAACACTACAAGTTGCTGCTGCAGATTGGTTTTACCATCTACAGGCTTGGTCTGTTACTGATTGGAATACCCTAAAAGCTAAGTTTGAAGCTAGATTCAAACCTACAGAAGATGCACATACACTTTTGGCTCAACTTACACAAATGAAGAAAGAGCCGCATGAGCATATGAGAGACTTCATAGCTAAATTTGACAAATTGAGAAATAGAATACCTATCATTGCTAGACCCACAACTGAGAATCTCAAATGCTTTTTCATTAATTCTCAGCTACCTAAAGTCAGTTTCCTTTTGAGACGTGCTAGTCAAATAAATCTCACTGCAGCTCAACTTTTGGCCACTGAAGTAGAAGATGATCTCATCTTAGAAGGGAAAATAAGAAGAGATCCCAATAGAAACAGAGCTTCATCATATTTTGAATTTGCATCTACAAGCACCACAGATCCAATGGTGTAGAAATTAACAAACGAGCTCCTTGCCCTCAAAAAGCAAATGGCTCAAGGAATGTCTTTTGCTCCTACATACAGAAGGACATTCCAAAATCAGTCATATCAGGGCAATGTTGTTAAAAACCAAGGACAACAAAATTGCCTTCCTCCCCCACAAGGGAAACTTGCCTTGGAAGCTCCTCCAACCAATTCAGCAATGGGATATCTTGAAGCAAAATCAAAATTCTCTTATCAACCTGAATTAAATCAAGAAAATGATGCTGATATCATTGAAGACAGTCAATAAGAATCAGCTGGCGACTCCCACATTGGTTTCTTGAATTACCAAGATGAACCTAGAAACAAAGGAGAAGCTTTAGATGGATCATATGCAGTGTTTGCCAGGTCTAAGAAATAATCAGTCCAGCAGGCTGATAAAGAAAAGACAAAAGAGCAATCACAGCCAGCAGTCACAATTGTCAAGCATGGGACTAATCTACCTTTTCAGCCAAAAGATCCAGCCATTACTCAAAAGGTAAATACATCTGTTGTGCCTTCCCCTTCTACTTCTAATTCATAAACCAACCTACCTCCCATCCCTCCTAAAATTTAGAAAGTTGAAGTACCTTTATTTGTACCTAGCTCGATTCAGACATTTGACATAATTGATAATGTCAAAAAGCCAAAAATATAGATGTCTGAATTTGAATACTTGCAGTCTAATCCAGATCAATTGAACAAGCTAGTTCAATATGTTAAAAATTAGACCGTCCCTACAGGACAAAAGGCTAAAAAAGTAATTCTTGATTCTCCAAAGAATATGCCTATTTCAAATAATCTGATCATTACTCCTCCAGCTGCTCTTGGAAAAATAGAACCCTTCTATGTTTCCCTGTTAATCAATGGCCACAAGCTGAGTAACTATATAATAGACTCAGGCGCATTTGACAATGTCATGCCTACTAAAGTTACTAATTCTCTTTGTCTTACATTGACCAAGATGTTTGGGAGATGTTTCTCCATGGAGAATAAGCAATTACTATTGCTGGGGCAAATTAAAGATGCCCAATTTGCATTCATAACCTTTCCAGATAAGAGGATTAAGATGACTGTCTTGGTGGTTGACATCCCAGCATCTTATGGCATATTGCTTGGATGAAATTTTTGTAAGGACATGAGAGGAGAACTAAACATGGATCTTTCTGAGGCAAGGATCCCTGTCCAAGGTGTGATGAAAAATTACTTCTTGAAAAGGAAGCAAAGTATGTAGTTACCAAGACGTTAGCTCCTAAATCTCAAATCCTTTTTGAATCTGTAGGTATGGGTAACTACTTTTTATATACAGATGAAGAAGGGCCCTCTATCTCTGATGAGGGAAAGTCTGAAGTAAAGTCATTGTCTAATGAGATTTGGACTCTAGAATTTGATGGTAGTTGGTCCTCTACTAGTTTGGGAGCTAGAATTGTCTTGATATCTCCTCAAGGAGATTTGTTTCCTTCATCCTATAAATTACAATTCAGTAATACTAATAATACAGCTGAATATGAATCACTGTTGCTGGGCATGAAGGCTGCTCAAGAAAGAGGCATCAAGTTTCTTCATGCCAAAGGAGATGCTGAATTAGTGGTCTGTCAAGTGAGAAATTTATATCAGACCAAGAATGAGAGGTTACACCACTACTGTAACCTGGTTTTGGATCAAATTGAAAGCTTTGATGCTTTCAACATTTCTGCCATTCCAAGAGAGTCCAATGATAGAGCTGATGCACTTGTTATTTCAGGAACTCTTTTAGTTCCTCATTCTGATTTCAAAGAAGACAAATATACCATTGAGTTGGTCTATAGACCAAGTGTCCCTGACAATGCTAATCATTGGAAAATATTCAATGATGATCATCATATCATTGCTTTCTTGGAACGAAAATACAAATTTCAATAGCTATATTTTGAAGGCAATGAATCTCAGAAGTCTAAATGTTTTTCTAAATCTAATACAGATGTAAATGAAGAATTTCTATAGCTAAAAGGAAACAAAATTCCTAAAGGCCTGGTTTCTCTTGAGAAGCTATTTGACAAGCACGATAGATTTGTCAAACAACAACAAACAGATTCAAGTCTCTCTTAAGGATTTGACCAAGTAAATCTGACCAACAAAGGAAATCCCAAAATGGTCAACATTGGTAAGTACTGCACCCCTAAAGAAAGATTCAAATTTACTTCTTTGCTCCATCAATACATTGATGTCTTGGCGTACTCATATGAAATGTAGACACCAAAATAGTATCAACCCCCCCTTGGTCCCTTTCTAACCTCAACATGCCTAACCTATACTTTATTAATTTAAAATACTTATTTTAAATTAATCATCCCCCCTAGACACCTCACCTTGGATTCCTAGCTCATAGACCATTTATCACCCTATGACTAATCATAATTACCTAAGACCTATTTCAACTCCCCCACTAATTCTCACACCTATTAAACCCACCTTTGGACCATTCAGCAATGACAACCAAACTTAGCAGATGGAGGAATGGGCAAAAGGCTAAAAATAGCCTTTTTACCCATTCTCTAGCCACCGACATCGGTCAACCGTCGGCCGATGTCGGTAGTATCGCCAACGTCGGTTTCTTAAAACTAAATTATAACCTCGGCTCTTGGCTAGAATGTGAATTCTCTTGCCCCTGAATTCAAATTCTCTTGCTCCCAGGATCTGAATTCTCTTGTTCCTCGACTCCTTACATATCAAAGGTAGGCTTTAGGATGAGGGATTAACATTATATCATCACTCTCCAGGCTAAGAAACTCTACAGAATTCACTCCACACTAGATTGAAATGTTGTACGAGGTATCCTACATTAGCCATAATGGAACAAGTCTTCTACACTTCTGGTTCTCCACCAAGAGCTAAGTATTCTTCTGGTTTATATTTTAGTATTTTAAAAATGCATTGGTAATTAGTCCATTGGCTATTTCTGAGTACTATTGAGACCAAATCTGGGTTTCTTCTTGGAGAGGCTAAAAAGCCTTCCTTTTATCCTGACCCATTTTGGCAATTTGTCCCCTACCTTTGTCCTTCCTAAGACTCTATCCACTATCCTGCATCACTGCACAACCCTTTTGAATCTCCCAGACCATTTTTTTGACCACAGACATACCCTAAAACCTGTCCAAGGCCCATTTCCCCTACCGACATCGACATCAAGGCCCATTACCCCTACCGATGTCGGCAACCTAACCGACGTCAGCAACATTGATCAACCGATGATGGCAGACTAACCGGCATCGGTGACTGTGAGAGGCAGATTAAAAGAACCAGGTACGTGTTATCTATTTATCTTCTTTAGCCTTTCATTATTTCTCTTTCTAGCAACACTCTTTTGTCAAATAAGTGGACTGTCATCCCTCAAGGAAGTCTTTGCACTTATGGGACCAAGCTTTGCTTGGCAGTCCACCATATATCTATCTAACATTTTATTTTTTTAAGTCTTTCTTATCTATAGGTGTTATCCTCCATAGCCAAAGAGGAGCTCCTACAATGTCTAGATATTGGTGCGTAACTTAATCTGGGTATCATCTAACCCCTGACCATTTAACTTTAGTTTCTTATTTCTTCTGAATGTGAAAAGTGAAAATGAGTAGAAATATTCTGGCACGCCCGGTGGGACCCTTAGAGTTTTCCTTGGGTTCATTTATTCTAAAAGTAAACTTTCATATAGGTGCATTAGGAAATTTTTTCTCTCTTTGCATCCTTCTATCTCTTTATCTCAGAAAGACACCATTAGCACAAGTTAAAAAGAATCTTTCTTTTTCTTCTTGTCACCTTTTTCCTGCATCTTAGAGTAGTGAAAATCCATGCTCTTAACCTTTTCCTCACTTTTTTGCATCCGAACAAAACATTTCAGTTTGAGTTAAAAATCTATTACATTTCATTCCTGCTTGAATTCATACTTAGCCCTCTCACTTAGTAATTAAAACACATTATGAATAAATCGTAGTGCACATATGTTACACAACCTAACCACAATCACAATCAAACACCTAAACATACTTGAGACAAGGCCCATCTAGGATTTCATCAGCTAGCGGATACCTTACCCTTCCTAGTAATCCTACTTGGACTTCACTACCAAGGGGAGAACCCACTATGTTCTCTGGAAAAGTATAAACTATAGGGGAAGTATATATTGGCTAAGTGACCTACCTTTTTTCGTGAAGTGAGGGGAGAAATCTACTAGCACTAGGCCACGTACGAAACTTAATATAGATTTTGAGCACCAAAACTTAACCTGAAACCAACCTTAGACTGCTTCTTTTAGTACTTGTTCCAAAAGCCCAATTCTCAAAAACACTCTTCTAAGGCATAAGCCAACACGACTCTAAAATTTATTCTTAGGAATTTAACATTTAGAGGTTGCTTGCCTTCATCTACTTTTCTATTTTTATCTAGTTTTTTGAGCTGGTAAGGACGCATTATTTTGAAACAACTAAGAACTTTCTTATTTCTTCCAAAAACTTTCAATTTTTTGAGTTTCTATAAATACACAGTAACTGACATCAATTTTTCAACCGACATCGGCAACTGATCATCACCGACATCGGCTATTTGACTGACATCGGCAACTTACTTCATTGACATTAATTTTTCTATCGACGTCGGTCACTGTCAAAAAATTTTCTTCTCAAACAACAAGCTAAAAACCTGACCCTTTTGCTATTTAAAACAAATTTTGGTTTTCTGAGGCTGAAACATACAGTTTTTAGAACCTAAATCTATTTTTCCTTGAATGGTTTTGACACATAGTCCAGCCAAAACTCTTGTTGACCACACACGGTAACAACCACTTCCACCTTCGCCTTTTATACCAAGTCACCAAATGGAGTATTTTTCAGATACTGAATGTACTCCTATCCAACCAACTCCCAACCAACCTTCAATTGTTCTTGAAGGGGATCAGGAATTTGAGATATTTCTTGACCACAACGTCAAGGCTCTCCAACACTATCTCGCAAGAAACCAAATGCGAGGTCCTTCAGGTACCCCTTTTTATGGGATGCTAACTTCTCTTAATGAAGTGGCAATGGTATCAACGGTGTCTGCTACCCAACCCATGACCATTCAAGCCACTACATCAACTATTGACCTGACCATGGCCAACATTCAAAATGTGGCCTCTCTTTCTATTTCTAGACTTACCTCCATTAGGGTTTCTATATCCCCTCAACTATAAACAATTCAACTAAGTTTAACACATTTTTAGAACTTGATTGTCTCACCCACTCTTACGCCCATACACGCAAGAGTGAATACCTATCCTTCAACTAGTATTGCCACTATTCAACCACCTTTGGCAGCATCTAGTCAACTTGTGCCCTCCAACTTCATGGTACAAGCCCCCTTAACCTCAACATCAGTCCCCATGATGAACTACCAATATGTTGCGCCTATACAAACGCAACCTAGTATGTCATACGCCCCTCCCAATGCCTTCCAGGTACCTTACAACCTAGGGGGTGCCCCACCTACCAATTTGTCAACCGATCTAATTAAGATGCTAATGGATAAGATGTCCAACCTTGAGACATTCATTTCTGATTCAAGCAATGTCCTTTCATACGAACAAATATGCAACGAACCCATTCACCCTTCAGTGCCTATTAGACCATATCCTAACTAGTGGGAACTCCTAAAATTTACTCATTTTCAGAGTAAGGAGGACCCACAACAACATCTGCAAGCGTTTAGACATGCTTGTTACCTTATAGCACACAATGATGCATTATTACTTCACACGTTTCCCATGTCACTTTTTGGCAGTGCCCTTGATTGGTATAGTTCTATTACCAGTTATTCTCTTTTTACCTTCACTCAACTTGCCCAATTATTCCTTGACCACTTTTCAATTAACATCACCAAGAAGGTCTCCATTACAAACCTATATTTTATTAAACAATTTGACAACGAGTCAATAGCTAACTTCATTGCCTGTTGGAGAGGTTTAATCAACCAACTCTCCTTTTCATTACCTCAACTTGAGCTCATTGAGCTCTTTTCATGAGCATGTGCCAAGCGCATCTCATCTACTTTGCAGGTTTAATAATTCTACACATTTGATGAAGCTTTCACCATGGCCCGAAAGCTTGAACTCTGCGCTGTCGAAGAGGATAGAGTCAAATTGCGTAGTAAAAATAACAATGCAAAATCTAATGACCATTCTTCTTCTAGACCTTCTTCTTCTAACTCCAAGTCCAAGGGGTTAGCAAATGCTGTGGTCGTTAGATCATCATCTACCACAACTAACCAAATTGAGCCTTCCACATCAGAATACATCACAAGACAATTCCAACAATGATACATACAGCATCAATACACTCCAATAGGAGAATTATACACTTCCGTGTTGGATAAAATAGTCAAGCATGGGGTCCTCAATCTCCCTCAAATCCGACCACCTCAATTTGACCCCTCAAAAGTCATCCCTGCATGGTATAGGGAAAATGACTTTTGTAATTATCATCGTGTCAAGGGTCCCGACAATGACAATTGTAAAACCTTCAAAAATGTTATTCAGGACATGCTAGACAAGGGGGATCTTGTTTTGGATAACCAAAATGCACTGGCTAACCAAAACATCGACATCTTTAGGCAACCATTCCCTAATCATCCCCCTAGTCAAAATAACATTTAGACCATGGCCGATGACCTCGAAGAGCATAGTATACGCACGATTGACATGGTTTTTCCTTTCATCCCTAACCAACCTCTCCCATAGTCTGAAGAGGTTAATCAACCTATTTTTCCACCACAGGTAGAAGAGCCTTCTTCTTCTATTTGTCCACCACAGGTAGAAGAGCCTTCTTCTCCTATTTGTCCACCATAGGTAGAAGAGCTTTCTTCTCCTATTTGACCTCCACCAATGGAGGATACTCCTCCATCCACTCCTCTTTCACATGTGGGAGAATCAACTTCAAACTCTCCCATATTAGAGGATGTTTTGATGGCATCAACACCGGCTGCCCCACACTCATCCTCCTTATCATCAATGGGGGATCATACTTTCCTACTCTTAGACCACACACAGAAGCCATCATCATCCCTGTGCTCTGCCCTCTCGAAGAGCCACATTCTCCAATCTCTTCTCCACCGAGAGAAGAACTTGTCACTACACCCACTTCGGTCGAAGGAGATCCGATGATGATTTTCTCCCACCTTTTTTCCAAGATCGCTACGTCTCACACATTTTCATCCACATTTGAACCTAAACCCTCACAAGCGTCCACCATGCCGAAATAGATTAAATCTCTCGGTGTTCACCCCATATCAAACCTGACTCATCCACAAGTGAAGGTAAACTTAAAACTCACCCCACATAATAGTGGTCCTCAAACCAAACTAAAGAAAGCTACTAAACCATGTCGGAGAACTTCTCCCCCACCATCACCATTTCCCTCGATTTTGGGTCCACACCCATCTACTTTAATAGGAGTGCTCCCAACTCCAACACCAATAAATTTTTTTTTATCTCCATTACTACCCTTACCTATCAAAAACATACTTCCTCCAAAACATCCAACACCTCTCACCACAAAAGTGTCATCTACACGTGTGGTCACACCACCAAACAAAAAGATGGTATGGAAAACTCCCCCTACAAATCCTAAATAGAAGTTGTCAACCCCTACTGCAACAACAAGTGCAAACCCATTAAAGGGTTCCTATGCTTTGATGTTATGTCAATTGTTGCAGTCTTCTAGCATCACTCTCCCACCTCTTAAGCCATACCAACCTCTCAGACCAAAACCATCTTGGTTCGACGACACTAAAATCTGTGCATATCATCGCACACCTAGACATGACACTGAGCATTGCTATGCTCTTAAGGTTGTCATTTGCCAACACTTGAAATTGGGCACCCTTCTCACTAAGGACCCCTTTGACAAACTAATGACACCATCCCATGCCTCACAAACCTCCTCACCTTCACACTCATCAACTCTCAGATTAAAACCACCTTGGTTCGATGACACTAAATTTTGTGCATATCATCACACACCTGGACATGGCACTGAGTATTACTGCGCTCTTAAGGTTGTCATTCATCAACACTTAAAAAAGGATACCCTTCTCATTAAGGATCCTCTTGACCACCTTTTTAACAAACCATCCACACAATCACATGCCTCTCAAATATCTTCACCTAAATCGGGATCCCAACGCAAGACTAAGGTCCCTCTGCCACCTTCAACCCCATTATTCAAAATCAACACCATTAATGTGGCCACAAGGTCACAAACATTAAAGGATAAAGGAAAAGAGAAGGTTTCTATTCCTTTGACATATCTATCTATCAATCCCTCTCAACCACAACAACCTAAGATTTCAATCTTGGGCACATCCCATCCAACATCCTCGAAGCCAATTCTTGACTCCAAGGTGAAACAACTTCACCAAACTCTTGTGAAGACATCTTTGTATGACCTCATTCAAAGCTCTCCACAACATCGTCAAACCTTGATCAAAGCCTTACAATCAATGGAGGTCCAACCTGAAGACCCCCAACCACTGGTTGCTTTGGTCAAATCATTACCCACTATTGCCTCCATCACTGTCAATCATTCTGAGATTTTAGATTACAACCTGTAAGATCAGGATCCCACCCTCTTAAACTAATCCTATCAAGCAAAAGCTTCACAGGATGCATCCTTGTGTCACACTCCTTAATAAAGAGGAGCTTCATCATCTTCTCTCCATCTCATTTATCCAACCCACTGATTATCCGTAATGGGTATCAAACATTGTCCCTATCACAAAACAACTGGGAGAATTCGACTTTATATTAACTATCACGACCTCAACCAATCATTGACCAAACATCAACCAACCAAGCATCGACCAACATGTGACTAATATGGAAAGAAGAAAATGGGGCAAGTTTGCTCCTTATTGACTTGGACCTTACATCATGATGCACAAGCATGGATTAGGCACTTATCGTCTGTCTTCTCTCGAGGGTCAGCCAGAACCTGAGCCCCATTATGTCTTAATCTATGACCATTCTATTGTTAATCAACTAATCATTCACTTTATGTTTAACTTGAGCTCGTCCCTTGAGCAATCCCTATCATCCTCATTCCTATTCCTTTCAACCCTTTTTCCCCATAAACATTAGTTAATCCTTTTTGCACTCATGCTTTGTCCTACTAAAAGGGAAACCTGTAAACCTCTATAGTCTATTCCATGACTAAAACTTTAGTGCACAAAACATATAGAACTAGGATGCCTATTCAAAGGTCATGAAACTATAAATGTAGACTGCTCCCTCGAAGGATAGCTACATAATTGTTGTAATTGATAGACTGCTCCCTTGAAGGATATCTATTCAAAAATATTTAACCATACAAAGAAAAATATAGACCACTCCCTTGAAGGATGGCTATTCCCAAATTTTGTTACAAACAACACTCTCTTAGAAGCTTCCCACATCGATCAGCTTCACATATGACCAAAAAACAAAACAACATCCCCACATAGACTTCCCGCATTGATCAGTCTACCAAATTTTTTTTTTCGACTGACAAACTATTAAGTCATGGACTTTCCTATAGTCGTTCTCAGGGTCACCTATAAAAGGGGCAAAGTTATCCTTGCTAAAAAGGGTTATGCTATCTTCACACCTCACATAATCAAACTTAATACCCTGACATACCCAAGGGATTTTGAGCTCACTTAACATCAAGTGATTTGAATACTTCTCTAACACAAACAATCGTCAATGACGTAATGCATGAACGGGGCTTTTGTTTGCAAAAACCCTATTTATGCCATCATTATTGTCCTTGTTAATGAAAGAGCAATGCGCCTTTCACTTCTTACACCTTGGTCACATACAACCAGACCAAAACCCAACCAAACCAACCAAACCTTTTTCAGACCACTAACATTATCATAGCCTATTCACACTAGTTTCTATGGAAACCAATACACATGGAAACTATCGACCACACAATTTATGCCAAGCATAAACCATTACTTGCTGAAGCATAAATAAATTCATTTCATTTTTAGCATACATCCATCACCAATATGGAAACTTGCTAGGGATGAAAAAACACATAACCAATGTTACAGAATACACCATCACATAATACAGAAAAGGCTGTAACATCATCATACACTCATCATTTCAAGAATATACCATAAGACATATGGGAAGTGTTAAACCATTAACATGACCAAACCAATTATTGACCTCTTTGACTCCTTCCTTCCTTTTGGGGAGAACTACATTGGCCTAAGGCCCTTAAAACAGGGGCTATGTAGGCAACACTCAAATGACATGGAGTCTTCTGAGGTTAGCTTGGCCATCCATTCACCCATTCGTCTCCCTAATGATGTCGGCCATCCATTTTCCTATTCGTTTCCCTAATGACGTCGGCCACATTCAGTTGGTTTTCTATCTAATGGACCAACCATATAACTTTTAACTATGACTTAACCTAGTCAAAAACCCAGTCCATAGCCTACTCTCTTTTTCCCTTTTGGGGAGAGCTACATTGGCCTGAGGCCCTTCAAATAGGGGCTATGTAGGTAGTACTCAGTTGACATGGGGTCTTCTAAGGTTAGCTCGGCCATTTCTTCATCCATCTATCTAATGGACCAAATCTCTATACCAACCCAAAATCATGACCAAATAATCAGCCCTGACACTGAATGAGTTACCTAAACTTCTCATGGGGCACATTGGAGATCACATACATCTCCTTGACCACAACACATGCCACTTGAGATCATACCATGACTCAACCCGACTCGACCAATGACCTTGGAGATCACGACTATCTCCTCAGACCATGACCACTTTTGAGACAACTATGCCTTGGTTGTTTTGATTGCATATGCTACCTCACGAATAGTTAGCAAATTGTCCATGACCCTCACAAGTATTAGATCACACTCCAATTGATCCTCAATATTTGTGACATTTTCATGTTTTCCAAGATCACTTCTTGAGCTTGGGATACTTGGAACACGATGACCATTGGAGCTACAGCTTTGATCGTTTAACCCAATCAGCCATGACTAAATGCTAGGGCCCAGTTATTTCAAATTTTTGCACTCCTTGACCTTTGACTGCGATAATTTAACCTACCTATCACGTGAAGTGGTATATGTGCAATCTCAACTATTGCAGCATTCACACTCCAACTTCACCATACCCATCCACTATCTATCAAATTGGCACCCGATATCAGGTTACCTTCCCTCAACTCCCACTTTGAGGGGGAACACCTTATCCCATACTTGAGGCAACTTACTCCTTTTTTTGTCTTGTAGTTCATCAAGAACAACCAACAAGACAAAAATAGGAAAATGTAGACACCAAAATAGTGTCAACCCCCCTTGGTAACATGCCTAACTTATACTTTATTAATTTAAAATAATTATTTTAAATTAATCATCCCCCTTAGACACCTCACCTTAGATTCCTAACTCTTAGACTATTTATCACCCTATCACTAATCATAATTACCAAAGACCTATTTCAACTCCCCCATTAATTCTTGCACCTATTAAACCCACCTTTGGACCGTTCAACAACGACAACCAAACTTGGCAGATGGAGGAATGGGCAAAAGGCTAAAAATAGCCTTTTTACCCATTCTCTAGCTACCGATGTCGGTCAACCGTCGGCCGACACCGGTGGTATCGCCGATGTCAGTTGCTTAAAAATAAATTCTAACCTCGGCTCTTGGCCAAAATGCGAATTCTCTTGCCCCCAAATGTGAATTCTCTTACTCTCAGGATCTAAATTCTCTTGCTCATTAACTCCTTGCATATCAAAGGTAGGCTTTAGGATGAGGCATCATCATTCTATCATCACTCTCCAGGCTAAGAAACTATGCAAAATTCACTCCACACTAGATTGAAACATCACATGAGGTCTCTTACATCAGCCATAATGGAACAAGTCTTTTACACTTCTGGTTCTCCACCAAGAGCTAGGTATTCTTCTAGTTTATATTTTAGTATTTTTAAAATGCATTGGTAATTAGTCCATTAGCTATTTTTGAGTACTATTGAGACTAAATCTAGCTTTCTTCCTGGAGAGGTTGAAAAGCCTTCCTTTTATCCTGATCCATTTTGACAATTTGTCCCCTACCTTTGTCCTTCCTAAGACTCTATCCACTATCTTGCATCCCTACACAACCCTTTTGAATCTCCCAGACCATTCTGTTGACCACAGACATACCTTGAAACCCATCCAAGGCCCATTGCCCCTACTGACATCATCATCAAGGCCCATTGCCCCTACTGACATCGGCAACCTAATCGACGTCGGCAACATTGACCAATTGATGACAACAGACTAATCGGCGTCAACAACTGTGAGAGGCAAATTACAGGAATCAGATATGCATTATCTATTTCTCTTCTTTAGCCTTTCATTATTTCTCTTTCTAGCAACACTCTTTTGTCAAATAAATGGACTGTCATCCCTCAAGGAAGTCTTTGCACTTCTAGGACCGAGCTTTGCTTAGCAGTCCACCATATATCTATCTAACATTTTTTTTGTTTAAGTCTTTCTTATCTACAGGTGTCATCCTCCATAGCCAAAGAGGAGCTCCTACAATGTCTAGATAACAGTGCGCAACTTAATCTAGGTATCATCTAGCCCCTGACCATTTAACTTTAGTTTCTTATTTCTTCTGAATGTGAAAAGCGAAAATGAGTAGAAACATGAAGACCTGAAGTCTCTTAGACCTGATGAAATCTGCCATCATATTCCTCTCAAGGCTGATTTAACACCCTACAAGTAGAAATCCAGACAATACAATCTAAAAATTTTAGGTACTATTATGTTTGAGATACATAAAATGTTAAATGCTAGAATTATTTTCCCAATCCATCATTCTACATGGATTGTGAACATAGTGCCTGTATGGAAGAAGAATGGCAAAATTCACATGTGTAAATTTTTGAAATCTGAATTAGTCATCTCTGAAAGACAATTACCCTTTGCCAATCATGGACCAAGTGCTTCAAACAGTAATAGGATCAGAAATGTTATCAATGTTGGATGGCTTCTCAGGTTATAATCAAGTTGAAGTTGCTGAAGCTGACCAACACAAGACTTCATTCATCACGCCTTAGGGTACATTTACACATAAAAGAATGCCTTTTGACTTAATAAATGCTGGTGCTACCTTTCAGAGAGTTATGGACATGGCTTTCAAAGATGAGATTGTAAAATTCATAGTGGTATATCTTGATGATTTAACTATCTTTTCAAAGTGTCGATCTGATCATGTACGCCACCTACAACAAGTGCTGGAGCACTGCCACCTAAATGGTATTACTTTGAATCCTAAGAATTTTATTTTTGGAGTGACAAAGGGAAAACTCCTTGGACACATTATGTCCAAAGAAGGCATAAAGATTGACTCAAATAAAGTCAAATCTATTCAGGAGCTGAATTTGCTTACAAGTAAAAATGTTGTTCACTCTTTCTTTATAAAAGTGAATTTCTTACAGAGATTTATTCCTAAATTTGCTGAGAAGACAAGACACATTGTGAATATGATGAAAGGGAAAACTACCTTCAGCTGGAATAAAGAAGGTAAATTAGCATTTCAAGATATCAAGGTCACCATTGCTCACGCCCCTACCTTTGTTTGTCCAGATTACCACAAAAATTTCATCATATATGGCTATGCATCTAAGCATACTCTTTCAACGATTCTTGTTCAACAAGACAAGGAAGGTATGGAATCCCCTATCTCTTTCATGAGTTGCCCTCTAAAAACTCATGAAATGAAGTATTTAAATATAGAGAAGCACACCTATGCCTTGGTAAAAGCATTCAAACACTTTTGCTTCTATATTTTGAATTCACATACTACTGCCTTAGTTCTTAATAGTACAGTCAAGTCTATATTAACTCAACAAGAGTTTGGCACAAAGAGAGGTAATTAGATTACAAAGATCCAAGAATTTGATCTAGATATCAAGCCAACAAAGCTGGTCAGAGGTAAAGGCTTTTGCCAATTAATGGCTGATAATAAGCCAGAATATACATAACATGAAGAAGCTGAAGTGAAAGATACGCCAACAGTCTTTTTTGTCTCCACTACCAATGAATGGTATTTAGATATTGCCTATTTTTTGACTTATGGTGAATGTCCTACTCATTTGTCTTACAAAGAAAGGATGACTATCAAGTTAAAAGCTGCCAATTTTGTCCTTTGGGATAACGGCCTATACAAGAGAAACATAGATGGAGTATTCCTTCGTTGTGTAGATAAAGAGAAATAAACTCAGCTCTTGAAATCTTTCCATAATCTAGCTTGTGCAGGACATTTTTTTTCCCCTATGACTGCTCACAAAATTCTATGAGCCAGGTACTACTAGCCAACTCTTTTCCAAGATGCACATAAGTGGGTGACAAAATGTGAACTTTGCCAACAATTTGTTGGAAGACCCAAGTTGGCTGCCCTACCTCTCAAGCTAGTAATCATAGAGTAACCTTTCCAATAATGGGGACTTGATTATATTGGAACAATAGACCCATCTTCAAGTGTTGGACATGATTATGTCCTTACAATAACTGATTATTTCACCCAGTGGGTAGAAGAAATCCCAACTAAGCATGCTACTTCAGAAGTTGTATGCAACTTCCTTAAAGAGAATATCATTTCTAGATTTGGAGTTCCACTCAAAATTGTTACTGATAATGTAGCTTGTTTTACCTCTCAAGAAATTATGCAATTCTATTTTTATTATGGAATTACACTCTCTCATTCTTCTGATTATTTTCCACAAGGGAATGGACAAGCTGAGTCTAGCAATAAGAATTTGGTAACTATTTTAAAAAAGCTAGCAGATGATAATCAAAGGACATGGCATAAAGCATTAGTTGATGCTCTGTGGGTAGATAGGATCATGCCAAAGAGGGAAATTGGTATGTTCCCTTTTCAACTTCTTTATGGTATTAATGCTGAGATACCAATTACCGTAGAGTTACCAGCCTTGAAATTGGTGAAGGCCATTAAAGATCAGACATATGAGAGTTCTCTTGACAAAATAATCATGTGCTTGACTCAGTTAGAGGAACAAAGAACCATGGTGGTGGACAAAATTTCTGCTCATCAAAGTCTGGTAAAGAAACTCTTTGATCAGAAGGCCATAAATTGTGATTTCTAGATTTGGGATAAAGTCCTGCTGTGGGACAAAAGAAGAGAACCAAAGGGGATGCATGGAAAGTTTGACTCCCTTTGGAGAGGCCCATTCATAATTCATCAGCACATGGGTAAAAATATCTTTCTATTGAAATACCAAGATGGCACACTCTTTTCTCTACCCCATAATGGGTAGCATCTGAAACACTTCAACTCTTGAAGTATCAGATCATTTCCTCTATATATATGTATATTTGTACAATTTTATTTCTATTTTATTTTGTTTATTTTCTTTTTGATGCCTTTCATTTCTGGGTAGCATGACTCTGAAGCCCAATGGTACACTTGAAGACACTAGAGATTCTGGATTCTACTCCTTTCAATTCATTTTGAAATTGATAGAAGTTTCCCAATTGGAGTCAGCTATTGTCTCCCAAAAGTAGCAGTCATTTTTGGGACAACATTAATGAACTATTTTGGTCCTATAGACCAAAATTATATCTTCCATTTTCAAAAAATTGTCTTAGACATTTAGATTCCTCATTTTCAAAGCTTCTCAAAAAATCTACAGACTTTTCAAGTCAAGCTCAATGGATTTTACATGTTGATTTCTATGGACTTTGTATCTTCAGATTCTACAGGCAGGTTCATTTATATAGGTTCAAAGGCTTCTACAGGCAGTTTTCTGTCAAAAGATGGTTTTCAACACTTATTCATTTTCCAAAATTGTTTTAGAGCTTTGGTTCAGTTGAAAATCAACATCAGCAGTAGGTTTAACATTTTTTTGGTTCAGAGCCTAAGTTCAATAAAAAATGTCTATCGGCAAGCATTCAAGCAAAAAGAACTTGAACCATTGAACCACTTTGGTTCAAAGGTTTAATGGGTCCAAGGTTCAACAAGTTCAATGTATTTGGCAAGATTTAAGTGCTTCATCAAGGTTCAAAGTTTAATCGCTTCAATTGGTTCATCGGCTTCAAGACACTTGGCCAAATCAAGGCGGCTTGAACCATTGAACCGTTGAACCATTGAACCATTTTGGTTCAAAGTTTCAATGGGTTCAACGTTCAATGGCAAGTTCAACCAAAGGAATAGTTATATGGCTCGGTTTAACCAAGTGGTTCAACTCTTTATTTTCACTCAATTGGTTCATTCTTTTAGTTCATCCTTTGGTTCAACGTCTACAAGTTCAACAACAGGTTTAAAGACAATTTTCAAAGCTTTCTTTGAACCATTGAACCATTTTTGGTTCAATTTATTGGTTCAAACATCTTGGTCCAAAGGAAATTTCAAAAGGATGGTTCAATGCTGAAGGAAGCTTCCTGAAGGACAAGTGCCCTTGCAGAGGATACTTAATCAATAAAAGCACCCTTCTGAAGGGTCATTTTCAAACAACCCTGAAAGGCAATTCTTTCAGAATGTTTAAGGCATTTAAAATTGGCTAAGGAATTTTCCCCAGACTTTTGTTTGAATGATTTCCTTTGAACAAAAAGTCTAAAATAATTCTAAGAAAATTTAGGCAAAGTTTGAAAACCAGTCAAAGACTTCACAGAACAAATTTCCACAGACTTTTGTCCACAGGAAATTTTCTCGAGCAAATTGTCAGCGAGAATTTCCCATGGGACAAATTTCCATGGAAATTACCCACGGGAGAAAACACCTGGGGAAAATTTCCATGGGGAACGTTCATGAGAGAAGGCCCAGGGAAATATTTGTCCACGAGAACTGCCAAGGCAAAGGGCTGCCAAAAGACCCCAAAGGGCAGGTGCCCTTGCAGGGGACTCTCGACGGCCAAAGTAAAGGGCCCTTTCTGACCCATTCAAGGATCACGTCTTAAGGACCAAAAGGGTAAAGTTAAAAGCCAAAAGAAGACCAAGGGGTGACACCCCCAAAGACGTCAAATTCAGGATAGTGAACTAGCCGTTGAGATCACATTGACGGGCATTTAAACGTCAATTTTAAAGACAGTGAAATAGCTATTGATCCTTTGAATTTATAGACCCAAATGCATTCCCAAAATTCAAGACCAAAACTAGCTGAAAGTGAGGAAAGAAAAAACAATGGATGAATCCAGGACCCGATTCAATTAAACCAAAAAAGGAGGAATGATGAAGACAAGATTAGACCGCTAGGTGGACATTGAAAGTTGCAATTTTTCAATTGCACGACTTGTTTATCTACATTGAGAAGATCAAATGGGTAAAAGGCCCCAAAGTTCCAGCTTGTCTTCCTAATAGTTTCCAATGCATCATGATGTATTACTATTCTCGAGTCCTTCTTGAAGTGGCTATATAAGGGACTTCCTTTCATTGAAAAGGATCTCTTTTTTTGACAATCTAAACGAAACTCTGCCCAAATTGAGAGGCATCATTGAGACTTTGTGCTTAGTCTATTGATCATATTTTATTACTGGAATAAGAAATCAAGGGATTTTTTTAGACTTTGTGCTGTGATATCTTTTGTTGTTGAGGAAATTATTCTTATGTCTGTTTCCTTGATTTATTTTCTGTTCCATTGATTTAACAAGTATGATTAGTAAAATTAGTCAGGAAGGTGTCCTGGAGAATCAACTGTGGAGAGACTTATGCCCCCACAGCTGCCTTCAGTGTGTTTTATTTTCATTGCTATGTAAAGGAATTCAAAAATACTTTGATCTTTCATTGCCCTTCATATATTACTATCAAGTATTTCAGGTAGAGACTTTGCGCTCTGTTTTGATTTGCTGGTTATCATACTCTCAGTTACATTCTGCTTTTATTTCCAGGAGTATTCTTGTGGCTGACTAAATAGTTCTTTTGAAAGAAGAGGAGTGTTGTTTGTCATTCCCTTGAGTTTTTCCTTTGTTTTGTATACATCATCTCTGAAGAAAGAGAGATGGATGACTTGTCCTACCCTTGATTATTATTTTCTATTTATACATATACATAGCATATCCACAGGGAACCTCCCCTTGATGAGAGGAGAGAGCAGTCTCCTTCTGATGTGATAAACTTACACATTAGGATGACTAATCTTCCTACTTTGGCTGATAAGACCTATTTTGTTTATCAGTACACTGATAGACAAAATATTCAACCAATAATTAGAATAATTAATTAGTATTTGGGGTGGTATAAGGTTAATGTATGACAAGATAAATGCTATAAATGTTACAAGGGAACTAGCATGATTAGACTATAGATTGATTAAATGAAATTAGTGTTGAAATTAATAATGATGGAGTGAGAAAATTTAAATGTATACATCTATCAATTATTATTTTCAAAAATAGGATTATTTTTATTTGATAGGTGAAAATCAGGTTTACAAGGACTTGAAAACCATAGTTTAACATAAAAAAGGAATAAAGATAAAACAAGAAGGGACCAGGCCTACATGACCTACCAAATGCTAAGAGTCAGCAAAAATATGGGAAAATGAGAACTAAAAACAAGACTAAAACATAAAGACACCTATTATATTTCGTCAAAGTGGATATCTTTCCTATTTCCATGTATCTTCTTTTTTTCGCTACTACTTATCATACCTCTAGTTTGATTTCTATGGATTTCCGCTAAGTTTCTCCCATGTTCAACTAAGCCTTTGTCCTTCTCTACCCTTGATTTTCCTTTCTTGGATTTGGATCTCCCCAAGGTGATGGGGAGAATGTATTTACCTTTTCTATTTGGGGTTCCCTTTGGCTTCTTTCTACTTACTTTTTACATTTTTCTATCCCTCATCCATTCCCTCATTCTCTCAACTTCTTTCTTGAAATATTTCCATTGTTCCATCAGTATCACTAGCTACCACCTATTTTATATAGATTATCATAGAAATATACCAAATTCTACATGAATCCCTTAAGAAGTTGAGCTGAATAATTACCCCTCTTCCATACTTTTATAGCTCTTAATTCATGGATTCCAAAGTTAGGGTTTCAATACCCTAGGGAAACTAGAGACTTCTATTAACCTTCTTGTCTACACTCTTCTCTAGGGGAGAAGAATCATGGGATTGTCCTTCTTCATGACCTCTCATTGGTGAATAAGGTAGAGGTAAGGAGAAGCCTCATCCTTCCTACCCTCAACTGAGTTATCCTTATCAAATTTCTTCTCTTTACTGTTATCCACAATATTGATTTATTGGTTCCTCATAGGGGTCCCTCTTTTAGTGAGTAGGAAAATCAGTCCTTGGTGGATTATGTTGAAAGAGGGTTTTTCTTGGAAGGATATGACTGAATATTCTAAAGACATGAGGATTTAATATGAAAAGATAATCTGAATCCCTTTGAAATGGTTTAATAACAAGAAATAATGCAAAAATATATGAGTGAACTTTCCTTCCAAATTCAAATAACGCATTAAAGTAGATATCCAACCATCTCTTTAGAATATCAGCCTTGGTAAATCCCTTCTTATCCATTTAAAATATGTTATCCATCTTGAAGAATGCCTACATGAGTTCCTACTTCAACCTTTTATCTTTGAAGGCCTTAGTGACTTCACAAGACATACCTGTGACATCCTCGATGAGTTTTTCCATGATATTTACTTTGAATCCCCTAAAGATAACTTAGTGTTGTTTCCATCCTACCATAAAATCCCTAGCCAACATTTTGTCATGAAATTAAATTTGAAACATAAACTACACCAGTCTACCTTTTCTCAACTTTCTCTAGACTTTGTGGTTTGATTGAAACTATGCATAGGAAATGGGTTCACAATGTATCAATCTCCCCCCATGTTGTTGATCATTTTTTTGCTTAGATCCTAAAAGTTAAAGAGGACCAAATAGTAGTTTAAAATTTTATTTTTTATTTTATCCAACAACTATTGCTAGGTTTTTTTTTTGAAATGACATACTTCACCATTGGATTTAAATTTAGTGTCATAATTATGACACAAAGTGTGGTTTGAACTTTGCATAGGCATGATTGTCTTTCTCATGTGAATTCCCACTGAAATCTTGAGAAAATTAAAAGTACAAATCATTATTGATCAAGGGATAGATATGGGATGGGATATTGAGAGGTCTGATCGACATGGATAATTTTGTGTTGAGTATGCCTAAATTTGTAAGTGCATCAGTAACCATGTTTTCCTCTTAGTAGATATGTGAGATGTAATACTTGATTGAGAGAATGAGACAATTGGTAATGAAAATGATTTGGTTGATAGTGTGGGAAGGTTTTACCTTTCTCAATAGGGAATTGAGGATGTTGAGTGAATCCCCTTCTATTTCTAATTTAGGAATGTTAAGTTGGATTCCCTAAAGGGTAGTGTTGTAACATCAATTTTTACCCTTGGATAGGGTCATTAATGCTCTCTCCAATTGAGATACACTATGGGAATAACCCTAGGCTATGGGTCACCTATGGTGGGGTTGGACCTCTAGAGAAGGTTGGCTTCCTCTTGATGGATTACCTAACTAATGTTTACACTGGGAAAAGGGTTAGAGAAGGGGTAAAGGGTTATTAATAGAGATAAAGGGTGATGCACCAAATTTAAAAAAGAACTCACATAAGCATGAAATAAAACTAAATAAGCATAAGACAATCCTAGCTCACACAATCTCACAAAACTAGCTAATTGCATAAGTGTTTCATAGACTAGGTTCAGGAAGCAATGGATGAAAACAAGGAGGAGTTCTAAGACTCACTAAGATCTTACATCAAGGCTAGAAATAACACTAATCTAGACCTACAACTAACTTTAAAACACCTAAAAATAAGAAAAAAAATGACAATTGGCATGGAAGATTCTCCTTCACAATGCCATCATGCACAAGTTTTTCTAAACATAATTTAGAGGGGAGAGATAAGTAAAGAAAATATTTATTACTTAAAGATGTCTTTCATACAAATTTTGATAGGTTATAGCCTTATCAAATGAGATTATATGCTCTTTCAGAATTGATAGATAATGTCTTATCAAAAGTTTGAGATTGTCCTTACAAAATGGAAAAGAATAAGAGATATAAGAGAAAGGGGAGAGAGATGGGGAGCATGCCATCTGAGATCATTAATTGAGATGCCATCCTTATTGATTTTTAAACCATCTTTGGTCCAATTAGGACTAAAGGCTTTGATCAAAAATAAATTCTCCATTGTATTCTTCAATCCCAAACCCCTTTGCTTTGATCTTCTACGCCACCTCCACTTGCTTTCATTATGAGGACAAAGTCCTCATATCCATGGACCTTATAGAGCCATGCCTAAGTCTACTTTTAGTGGTTGTAGGTACCTATTTGTCAAAGATATGACCATATCAATAGACAAGACACTCCTTAATTAATCATAAACCTACCCCTATTTTAATATCTAAGCATAGGTCTATTTTAGATTGAAAACCAATCCATTTATTCATTTCCTTATAGATAATATCCATGGAGAGATTACAGACTACACAACATCTATCTTGAACTATATTAGGTCTAAACAGACATATTATAACTCTAAAAATTATAGAAGCCAAGTATTTATGATACACAATGTTGAAAACACATTAAAATCAAGTCTACATTCTCTAGATCCTCCAAAACAGGTCTCCTTTGAAATATTTTCCCTGGTTCAACCTTAGGTTGCATTTGATCTCCAATGAAGTCCCTTAGCTTTTGAATTTTAATTTTAGACACTAATCTTTAACTAGGCTCCATAATCATGACATTTTTCATCTCCTCATTCTTTTGTGGGATCCTAATATCAATTTCATGATTTAATATGCTTGCATCACATGGCAGCCTCACATTCATCTTGAGATCAGTTGACCTTTTAACCTTATGCATACCATTAATCTTATTTTTCATGGATTACATGCATACCATTTATTTTTGAAGTAGTTACCGTACTCATGACACTTGGAAAATACACATTTGTCTTTGAGATTTACTGGCTTATTTACCTCTACTCACCATTGATCTATTTTGGTGTGATGGATCATGCACCATCCATCAATTTGGACCCACAATCTTCATCAATCATCGCACATTATTATATCTCCATTTAGGAACCTAATATATTACCACTTTTTAGTCATGCATTCATCCTTGGATCATTTAAATTTAGATGTCTATTTTCTGCATTTTAAACTTGGCATCCATGTGCATGTCCCACTTTACTAGTTTAACTTTAAAGATCTATATCTTGAGATAGAAAGCTCATCAAGATAATAAATTTGTAGATCATGATTTAGGCTTGAATAAATTCATGTATATTTAATCTTTTGGATTTGAGAGGCCTCTTAAGTGAACTTATTAAATGAATAATCAAGCTGACCCATTCATTTCTACATGACATGTTATGATGGTCTAGTATTTCTAGACTTGTGAAAGTCATTTTTTGATCATCCACTTCATCAATAACTCTATTCATCTTGATCAAAACATGCCAAGACTTCTAGAAATGATCCATCCAAGTAAGTTTCTATATGTGGGACAAAATTGGCCAACATTTCTAGTGACATCCTAGGATTGCATGCTTGTTATACAATAGACTAGTGGCCTTAAACTGATCCATTGGGCATTTGGAGTCATAGTATTTTTTATTAGCTATCATGAAAGTAACTCAAGGTTGACCCTTTCTAGAAGAATTCCTCTTGAAATAATAAGGACCAAAGGGAAATAAAATAACAACTATGCCCAAGGCACTTATTAAAAGGGAAACACACAACTAAAAGGAAATGTGCATAAGGTACTTAGAGGAAAGCATAAAAAACTACTATAATATGTTAAAATATCATACAATATATGAAATTTGTTCTAATAACAATGCTTTAAATGAATTCCACTGACTAGGATGGGTAAAACCTCTCCATCCAATTGGGCAAGTTGAAAAACATTATGGTGTTTGCATCCATTAATCAAGTAAGGACCAGTCCACAAGCTATCAAAATTAGTATGGTTTCCTAGATTGGACTTATTTGAGTCCCATTTGAGGAGTAATTCTCCTTCCTTTCAATCCCTTACTATGTCTCTCTTTTCAAAGGCTTTCTTTACTCGATCTTGATATCACTCTAAGGTCTTCATTGCAAGGTCCCTAATTTCTTCAAGCTCTATGAGCTCTGTCATCCTCACGTTCATAGGCTCACTCTCCATCAACTCAAGTTGATGGGATAACTCTAAGGTAGGAAGTTTAAGAGAAATGGGAAATTTGGC
This sequence comes from Torreya grandis, assembly GCA_037957365.1. Classification (NCBI taxonomy): domain Eukaryota; kingdom Viridiplantae; phylum Streptophyta; class Pinopsida; order Cupressales; family Taxaceae; genus Torreya; species Torreya grandis. The sequence continues at coordinate 2,105,217 of JARHVA010002347.1, read as the reverse complement.
TTCCCTTCCATATACAAAGACATGTGGAGAATTTCCAATGGTAGCTTTGGGAGTCACTCTATTAGCCCACAAGGCTGTCCTTAGATTTATATGTCACACTATTTGATTTTCCTCCATGGTCCTCTTGATAATCCTTATCAAGTTATTATTTTTGTACTCTACCAATCCATTACCTTAGGGGTAGTAATTGGAGGATTTACTGAGGTAGATGCCCATCTTAAGCTCCCATTCACTTATCTTCATACCAATAAATGTTAAGGCATTATCTAAAATTATAGTTGATGGGACACTAAAATTGGTTATTATGTTGTCATAAAAGTCCAATACTACTATTTCATTAGCTTTTTTCAAGGTAATTACTTCCACCCACCTAGTAAATTAGTTAATTTTAGTGAGCACCCATTTATATCCTACACTTAAAGGTGTATTTATCATTCTTATGAAGTCCAATCCCCATTACATGAAGGGTTGATCCACCTGAATTGGATTAAATGGAAGTGCATCTAGTCTTTGCTTCCCTATAAAGAGAGTGGACTTCTTACATTTACTAACCCATGCATAGGCATCCTTAAAAAGGCTAAGACAATAATAACTATCTACCATTATTTTTGTTGTTATTCTTGGAGCAAAATGGCCTCCTATAAGTCCATTAGAAATTTATACAAGAGTTTTGTCACTTGATTGTCATCAATGCACATAAGAAGTACCCCATTGAGGTAATTTCTAAACAAAACCCCATTAACCAATGCATAAGGTATGAACTGACATTTGAAATGCCTTCTTTTTTCTCTATCCAAACCTTGAAGGCATTGTCTTATCATTAATAAATGTGTCATACCTTGGAGTCAACTATTATGAAGTGGAGGTGCATCTACTTTTGAGTAGTCTTATGTCACAAAAATAACTATTTTGTCCTCTTGAAGATCATATACCATATACTCACACATGCCTTTGCCTATTACCATCTTGGTGACTTTGATTTCCACATACTCCGTGACCTTGGTAATCCAACTTACTCTTTTCTCATTCAAGTCTTTGTTAAGGAGGAGGTCCCTAACTCTAAGATGAAACACCATAAGATGAATATTTATATTGGAAAGCATTTGCTTAAATTTTTTAAGGCTCCTCATGGTTTCAAGGACCTAATTTTCTATAAAAGTGTACCTCACCTAATATCCATCTAATCCTAGACTATAAAAGGCAATTGCCTACTCAAGTCCTTCACCATTCTTCTACATTAGCATAGTTGATAGTTTGTCAATATTAGCAAAGGTGTACAATGTAAAATCCTTTGAGAAGTATGTATTTATGAGCAAAGGTGCTTGGGTAATGGATTTCTTGATGGACTCAAATCTTGTTTAACATGGTAGTGATGGGTTTGACTATGTTTTCAAAACCAGGTATAAACATTCTCATAAAGTTTATCTTCCCAAGGAAGCTCTGGATTCCTTTCTTGTGCTTTGGTAAAGATAAAGCCAGGATGACATTTATTCTATTATGGTCAATGGATAATCCCTCCTTTGAAATAATGTAACCCATAATTTTTATTTCATGAACAAAAAACACACATTTTTTGGGATTTAAAGAGATCCCATACTCTCTATATCTTTAAAAGATCAACCTTAGATAATCTAAGTGTTCACTAGATTTCTTGGAAAAAACTATGATGTCTTCTAAGTAGACCAACACCATTTGATTCAAAAACCCTTAGAAATCCATGTCCATGGCTCTTTGAAAAGTTTATCCTATATTTTTCAACCTAAAAGGCATATTTTGGTAGGCATATGTGCCCCACTTAGTGGTGAAGTAAATTTTATATTGATCCTCTTCTCTTACCATCACCTAGTTGTAACCTAAATACCCATACAAAAGGGAAAAATGTTTTGAATCAACAAATATCTAAAAGAGTTTCTCCATGGATGGTAATGGATAGTGATATTTAAAATAGACCCTATTTAGATCCCTAAAGTCAACACACAATCTGATTTACCAACTCTTCTTCCTCATAGGTACCAAATTGGCTACCCATGAGGAGTTTTTTATGGGAAAGATGATCTTGGATTCAATAAAATTGGTCAATTCTTTCCTCATAATCTCTTTAATTTTTGGGTTTATAGGCCTTTGCTTTTGCCTGATAGGCTTGACATTAGCCTCTAGTTCTATAGTGTGTTAGGCCAGCTTGGGATCAAAGCCTCTTAGGTCACTATATTCCAAACCAAAGATGTATGCATATTATTTACAAAGTTCTATGAAATCATGCCTCTTAGTTTTAGTTCTTTCCTTCCCAAGCTTGAGGAGCTTGTCCTTAAAGATGAATACTCTTTCATGGGTCTCTTCACTTGTTGACATCACTACCTTTTCTTTTCTCATATGATATCCCTAATGGAAAATACCTTCAAGGTTGACAAGCCCTTTAGGAAGCTTGTTAGATCTCAACTAAACATTTTTTTCCCCATATTGATGTTAAAAAATTTCTTGGTTTATTAAGGAGAACTTTTCCTCCTACTATAATAAATGAGCAATTTGTTTATCATTTTCAAAGACTTGCCAAAGAGTTTCATTGTCTGGCACTAATGGTATTACTACCACTTTGACATGTTATTGCACCTTGGTCCTTTTTAACTCATTAGGGATATCAAATTGAGCTCCTATAGATACCAACCTATCATCATTCCCATTTTGGTTGCTTAACACTACTTGGATGTTAAAGTCCTCAAAATATTCAATTAGGTCCCACACTCTATATTTGTAAGACTTCATTAAAGGGTTCTTGGTGATATTCTCGCCTCTAACCTAGGGCACTCTTAGCTCACTATCTCTATAAACTTGTAATTGTTTGATCCTTCTCCTACTATCCCATTGAAGGCCATGGATAAGACCCTCATATTTTGTTGCATTGTAAGAGTAACTAAATTGGAACCTATAAGAAAATAAATATTTGTCATTAGAGGGGGATACTATCATTTCACCTACACCCACTCCATGTTTGCTCCTTGAACCATCAAAGAATAATTTCCATAATACACTAAGATTTTCTTGAGGTCCAATAAGGGATGGCATAGACTGATTATCTTTATGTAAGTAGTAGACACCCATGTCCCTCTCTTAAAATCCTTTAAAGGGATAAACCACATGATTTTCATTCTATAGTTCATCCAAGAACATGTCTAGTATCTCCTCAATATGAGTGTTTATTTCTTGACCAACTATAAATTCATCTTCATCGATGATGGTGCAATTGATGTTTATGCTATCTATCCCATAAGGCTCTATGTGGAATCATGCAATGGGCTCAGCCTTAATAGATACCTTGGTTCCTTATCTTGTTTTGAATTCCATGTATGACCAATTTGATACAATATAACCTCCAATATTTTTAGTGAATTCTCTGAATAAGCATAGGGAAAAACAAGGAGGCACATCTAGGACCAACACATCTTGAACCACTAAGACACTAGGAAAAGCATGCAGGGTCAAGTTGAGGTCTCTGATGATACTAGATAGCTTGGTGGAAGAACCATCAAGCTATAGAACTCCTTTAGACTAGGGCTCATATTTTAGACCAAGCTGATTAGCTATAGACTTTGGCATTATTAAGGTGGTATCCATTTTGTCTACCTATCAATTATGTTCTAAAGAGTCACCAATGATCACTAAAATATATAAAGGGGGAGGTTTGACCATATTAATTGATTGCCCTTCATTAGGTCCTTTGCTTGCATTGGTGAGAACCACATTTGCTTTGCTTGGTGGCTTCTCATAAATATTGATCTTTGATAATCCTTCTTGAAGGATATCCATCTGTCCAGGCATGGAAAGCACATCCCACATTGGTACACTCACACTAGACCTTCTAATTTGTTCCACATTATTGATAGGTGAGCCACCAACCTTTTCTTATCCTTTGGGAGCCATAATTTTACCTTGAGTTTGTGAGTTTTGAGGGAAAAAACATTCCATTGATTTTGATTCCTTGGAGCTATTATAACCTTTAGAACAAAAGCAGATCCATTTGGATTTGATATTGAAGGAGTAATGGTAGGAAGCTCCTTGAATGTTTTCTAGTTACCATCCATATTCCTTATTTTAAACCTTATATTAGCTACCATTGGAATGTATGCCTAGTTAGAACTAGCCTATTGATTGAGTGCATAACTCTTCTTACTCATAGTTCACCATTATAACACCAAACTAGTTTGGTCCCTGATCAAGGCTTTAACCTTGTTGAGGCTCTTCTCATTTTGTCATCATGGGAATTTCTATATTCTGAGACATAAGAGCCTAATTGTACCCATAATTAGTAACCTGATGCCATTGATCATTGAAATCTTAAGTGAAATTAGTGGTTGGAACAATGGACTGCCCAAAAGACTGATTCCAAGGCATGGCACCCTCAGCTTCTAAACAAAATTATTTTGGATGGGGATCAAAGTGTTGGAATTTATTGCAACATTTGGATTATGGTTATTTTGATTAACATAGTTAGGTTGGCCTTGTCCTTGGTTTTGACCTTGGCCTTAGCCTTGGAAAATTATTTTATAGGGTGGTCTATTTTTTTGATAATATTATAGTTGAGGCTGATATGAGGCTTCATAAAGCCTATTAAAAGCTTGCTTCCTCTTAAAATTCACTAGATCATTTCTCAAAGATTAGAACATGATCTTAAGCTCTTGAAAGTTCTTTTGTTCTTGGGAATTACTAGATTAACTAATGAAATCTTTTTCTTGCTTAGGTGAGGGTATAATAACAATTGTAGGCACATGAGGAATGACAGAATGGGGAGGAATATAAATAGGGGGTGGTTTGATCTCAGGAAACAAAGGCATTGGTGGTCTAGGTGTAAGCTTGTCAACCTATACCAGATAATTATTTTCTTTGATTTACACCTCATAAGCATTTGGCACTATGTTTTCTCTCATGGACTAGATCATTACTACAATGCCACTATTTAGGGCCTTCAAATAGTAAATATAGGCAAAGTTTAGAGTAGGCCTGATAGAGATAGGGATCCTATCCCAAGTCTTTTAGAACCTTGTATTGAAGTCTTGCATGACCTCATGAGGGGATCTTTTTATTATGGTTAGTTACTCTATAAGTGATAAGTGGTCACTTCTATTCCCAAATCTCTTACATAATGAATCTCTTAACTGATCACATGTGGAAATGGAATTGGTAGTAAGTCTTCTATACCATTCTAAGGCTTTACCTTTGAAGGAGATGGATAATAACCTAATTTATACATTTTACTCATTGATATCATGAATGTTGCAGAAGTTGGATATATCCATGAGGTGCTCAGAAGGGGTTGTAGCTTGGTCTCCAATAAAATAAGGGACACTTTTAAGAGCTACTACTAGAATAGGATCATATTGAGGTAGGTCCATAGGATGTTGGCCATTAAAATCCATAGAGGAAAAATATCTAGGGGCTGACATGATAATGAAAGGGTTTAACAAGGATCTTCTTGTAGGGGTAGGCCTTGAAATTGACTTAGGAACAAATTTACCTTTATATGGGTGTGTATCAACAAATCTTAATGTTTTTACCATGTTTAAAGGCAGTTCAATGAATTCAAAGGGAATACCTCTAAAATATGACCTTGCAATCACCTTTGGCATGAGATGTAGTCACTACTATACTTTTATAATATTATATCTTATTTTAGAGTCATTTGATGTTATTGTTTGGAAGCTATAACTACTACAAATTGATCAAACCAACATCAAAATTTGACCAATCTTCTTTGAAAGCAATTACCATCAGGCACGCTAGAAACTATTATAGCATCAATATGTACCATTAGAGAGGGTTATTCAAGATCTCTCCAATTGATCTACACTATGGGAACAAACCCAGTCTATGGGTCACCTATGGTGGGGTTGGACCTTTAGAGAAGGTCGACTTATTCTTGATGGGTCACCTAAGTAATGTTTGCACTAGAAAAAGGGTTAGAGAAGGGGTAAATATTTACTAAGAGAGATAAATGGTGATGTATAAAACTTAAATTAGAACTCAAATAATCATGAAATAAACATTGAATAAGAATAAGATAATGCTAACTCATAAAATCTCACAAAACTAGCTAATTCCATAAGTGTTTCATAAACTAGGTTTAGGAGCAATGGATGGAAAAAAAAGGAGTTCTAAGACTCATTGAGAGATTACATCAATGGTATAAAGAACACTAATATATACCTATAACTAACTTAAAAACACTTAAAAATAGGCAAGAAATAAAGACAATGGGAATGGAAGATTCTCCTTCATAATGCCATCATGCAAAAGCTTTTATAAATACAATTCAGAGGGGAGAGATAGGTAAAGAAAGTCTTTATTGCTTCAAGAGGTATTTCATATAAATTTTGATAGGGTCTATCCTTATTAAATGAAATTCTCTACTCTTCCATAATTAAGAGAGAATTTCTTATCAAAATTCTGATTCTGCCCTTACAAAATGGAAAAGAATAAGAGATATAAGAGAAAGGAGAGAGAGAGGGGAAACATGCCATCTGAGATCATTAATTGAGCTACTATCCTTCTTGATTTTTAAACCATATTTGATCCAATTAGGACTAAAGGATTTAAAAATAAATAAATTCTCCACTATATTCTCTAATCCCCAAACCCATTTGATTTAATCTTATATGCCATCTCTACTTGGTTTCATTATGAGGATAAAGTCCTCATATCCATGGACTTGACAGAGCGATGCCTCATTCTGCTTCTAGAAATTTTAGGTATAATTTTTTTGAAGATATGACCATGTCAATAGAAAAGACACTCCTTTATTAATCGCAAACCTTCCCCTATTTCAATATCTCAGCATAGGTCTCTTTTAGATTGAAAACTAATCTATTTATTGGTTTTCCTATAGATAATATCCATGGAGAGCTTATATACTACACAACATCATTATTGAACTATATTAGGTATAAATAAACCTATTATAACTTTAAACATTATGGAAGCCATGGACTTATTGTACATGATATTGAAAATACAAGAAATTGAGTCTACATGCTCTGAATCCTCCAACAGAGGTCTCAACTGAGCTTTAATGGCATCCTTAGAAATATTTGCCCTGATTTGACCTTAGGTCATATTTTCACTCTATTAAAGTCACTTATATTTCAAATTTTAATTTTAGCTATTGATCTTAATTTGGGCTCCCCAATCATGACATTTTTTATCTCAATTTTCTATGAGATCTTATTTTCAATTCTATGATTTAATATTATTACACCATGTGGCAGCCTTGCATTCATCCTAAACTTGATTTCCCCTTTTACCTTATGCACATAATCAATCTTGTTTTTCATGGCTTAAATTCATACCATTTATTTACCTAGAAATTAACATAGTTGTGACACTTGGAAACTACACATTTATCTTTGAGATTTGTTAATTTCTTGACCTCCAATCGTCATTGATTTGATTTGGTATGGTGGATCATACACCATGGATCATCTTGGACCCACTATCATCATTAGTCACCACACACTATTAGATCTCCATTCAAGAACCTAATATGTTGTCACTTGTTAGCCATGCATTCATCCTTGGATCATTTGAATTCAAATGGTTATTTACCACAACTTAAAGTTGACATCTACACATACATCTCACTCTGCTAGTTTAAATTTAAAGACTTATATCTTGAGATATCAAGATCATCAAGATAAAAATTTGTAGATCATGATTTAGGCATGAATAAATTCATGTCCATGTGATATTTTGAATTTGAGAGGCCTTTTAAGTGAACTTATTAAATGCATAATCAAGCTAACCCATTCATTTCTATGTGATGTGCCATGATGGTTTGGTCTCTCTAGACTTGTGCAAGTCATTATTTGATCATCCACTTCATTAAAAATTCTATTCATATTTATCAAACCATGATAGGACTTCCATAACTAATCCATTTAGGTGAGTTTCTATATGTGGGCCAAAACTGGCCAACAAGTAGCTCTAGTATTAGTAATGTTGTTGGATTAGATACCCATCAACCTTGAGAAAAATGTTTGGAAGGTTGATGTAGATGATGTAGTGAGATAAATGGTTGTTGCCAACTTGAATGCCAGTGGATTCTTTAAGATCCTTGGCTAGGTCAATTTCAACACAAACCTTTCTCTAGGGTTGTAATGCATAAAACTTTGGATACTCATGGTAGATGAAGTGACCCAAAGGCTTGATAATTTGATTTTAAAAATTCCATAGAGAGAAAGGTTAGCCTAGAAACTCTACCCAAACTAGGATTTTAAGCTTTTCTTGTTTAGAGACTTGAAAGTCTTTGGTCCAATGGAAAAAATAACCAGGGCATTAAAAATGAACCAAGGGCCATGGTTAATAATGGCTCTAAATTTTTCAAGGTTTATGAAATGAAACATGAAGAAACCCTTAGTTAGGTTTTGGACTCCTTCCAGTTTCACCCTATGGCCATGCTAATGGTTGTGAACCCATTACTTCAGAAGGCTCTTCAGGGGAACTCAACCAACAAAATAAGAAACAAGGGCAATAAATTAAAATAATTGAAAGCTTTATCAAACTTTGGGAGGTTAAAAACCACATATAGAATAGGATTCTCAGATTTATAATCAATACCTCATGGTAAACTTTTTAGATAAACTTTTGATCTTGTTTTGGTGTCATGGCTACTCTAGATCACACTAGTGGTACTTGCATCAAATGATATAGGAAGATTGGTAGCAACCATTTAATATAGGGAAGGTGACTAACCACCCAAGGGGTGGATGGGTAGCCTAACTTAGTGTAGTAAATGTATTTTCAATTAATCCTACCTAAATTGGATAGATTGATATCGTAATGAGAGGCAAGGGGAAACCCTAAAATCCCATAGACCATAAGTGCTCTATACTCTCCTCTCTCATCGGCTCTCTGTAATATTATTTTCACTCCCTAAATAATTTGAAACCATAATTTTGTATCATGTTTATCTTCAACAAAGGTTTAAAAGGGTTTCAAGCCATTATCATAATAAATAATGGCTTCATTGAATTTTGATTCCATGAATATTCTTGTATTTAAAGGTGACAACTTTGAATATTAGAGATATTAGCTAAAAAGAATTATTTTATGGAAATGAGTTTGGGATAACATTATTCACTAGTACACACCAACTTAATATTGTAATACCTTGAATTAATATCAAAAAGGAAAAAAGGATAAATAAAAGGAAAATGCATAAGCTTTCTTCTATCTTCAGAGTGCCATAGACCCAAGTATTTATCCAATAATTTTAGGATATGAGAATGCCCATAAAACATTAAATACCTTGTATACTTCATATCAAGGCTATATTAAGGTAAGAGAAGCAAAACTCTAAACTCTCAAAATAATTTTTGATAATTTGATAATGTCATGGGTAGGAGATTATTGCATAAGGGTAAATAATTTAGTGTATAGAATAAGGGTTTATGGAGAAATTATACAATTAGTGTTATAGTAAGGAAATTTTTTATATCTATAAGTCAAATATGGGTGAATATTATGATCAATATTGAAAATTTTAAGGACATGACACTATAAGTATTGATTTTTTTTAGCTCTCTCATATCCCATGACAATAATATGAGACTCTACACTAGTGATCAAGAACAAGCACTTGAAACCAAGGCAAAGGTTTCAAATACCAAATAAAAAGAAAAATTATAATAAAACAAGTTTTAATAATTCAAATTCAAAGGGAAATTTGAATCTAACTTTACAGGTAAGATCAATAAATAATTTACTTTTCATTACTACAAAAATGTAGGACACATGATTAAATATTTCAAGATACTAGCATCTAAAAATCGAGCTAATATAAAGAGTGGAAAGAAATTTTTCATGCTTAGAAAAGTGATGTCTAAAGGGATCAAATTATTGTATCACATGAAATTTGGGAATAGAGGACTAAAATAATTTTTTATTTCTTGATTCAACATGCTCTAATCACATGATAAGTCACAAAGATGGTTTCAACAAGCTAGATGATTCCTTCAAAATTCAAGTACAATTGGGTGATGAAAATTACATCCAAGTTGAAAAAAGGGCAGCGTGAAAATCACCACAAATAAATGTAAGGGTAAAATTTAGGATATTTATTTTTCTCAAAATCTAAGTCATAATTTTATTACTTTTGGTCAATTAGTAGAAAATAGTTTCAAACTTCTTTTTGAAGATGATGTTTATTCTATTTTTTATAAGAGATCTAGAAATAGATCAATTGGAAAATCCTATATGGAAAAGAATATGATGTTTCCATTAAATATAAGTATGATTAAGCTTTTTTACTTGTTTCTCCACAATTTAAGATGTTAACATGTTACGGCACTCATGATATGTTCATATTAGTTTCAATATCTTACATATTATTGACACAAAGGGTATGGTAAGAGGTATTCCCAAGATATATTTCAAAAAAGGTGATGCATGAAAGTAATGTATTGTTGGGAAACATAATAGGGAATATTTATCTATTATAAAATTGAGATAAATCACAAATTTCAAGCTTTTCCATTCATATTTATGTGAACCAATGTCTTCCATAAGTATTGGTAAAAATTTGTATTTTATTTCCTTCAATGATGACGCTACAAGGTTTATATGGCTTTATTTATTAAAATAAAATATTGGAGCTTTCTCATCTTTTAAAACTTTCAAAGCTTTGGCTAAATTTTTTTTTGAAAATTCCATCAAGTCTTTAGGAACAGATAGAGAAGTTGAATTTTTTCTAATGAATTTAATGAGCTATGTGTTTTACATGTAATCAAAAGGAAATTAGAAGTTCCTTACACACCATTAAAATTTGGTATTGTTGAAAGAAATAATAGATCCATAATGGATTTATCAGGGACTATGTTTAAGAATAATCATTTGTAAAGTTGTTTATCGATTCAATCATTAAAAGCATAATTAACAAAAGTCATATAATGGTAGTTAAATGCAAGACACCTTATTAAAGCTTGGTAAGGAAAAAACTAGTTATTGCTCATTTTAAGGTATTTGGTTACTTTCATTTTTTACATGTTCTAGATGAGAAGATGAAAAAAAAGATACAAATAGTGTTCTTCATATTTTCATAGGTTATAGTGATGAAATCAAAGCATACAAGTTTTATAATCCTACTTGAAAATACACAATTATTTCTAGATGTTATTTTTTTTTTTAAATGGTGTATGTTGATTTTTATCATGTAGATATAGAATTCATAAGTGAAAGGGGTAATCCTCTTGAATTTTATTTTGAGAGATTAAAAATTCCTATACATTTTTCTAGTTCAATATGAAATAATACTAACTCTTAATAAGTTATTACGCATCCATTTACATCAAGTCCAAGTATGAAAAAGCAGTTGTTGAATCCACATCCAACTAATAAAATGTTGGATAATAAAAGAGAAGGGGATTAAAAATCTTCAAAATCAATAAGGTGATTTATTGTATGATGTTTATGATGAAAATACTATGTTTGCATTATAAAATATGGTTAGTAAACCTAAAAGTTATGTAGAAGATAGTCAAAATAAGTTAGTGATAAAGTTGTCATTAGAACTAAGTGGGTCTACAAGACTAAAGTCAAGATTTATGATACTACTAATAAGAAAAAATCTAGAGTGCTCATAAAAAGGTTTATACAAACACATGGGGTTGACTATGAGGAAAAGTATGCACCTATTACATGTCAAGATACTATAAAACTAATGTTTATTGTATCTAATCATAAAGGATGTAAAATCCTTCAAATGCATGTCAAAATTTCATTCCTAAATGGAGTGATTGAATAAAAATTATATGTGGGGCAACCATAAGGTTTTGAGGTAAAGGGCAAATATTTTTGGGTATATAAGTTTAAGAAGGCTCATTATGGCTAAAGTAAAATCCAATATCTTGGTACTCAATAATTGATAGTTGGTTATTGGATAAAGGATTTTTAAGAAGTTAAAATTAACCAAATATTTACATACAAGCATTGGGTTCTAATGTTTTATATGTTTATCTCTATGTATATGACTTTATCTTTACATGTAGCTCTATGAACATGATGAATAGATTTAAGGAATATATGAAATTAGAATTTTAGATGATTGATTTTGGACTTATGAAGTACTTTCTTGGCATGAAATTTCATCAAAATAAAGAGGGAGTATTCATTTGTCAAGCCAAGTATGCCCAAGACATGTTAAATAAGTATAATATTCAAGATTCCAAGCCCATAGAAACTCCAATTAGAAGTAGTGAAAATATTAAGAGATAGGATGGAAGTCCTTCAGCTAATGAAAATACTTTTAGAATCATGGTGGGAGGCTTATTGTATTTCACTATGACAAGACCTGATGTCAGTTATGGGTTTCACTAGTTTCTAGATTTATGGGTAACCTATTTTTTAAACATTTACAAGCAATTAATAGAATTTTTAGATCTTTAAGAGGTACTTATAATCATGGTATTCATTTAAAACCATCAAGTTCATTATGTATAATTGGATACATAGATTCAAATTGGGTAGGATCTCTTGATGGCAAGAAGTTGACTTCAAGTTATTGCTTCATGATGGGAAGTGGGTTGGTTTCTTGGTATTCAAATAAACAAACTATAATTGCATTATTCCATACTAAATATTAATATACATCACTTACATCAGATTTTACATAAGGATTATGGCTGAGAACACTCTGGTCTAATTTTAAAGAGGCTCAACTTAAACCAACAAATATATTTTGTGATAACAATGGGGTAATTAATATATCCAAAAATCTAATTTTTTATGCTAGAACCAAACACATTAAACTCAAACATCATTTTATCATAGACTTGGTCAATGATAAATTCTTATCATTGAGTATGTTAGAAGTGAGGATTAATTTGTTGATATTTTCACCAAGGGATTACACAAGAAAATTCATGGAAGACTTAAAGGACAATAAAAATCTCTCCTCTTTGCATTAAAGGGTAAATGTTGAGTATGGTGCCAATTTGGGCATTGGATTATTTATTTTATTTGGTGTTTTAGGTTTATTTGGAGTTAATTTAATTCATTTATGTCCTAAATTAGTTTTTTGGTCAATTTTGAACACTTTATAGAAATTTAGTAAAAAATAGCTATAACTATCAATTAAAGTCTAATTCACTATAATTCACTGAATGTTTAGTTAACTAAAATGTAAATTTATTTTATTTAAACTTATATTTTTACATTTCTATTTTTATAGTTCTATTTTTAGATTTTCACTTGTCTAATGTGCATGTGAGTGTGCATGTTTTCTTAACTAATGAAGAAGCTTATTTCTTTATGTCCATATACTATCAATGAGTTAAACTTGTTATATTTAGTCTATTTCAAGTTTAAAGTGGTTAAATAAAGTAATCAATTTTTTTTTTACTTTTACACTTAACTTGTAATCCAATTTACATTATAATAAGCTTATTTTAGTTTTTCTTATTAATAAAAATTACACATAAAGGTAGTCTGGTGAATTAATTCAAATTGGGAAACTCTTTTTCATGTTTAATATTTGATTTTATTGTAGGTATACAATAATTTAAACCACTAAACATATATTTTCAAGTTTGAAGTTATTTAGTATAGTTTTTAGTCAATAATCTCACTTACAACACAACTAGTTTGACAATTAGTAATTCTAAGATAGATTGGTTGATACATAACTTTAATTTTAGAGTGAACAAAATATGACTTTTACTCCCTACATACATTAAAAAAAATTATTTTCATTTTCAAGTAATTATTTGCGTTATTTTTTATTTTTATTTTAGGTATGGGTAAAAATGTGGGTTTTGAAAGGCCCCTAGAACCTTAAATGAAGACTAGTAGATATAATAATAAATTTTGGACCCAAAAAAACTTACAAAATGATTTCATAAAGTAGGCAACCAAAATAACAACAATTTACAAAAAACCTTTAGCTTAAAGTCATCTAAAAAGTAGTAACTAAAAATAAATAGGAGTAGAAAATAGCCTCTAAAAAAGTTGCACAACATCTACTTTCAACAAAAAGTCAGTGAACAATTAGCGAAAAAATTTCCACCAAACAGCAAGCTTTCAAGAATCCATCCACCCAAAAATCTCAAACTAACCATGGGTAACCAGCCACTAAGCTACTAATAGAAAAAAATGAGAGATAAGCAATGAAATTAACTAAGGATCAAGAATAACCTTCCATTTTCCTTTGAGAACCATATTTAACCTTATTCTTCCTCTCTAATTTCAACCTTTCATTTTATGACCTTCTCCCTTTCATTTTGACTAAAGATTCCAAAAGAGCTAAAGGCATCATCTTTAATGGATGAGGGGGATGTAATAGCTATAGTTAGACAAAGAAGGATTGGGGTCACAATAGGTTCAATCACCTCTCTTAAATTGTCCTCCCTCCTTGAGGAGGAGATAAAAAACTTAGGAATAGATGGAGGAGGAGTAGACACACCAAGATGGTAGAAAATAATGCATCATTTAAACAAAATATTATTCACAGAAATGGAAAAGATTATATGGTTGTTTTCGGTTTTGTTGAATATGTTTTTATTTTGGGTTGAATGCATTTGTTAGTATTTTTTATGAGTTTGAGTAAATGTTTTACATTCAATATTTAGTTTGTTTCCATTAGTTGACTATTCAAATTTTAAGTTTACTTTGGAACGTGGTTTTTCTTGATTTTAAACCATCATTTTATCTTTGTCATAGTTTTTATCTTTATTTGAGTTCATTTTAAAATGATGTGTTTCATAGCTTATTCATTATCATATATATTCAATATTTTCTATTAGAGATATGTGGAGAAAATGATCCGCTTGTAAATGGAAGTTTTTAATTGTGTATGCATGGTTGTTTATTTATGTTCAAAGAATACTATTTTCCTCATTGAAAATACATCAGTCTAAAATTCAAGGTTGATTTTATTTGAGTACATAATCCTCTCTTATATTTAATCTTCAATTTATCCATGTTATGAGTGAAAATTATTTTGAATATCATTGGACACTTTGACAAGGGTTTATTCAAAAATGATATTTGTTATAGTTCTTTCACTATCTTGTGTAGTAAAGAAATGATAGGTCTATGTTGTTTCTAATGTTATAATTAAAAGAAAATATGGTTAATATTCTTGTTTAAATCTTGGTTTGACTCATCACTTTGTTTCAATATATAAATGATTCTACATGTTATATTAGTTTTGTAAATTTGAGTATGTGTTTGAAGGGTGAATATTATTCACCTTTTTTAGTACATAAGATTACTAAAAAAATTAGGGTTTTCTTAAAACTAATTATTTTACATTTATTGTGTAGACTTTATTTCATAGCTTTGGGTTTAATTAAAAATCAGCTTATTTTTTTACAATGTAAATAATATTAGGTTCAAAATTCTAAGATTAAGTTGTGCTTTTCATATTCAGTGATTTTGATAGATTTTGATTTTTCTTATTTTAAAGACCTATAATTTTTTGTTTCATTCATTCAAATGTTCTATCAAGATACAAGTCAATATTTTAAAATATGAGTTCAAAATAGTTGAAATGAATTAAATAGTATTAGTTATTAATCTTGATATCTATGAAAAATTATAAGCTCCCATGTAGTTGTTTTGTATTATCTTTTGAGTGTTAGTAAACATTTCAAGAAAACCCATCAAAACATGCTAATATAGGGATAGTTGTGCTAAGTATGAATAAAAATGTAACATAAATAAATGAACATAGACTAAACCAAAGTATTATATATAATTATGTTTTTTTCATTAAAAAGAATGAAGTCTTAATATTTATAGAACCTACAAAAATACTTTCAATACTTTGTTTCATCCCATTTAGACATCATTCCATCTTACTTATTCTGCATTTACCTTAATTGGACTGCATTCTAATTTATAAGTTATATTTTATCTAATTATAATTTCACCATAAATGTCCAACTATGATTTAATTCTTTTGTTCTATGTTTTTCATGACTTAAATACTATGCTTTATATCCTTCAATCTATATATTAATTTTATTTGATTATGTGAATCTCTTGTATGATGGCATTTGACTGATTAACCAAGTTTTTTGAATTTATGAGGCACTTTATTCCTTTTTTTATGCATTTACCTCTTTTTGGACTATGTTTAACCTTGGAATAAAACACCTTATCTAACCAGACACTTGTAATTATCATATATAAAATAATATTTATTATGAATTCTTCATTAAAATATGCCATTTTTATCATACAAACTAGAGATGTAAATGTGATTTTACATAAAAATAATATCTCCAGTGTGTATACTCGCTCCTCACATCAAAACTACTTATTGCAAGGAAAACAAGGAAATGAATTTTTTTAAGTTATAATGATAGTTTAAATCCTAGTTCTATGAAGCTATATACATCGAATATTTTACCTCTAATTCATTTGAGCCTAAACCATTGTTAGATAACATGAAACACAATCCATTCAATTGGAAACTTAATTTAATCACTTGTTATTTAAGTTTCTTAATTTGTTTATCAACAAGAAGGGGTTTCTATTCATTATGGAGTTTATACTTGAGGATAAAAGTAATATATGAAAGCCGCCAATGTTGTCATCTTCTTTATCAATGCCATTTATATTATTGTTGTTGATAATATATGCATCTTCCTTCTTAACATGACTCTTTAAATAAACTATTATAAAATAACATCATGAAGGGTCACATTCAAACCTCTAAGAAATTATTTTACTCTTCAACACCTATATTTGAATAAACCATATTGGCAATGCTAACATTTTGGGTAATGATTAAATCAAAAATTCTCACAAGGATTTTTATAAAATATTGTAATCAAGCATCAAAGGATATGATAACTACCTTTAAAAGAATAATGTAAAATGAATTGGCTTGATGATTTGAATATCATATTTATACTTTTTAAATTATGTATATTTATTGACATTGCATCTATCAAAATAAGCAAAAATAAGAATTAATATTTTTTTATGGTGCATCTAAAGGAAATATTAGAAAGGAAAGGGGTGGAGAAGTCATCAGAGACAAGTTGGGGACCACTATTGTTGCCTATGCAAGGTTGATGGGTATCTAATCCAACAACATTACTAATACTAGAGCTACTTGTTGGCCAGTTTTGGCCCACATATAGAAACTCACCTAAATGGATTAGTTATGGAAGTCCTATCATGGTTTGATAAATATGAATAGAATTTTTAATGAAGTGGATGATCAAATAATGACTTGCACAAGTCTAGAGAGACCAAACCATCATGGCACATCACATAGAAATGAATGGGTTAGCTTGATTATGCATTTAATAAGTTCACTTAAAAGGCCTCTCAAATTCAAAATATCACATGGACATGAATTTATTCATGCCTAAATCATGATCTACAAATTTTTATCTTGATGATCTTGATATCTCAAGATATAAGTCTTTAAATTTAAACTAGCAGAGTGAGATGTATGTGTAGATGTCAACTTTAAGTTGTGGTAAATAACCATTTGAATTCAAATGATCCAAGGATGAATGCATGGCTAACAAGTGACAACATATTAGGTTCTTGAATGGAGATCTAATAGTGTGTGGTGACTAATGATGATAGTGGGTCCAAGATGATCCATGGTGTATGATCCACCATACCAAATCAAATCAATGACGATTGGAGGTCAAGAAATTAACAAATCTCAAAGATAAATGTGTAGTTTCCAAGTGTCACAACTATGTTAATTTCTAGGTAAATAAATGGTATGAATTTAAGCCATGAAAAACAATATTGATTATGTGCATAAGGTAAAAGGGGAAATCAAGTTTAGGATGAATGCAAGGCTGCCACATGGTGTAATAATATTAAATCATAGAATTGAAAATAAGATCTCATAGAAAATTGAGATAAAAAATGTCATGATTGGGGAGCCCAAATTAAGATCAATAGCTAAAATTAAAATTTGAAATATAAGTGACTTTAATAGAGTGAAAATATGACCTAAGGTCAAATCAGGGCAAATATTTCTAAGGATGCCATTAAAGCTCAGTTGAGACCTCTGTTGGAGGATTCAGAGCATGTAGACTCAATTTCTTGTATTTTCAATATCATGTACAATAAGTCCATGGCTTCCATAATGTTTAAAGTTATAATAGGTTTATTTATACCTAATATAGTTCAATAATGATGTTGTGTAGTATATAAGCTCTCCATGGATATTATCTATAGGAAAACCAATAAATAGATTAGTTTTCAATCTAAAAGAGACCTATGCTGAGATATTGAAATAGGGGAAGGTTTGCGATTAATAAAGGAGTGTCTTTTCTATTAACATGGTCATATCTTCAAAAAAATTATACCTAAAATTTCTAGAAGCAGAATGAGGCATCGCTCTGTCAAGTCCATGGATATGAGGACTTTATCCTCATAATGAAACCAAGTAGAGATGGCATATAAGATTAAATCAAATGGGTTTGGGGATTAGAGAATATAGTGGAGAATTTATTTATTTTTAAATCCTTTAGTCCTAATTGGATCAAATATGGTTTAAAAATCAAGAAGGATAGTAGCTCAATTAATGATCTCAGATGGCATGTTTCCCCTCTCTCTCTCCTTTCTCTTATATCTCTTATTCTTTTCCATTTTGTAAGGGCAGAATCAGAATTTTGATAAGAAATTCTCTCTTAATTATGGAAGAGTAGAGAATTTCATTTAATAAGGATAGACCCTATCAAAATTTATATGAAATACCTCTTGAAGCAATAAAGACTTTCTTTACCTATCTCTCCCCTCTGAATTGTATTTATAAAAGCTTTTGCATGATGGCATTATGAAGGAGAATCTTCCATTCCCATTGTCTTTATTTCTTGCCTATTTTTAAGTGTTTTTAAGTTAGTTATAGGTATATATTAGTGTTCTTTATACCATTGATGTAATCTCTCAATGAGTCTTAGAACTCCTTTTTTTTCCATCCATTGCTCCTAAACCTAGTTTATGAAACACTTATGGAATTAGCTAGTTTTGTGAGATTTTATGAGTTAGCATTATCTTATTCTTATTCAATGTTTATTTCATGATTATTTGAGTTCTAATTTAAGTTTTATACATCACCATTTATCTCTCTTAGTAAATATTTACCCCTTCTCTAACCCTTTTTCTAGTGCAAACATTACTTAGGTGACCCATCAAGAATAAGTCGACCTTCTCTAAAGGTCCAACCCCACCATAGGTGACCCATAGACTGGGTTTGTTCCCATAGTGTAGATCAATTGGAGAGATCTTGAATAACCCTCTCTAATGGTACATATTGATGCTATAATAGTTTCTAGCGTGCCTGATGGTAATTGCTTTCAAAGAAGATTGGTCAAATTTTGATGTTGGTTTGATCAATTTGTAGTAGTTATAGCTTCCAAACAATAACATCAAATGACTCTAAAATAAGATATAATATTATAAAAGTATAGTAGTGACTACATCTCATGCCAAAGGTGATTGCAAGGTCATATTTTAGAGGTATTCCCTTTGAATTCATTGAACTGCCTTTAAACATGGTAAAAACATTAAGATTTGTTGATACACACCCATATAAAGGTAAATTTGTTCCTAAGTCAATTTCAAGGCCTACCCCTACAAGAAGATCCTTGTTAAACCCTTTCATTATCATGTCAGCCCCTAGATATTTTTCCTCTATGGATTTTAATGGCCAACATCCTATGGACCTACCTCAATATGATCCTATTCTAGTAGTAGCTCTTAAAAGTGTCCCTTATTTTATTGGAGACCAAGCTACAACCCCTTCTGAGCACCTCATGGATATATCCAACTTCTGCAACATTCATGATATCAATGAGTAAAATGTATAAATTAGGTTATTATCCATCTCCTTCAAAGGTAAAGCCTTAGAATGGTATAGAAGACTTACTACCAATTCCATTTCCACATGTGATCAGTTAAGAGATTCATTATGTAAGAGATTTGGGAATAGAAGTGACCACTTATCACTTATAGAGTAACTAACCATAATAAAAAGATCCCCTCATGAGGTCATGCAAGACTTCAATACAAGGTTCTAAAAGACTTGGGATAGGATCCCTATCTCTATCAGGCCTACTCTAAACTTTGCCTATATTTACTATTTGAAGGCCCTAAATAGTGGCATTGTAGTAATGATCTAGTCCATGAGAGAAAACATAGTGCCAAATGCTTATGAGGTGTAAATCAAAGAAAATAATTATTTGGTATAGGTTGACAAGCTTACACCTAGACCACCAATGCCTTTGTTTCCTGAGATCAAACCACCCCCTATTTATATTCCTCCCCATTCTGTCATTCCTCATGTGCCTACAATTGTTATTATACCCTCACCTAAGCAAGAAAAAGATTTCATTAGTTAATCTAGTAATTCCCAAGAACAAAAGAACTTTCAAGAGCTTAAGATCATGTTCTAATCTTTGAGAAATGAGATAGTGAATTTTAAGAGGAAGCAAGCTTTTAATAGGCTTTATGAAGCCTCATATCAGCCTCAACTATAATATTATCAAGAAAATAGACCACCCTATAAAATAATTTTCCAAGGCTAAGGCCAAGGTCAAAACCAAGGACAAGGCCAACCTAACTATGTTAATCAAAATAACCATAATCCAAATGTTGCAATAAATTCCAACACTTTGATCCCCATCCAAAATAATTTTGTTTAGAAGCTGAGGGTGCCATGCCTTGGAATCAGTCTTTTGGGCAGTCCATTGTTCCAACCACTAATTTCACTTAAGATTTCAATGATCAATGGCATCAGGTTACTAATTATGGGTACAATTAGGCTCTTATGTCTCAGAATATAGAAATTCCCATGATGACAAAATGAGAAGAGCCTCAACAAGGTTAAAGCCTTGATCAGGGACCAAACTAGTTTGGTGTTATAATGGTGAACTATGAGTAAGAAGAGTTATGCACTCAATCAATAGGCTAGTTCTAACTAGGCATACATTCCAATGGTAGCTAATATAAGGTTTAAAATAAGGAATATGGATGGTAACTAGAAAACATTCAAGGAGCTTCCTACCATTACTCCTTCAATATCAAATCCAAATGGATCTGCTTTTGTTCTAAAGGTTATAATAGCTCCAAGGAATCAAAATCAATGGAATGTTTTTTCCCTCAAAACTCACAAACTCAAGGTAAAATTATGGCTCCCAAAGGATAAGAAAAGGTTGGTGGCTCACCTATCAATAATGTGGAACAAATTAGAAGGTCTAGTGTGAGTGTACCAATGTGGGATGTGCTTTCCATGCCTGGACAGATGGATATACTTCAAGAAGGATTATCAAAGATCAATATTTATGAGAAGCCACCAAGCAAAGCAAATGTGGTTCTCACCAATGCAAGCAAAGGACCTAATGAAGGGTAATCAATTAATATGGTCAAACCTCCCCCTTTATATATTTTAGTGATCATTGGTGACTCTTTAGAACATAATTGATAGGTAGACAAAATGGATACCACCTTAATAATGCCAAAGTCTATAGCTAACCAGCTTGGTCTAAAATATGAGCCCTAGTCTAAAGGAGTTCTATAGCTTGATGGTTCTTCCACCAAGCTATCTAGTATCATCAGAGACCTCAACTTGACCCTGCATGCTTTTCCTAGTGTCTTAGTGGTTCAAGATGTGTTGGTCCTAGATGTGCCTCCTTGTTTTTCCCTATGCTTATTCAGAGAATTCACTAAAAATATTGGAGGTTATATTGTATCAAATTGGTCATACATGGAATTCAAAACAAGATAAGGAACCAAGGTATCTATTAAGGCTGAGCCCATTGCATGATTCCACATAGAGCCTTATGGGATAGATAGCATAAACATCAATTGCACCATCATCGATGAAGATGAATTTATAGTTGGTCAAGAAATAAACACTCATATTGAGGAGATACTAGACATGTTCTTGGATGAACTATAGAATGAAAATAATGTGGTTTATCCCTTTAAAGGATTTTAAGAGAGGGACATGGGTATCTACTACTTACATAAAGATAATCAGTCTATGCCATCCCTTATTGGACCTCAAGAAAATCTTAGTGTATTATGGAAATTATTCTTTGATGGTTCAAGGAGCAAACATGGAGTGGGTGTAGGTGAAATGCTAGTATCCCCCTCTAATGACAAATATTTATTTTCTTATAGGTTCCAATTTAGTTACTCTTACAATGCAACAAAATATGAGGGTCTTATCCATGGCCTTCAATGGGATAGTAGGAGAAGGATCAAACAATTACAAGTTTATAGAGATAGTGAGCTAAGAGTGCCCTAGGTTAGAGGCGAGAATATCACCAAGAACCCTTTAATGAAGTCTTACAAATATAGAGTGTGGGACCTAATTGAATATTTTGAGGACTTTAACATCCAAGTAGTGTTAAGCAACCAAAATGGGAATGATGATAGGTTGGTATCTATAGGAGCTCAATTTGATATCCCTAATGAGTTAAAAAGGACCAAGGTGCAATAACATGTCAAAGTGGTAGTAATACCATTAGTGCCAGACAATGAAACTCTTTGGCAAGTCTTTGAAAATGATAAACAAATTTCTCATTTATTATAGTAGGAGGAAAAGTTCTCCTTAATAAACCAAGAAATTTTTTAACATCAATATGGGGAAAAAAATGTTTAGTTGAGATCTAACAAGCTTCCTAAAGGGCTTGTCAACCTTGAAGGTATTTTCCATTAGGGATATCATATGAGAAAAGAAAAGGTAGTGATGTCAACAAGTGAAGAGACCCATGAAAGAGTATTCATCTTTAAGGACAAGCTCCTCAAGCTTGGGAAGGAAAGAACTAAAACTAAGAGGCATGATTTCATAGAACTTTGTAAATAATATGCATACATCTTTGGTTTGGAATATAGTGACCTAAGAGGCTTTGATCCCAAGCTGGCCTAACACACTATAGAACTAGAGGCTAATGTCAAGCCTATCAGGCAAAAGCAAAGGCCTATAAACCCAAAAATTAAAGAGATTATGAGGAAAGAATTGACCAATTTTATTGAATCCAAGATCATCTTTCCCATAAAAAACTCCTCATGGGTAGCCAATTTGGTACCTATGAGGAAGAAGAGTTGGTAAATCAGATTGTGTGTTGACTTTAGGGATCTAAATAGGGTCTATTTTAAATATCACTATCCATTACCATCCATGGAGAAACTCTTTTAGATAGTTGTTGATTCAAAACATTTTTCCCTTTTGTATGGGTATTTAGGTTACAACTAGGTGATGGTAAGAGAAGAGGATCAATATAAAATTTACTTCACCACTAAGTGGGGCACATATGCCTACCAAAATATGCCTTTTAGGTTGAAAAATATAGGATAAACTTTTCAAAGAGCCATGGACATGGATTTCTAAGGGTTTTTGAATCAAATGGTGTTGGTCTACTTAGAAGACATCATAGTTTTTTCCAAGAAATCTAGTGAACACTTAGATTATCTAAGGTTGATCTTTTAAAGATATAGAGAGTATGGGATCTCTTTAAATCCCAAAAAATGTGTGTTTTTTGTTCATGAAATAAAAATTATGGGTTACATTATTTCAAAGGAGGGATTATCCATTGACCATAATAGAATAAATGTCATCCTGGCTTTATCTTTACCAAAGCACAAGAAAGGAATCCAGAGCTTCCTTGGGAAGATAAACTTTATGAGAATGTTTATACCTGGTTTTGAAAACATAGTCAAACCCATCACTACCATGTTAAACAAGATTTGAGTCCATCAAGAAATCCATTACCCAAGCACCTTTGCTCATAAATACATACTTCTCAAAGGATTTTACATTGTACACCTTTGCTAATATTGACAAACTATCAACTATGCTAATGTAGAAGAATGGTGAAGGACTTGAGTAGGCAATTGCCTTTTATAGTCTAGGATTAGATGGATATTAGGTGAGGTACACTTTTATAGAAAATTAGGTCCTTGAAACCATGAGGAGCCTTAAAAAATTTAAGCAAATGCTTTCCAATATAAATATTCATCTTATGGTGTTTCATCTTAGAGTTAGGGACCTCCTCCTTAACAAAGACTTGAATGAGAAAAGAGTAAGTTGGATTACCAAGGTCACGGAGTATGTGGAAATCAAAGTCACCAAGATGGTAATAGGCAAAGGCATGTGTGAGTATATGGTATATGATCTTCAAGAGGACAAAATAGTTATTTTTGTGACATAAGACTACTCAAAAGTAGATGCACCTCCACTTCATAATAGTTGACTCCAAGGTATGACACATTTATTAATGATAAGACAATGCCTTCAAGGTTTGGATAGAGAAAAAAGAAGGCATTTCAAATGTCAGTTCATACCTTATGCATTGGTTAATGGGGTTTTGTTTAGAAAGTACCTCAATGGGGTACTTCTTATGTGCATTGATGACAATCAAGTGACAAAACTCTTGTATAAATTTCTAATGGACTTATAGGAGGCCATTTTGCTCCAAGAATAACAACAAAAATAATGGTAGATAGTTATTATTGTCTTAGCCTTTTTAAGGATGCCTATGCATGGGTTAGTAAATGTCAGAAGTCCACTCTCTTTATAGGGAAGCAAAGACTAGATGCACTTCCATTTAATCCAATTCAGGTGGATCAACCCTTCATGTAATGGGGATTGGACTTCATAAGAATGATAAATCCACCTTTAAGTGTAGGATATAAATGGGTGCTCACTAAAATTAACTACTTTACTAGGTGGGTGGAAGTAATTACCTTGAAAAAAGCTAATGAAATAGTAGTATTGGACTTTTATGACAACATAATAACCAATTTTAGTGTCCCATCAACTATAATTTTAGATAATGCCTTAACATTTATTGGTATGAAGATAAGTGAATGGGAGCTTAAGATGGGCATCTACCTCAGTAAATCCTCCAATTACTACCCCTAAGGTAATGGATTGGTAGAGTACAAAAATAATAACTTGATAAGGATTATCAAGAGGACCATGGAGGAAAATCAAATAGTGTGACATATAAATCTAAGGACAGCCTTGTGGGCTAATAGAGTGACTCCCAAAGCTACCATTGGCAATTCTCCACATGTATTTGTATATGGAAGGGAAGCCAAATTTCCCATTTCTCTTAAACTTCCTACCTTAGAGTTATCCCATCAACTTGAGTTGATGGAGAGTGAGCCTATGAACGTGAGGATGACAGAGCTCATAGAGCTTGAAGAAATTAGGGACCTTGCAATGAAGACCTTAGAGTGATATCAAGATCGAGTAAAGAAAGCCTTTGACAAGAGAGACATAGTAAGGGATTGAAAGGAAGGAGAATTACTCCTCAAATGGGACTCAAATAAGTCCAATCTAGGAAACCATACTAATTTTGATAGCTTGTGGACTGGTCCTTACTTGATTAATGGATGCAAACACCATAATGTTTTTCAACTTGCCCAATTGGATGGAGAGGTTTTACCCATCCTAGTCAGTGGAATTCATTTAAAGCATTGTTATTAGAACAAATTTCATATATTGTATGATATTTTAACATATTATAGTAGTTTTTTATGCTTTCCTCTAAGTACCTTATGCACATTTCCTTTTAGTTGTGTGTTTCCCTTTTAATAAGTGCCTTGGGCATAGTTGTTATTTTATTTCCCTTTGGTCCTTATTATTTCAAGAGGAATTCTTCTAGAAAGGGTCAACCTTGAGTTACTTTCATGATAGCTAATAAAAAATACTATGACTCCAAATGCCCAATGGATCAGTTTAAGGCCACTAGTCTATTGTATAACAAGCATGCAATCCTAGGATGTCACTAGAAATGTTGGCCAATTTTGTCCCACATATAGAAACTTACTTGGATGGATCATTTCTAGAAGTCTTGGCATGTTTTGATCAAGATGAATAGAGTTATTGATGAAGTGGATGATCAAAAAATGACTTTCACAAGTCTAGAAATACTAGACCATCATAACATGTCATGTAGAAATGAATGGGTCAGCTTGATTATTCATTTAATAAGTTCACTTAAGAGGCCTCTCAAATCCAAAAGATTAAATATACATGAATTTATTCAAGCCTAAATCATGATCTACAAATTTATTATCTTGATGAGCTTTCTATCTCAAGATATAGATCTTTAAAGTTAAACTAGTAAAGTGGGACATGCACATGGATGCCAAGTTTAAAATGCAGAAAATAGACATTTAAATTTAAATGATCCAAGGATGAATGCATGACTAAAAAGTGGTAATATATTAGGTTCCTAAATGGAGATATAATAATGTGCGATGATTGATGAAGATTGTGGGTCCAAATTGATGGATGGTGCATGATCCATCACACCAAAATAGATCAATGGTGAGTAGAGGTAAATAAGACAGTAAATCTCAAAGACAAATGTGTATTTTCCAAGTGTCATGAGTACGGTAACTACTTCAAAAATAAATGGTATGCATGTAATCCATGAAAAATAAGATTAATGGTATGCATAAGGTTAAAAGGTCAACTGATCTCAAGATGAATGTGAGGCTGCCATGTGATGCAAGCATATTAAATCATGAAATTGATATTAGGATCCCACAAAAGAATGAGGAGATGAAAAATGTCATGATTATGGAGCCTAGTTAAAGATTAGTGGCTAAAATTAAAATTCAAAAGCTAAGGGACTTCATTGGAGATCAAATGCAACCTAAGGTTGAACCAGGGAAAATATTTCAAAGGAGACCTGTTTTGGAGGATCTAGAGAATGTAGACTTGATTTTAATGTGTTTTCAACATTGTGTATCATAAATACTTGGCTTCTATAATTTTTAGAGTTATAATATGTCTGTTTAGACCTAATATAGTTCAAGATAGATGTTGTGTAGTCTGTAATCTCTCCATGGATATTATCTATAAGGAAATGAATAAATGGATTGGTTTTCAATCTAAAATAGACCTATGCTTAGATATTAAAATAGGGGTAGGTTTATGATTAATTAAGGAGTGTCTTGTCTATTGATATGGTCATATCTTTGACAAATAGGTACCTACAACCACTAAAAGTAGACTTAGGCATGGCTCTATAAGGTCCATGGATATGAGGACTTTGTCCTCATAATGAAAGCAAGTGGAGGTGGCGTAGAAGATCAAAGCAAAGGGGTTTGGGATTGAAGAATACAATGGAGAATTTATTTTTGATCAAAGCCTTTAGTCCTAATTGGACCAAAGATGGTTTAAAAATCAATAAGGATGGCATCTCAATTAATGATCTCAGATGGCATGCTCCCCATCTCTCTCCCCTTTCTCTTATATCTCTTATTCTTTTCCATTTTGTAAGGACAATCTCAAACTTTTGATAAGACATTATCTATCAATTCTGAAAGAGCATATAATCTCATTTGATAAGGCTATAACCTATCAAAATTTGTATGAAAGACATCTTTAAGTAATAAATATTTTCTTTACCTATCTCTCCCCTCTAAATTATGTTTAGAAAAACTTGTTCATGATGGCATTGTGAAGGAGAATCTTCCATGCCAATTGTCATTTTTTTTCTTATTTTTAGGTGTTTTAAAGTTAGTTGTAGGTCTAGATTAGTGTTCTTTCTAGCCTTGATGTAAGATCTTAGTGAGTCTTAGAACTTCTCCTTGTTTTCATCCATTGCTTCCTGAACCTAGTCTATGAAACACTTATGCAATTAGCTAGTTTTGTGAGATTGTGTGAGCTAGGATTGTCTTATGCTTATTTAGTTTTATTTCATGCTTATGTGAGTTTTTTTTTAAATTTGGTGCATCACCCTTTATCTCTATTAATAACCCTTTACCCCTTCTCTAACCCTTTTCCCAGTGTAAACATTAGTTAGGTAATCCATCAAGAGGAAGCCAACCTTCTCTAGAGGTCCAACCCCACCATAGGTGACCCATAGCCTAGGGTTATTCCCATAGTGTATCTCAATTGGAGAGAGCATTAATGACCCTATCCAAGGGTAAAAATTGATGTTACAACACTACCCTTTAGGGAATCCAACTTAACATTCCTAAATTAGAAATAGAAGGGGATTCACTCAACATCCTCAATTCCCTATTGAGAAAGGTAAAACCTTCCCACACTATCAACCAAATCATTTTCATTACCAATTGTCTCATTCTCTCAATCAAGTATTACATCTCACATATCTACTAAGAGGAAAACATGGTTACTGATGCACTTACAAATTTAGGCATACTCAACACAAAATTATCCATGTCGATCAGACCTCTCAATATCCCATCCCATATCTATCCCTTGATCAATAATGATTTGTACTTTTAATTTTCTCAAGATTTCAGTGGGAACTCACATGAGAAAGACAATCATGCCTATGCAAAGTTCAAACCACACTTTGTGTCATAATTATGACACTAAATTTAAATCCAATGGTGAAGTATGTCATTTCAAAAAAAAAACCTAGCAATAGTTGTTGGATAAAATAAAAAATAAAATTTTAAACTACTATTTGGTCCTCTTTAACTTTTAGGATCTAAGCAAAAAAATGATCAACAACATGGGGGGAGATTGATACATTGTGAACCCATTTCCTATGCATAGTTTCAATCAAACCACAAAGTCTAGAGAAAGTTGAGAAAAGGTAGACTGGTGTAGTTTATGTTTCAAATTTAATTTCATGACAAAATGTTGGCTAGGGATTTTATGGTAGGATGGAAACAACACTAAGTTATCTTTAGGGGATTCAAAGTAAATATCATGGAAAAACTCATCGAGGATGTCACAGGTATGTCTTGTGAAGTCACTAAGGCCTTCAAAGATAAAAGGTTGAAGTAGGAACTCATGTAGGCATTCTTCAAGATGGATAACATATTTTAAATGGATAAGAAGGGATTTACCAAGGCTGATATTCTAAAGAGATCGTTGGATATCTACTTTAATGCGTTATTTGAATTTGGAAGGAAAGTTCACTCATATATTTTTGCATTATTTCTTGTTATTAAACCATTTCAAAGGGATTAAGATTATCTTTTCATATTAAATCTTCATGTCTTTAAAATATTCAGTCATATCCTTCCAAGAAAAACCCTCTTTCAACATAATCCACCAAGGACTGATTTTCCTACTCACTAAAAGAGGGACCCCTATGAGGAACCAATAAATCAATATTGTGGATAACAGTAAAGAGAAGAAATTTGATAAGGATAACTCAGTTGAGGGTAGGAAGGATGAGGCTTCTCCTTACCTCTACCTTATTCACCAATGAGAGGTCATGAAGAAGGACAATCCCATGATTCTTCTCCCCTAGAGAAGAGTGTAGACAAGAAGGTTAATAGAAGTCTCTAGTTTCCCTAGGGTATTGAAACCCTAACTTTGGAATCCATGAATTAAGAGCTATAAAAGTATGGAAGAGGGGTAATTATTCAGCTCAACTTCTTAAGGGATTCATGTAGAATTTGGTATATTTCCATGATAATCTATATAAAATAGGTGGTAGCTAGTGATACTGATGGAACAACGGAAATATTTCAAGAAAGAAGTTGAGAGAATGAGGGAATGGATGAGGGATAGAAAAATGGAAAAAGTAAGTAGAAAGAAGCCAAAGGGAACCCCAAATAGAAAAGGTAAATACATTCTCCCCATCACCTTGGGGAGATCCAAATCCAAGAAAGGAAAATCAAGGGTAGAGAAGGACAAAGGCTTAGTTGAACATGGGAGAAACTTAGCGGAAAGCCATAGAACTCAAACTAGAGGTATGATAAGTAGTAGCGAAAAAAAGAAGATACATGGAAATAGGAAAGATATCCACTTTGAAAAAATATAATAGGTGTCTTTATGTTTTAGTCTTGTTTTTAGTTCTCATTTTCCCATATTTTTGCTGACTCTTAGCATCTGGTAGGTCATGTAGGCCTGGTCCCTTCTTGTTTTATCTTTATTCCTTTTTTATGCTAAACTATGGTTTTCAAGTCCTTGTAAACCTGATTTTCACCTATCAAATTAAAATAATCCTATTTTTGAAAATAATAATGGATAGATGTATACATTTAAATTTTCTCACTCCATCATTATTAATTTCAACACTAATTTCATTTAATCAATCTATAGTCTAATCATGCTAGTTCCCTTGTAACATTTATATCATTTATCTTGTCATACATTAACCTTATACCACCCCAAATACTAATTAATTATTCTAATTATTGGTTGAATATTTTGTCTATCAGTGTACTGATAAACAAAATAGGTCTTATCAGCCAAAGTAGGAAGATTAGTCATCCTAATGTGTAAGTTTATCACATCAGAAGGAGACTGCTCTCTCCTCTCATCAAGGGGAGGTTCCCTGTGGATATGCTATGTATATGTATAAATAGAAAATAATAATCAAGGGTAGGACAAGTCATCCATCTCTCTTTCTTCAGAGATGATGTATACAAAACAAAGGAAAAACTCAAGGGAATGACAAACAACACTCCTCTTCTTTCAGAAGAACTATTTAGTCAGCCACAAGAATACTCCTGGAAATAAAAGCAGAATGTAATTGAGAGTATGGTAACTAGCAAATCAAAACAGAGCGCAAAGTCTCTACCTAAAATACTTGATAGTAATATATGAAGGGCAATGAAAGATCAAAGTCTTTTTGAATTCCTTTACATAGCAATGAAAATAAAACACACTGAAGGCAGCTGTGGGGGCATAAGTCTCTCCACAGTTGATTCTCCAGGACACCTTCCTAACTCATTTTACTAATCATACTTGTTAAATCAATGGAACAGAAAATAAATCAAGGAAGCAGACATAATAATAATTTCCTCAAGTGTTATGAGATGGTGTGAAGGATAATGGTAATCTTGGTTTTACCTGCATAATAAACTTGTGGTCTTTGAGTCAAATCATCAAAGATAAGGTGATTATAATTCCCCATGGTTCAGTTGGTATAATTTAAATTAGGGTGAAGTTTGGGTCCTTAAATACCTTGATCATTCCCTCCCAACTGAGCAAGACCTTTTATTCTTTTCCCCCATCAATGGATGACCTATGGCTATCATTTTAAACACTTTCTTATCTAACCATCACCCCATTTTATTTCACATACATTGGGCTTCTCCTTAGGTGAACCCAAAAGTTCATAGTTTTACATCAATAATTCCTACCTCAATCATGAGAGGACTATGGATCATATGACCAAGATTTAGAATTTGGCCCCTAGGTCCATAGGGGAAACACGTTGGATAGAGTGGTGGTCTAGTACTATAACTCGCACCATAACATTCCTATGAATTTATGGAAAATAAGTGGATATATTCAAGCAATGCATTTAGAATGCTACAAACCATGAAACCTTAGGGTTTCATAGGACTTAGAGGCTATGTTATGCCTATTTTTCACCCCCCTCAAATTTTCTTAAAATGATACTTTTATGACATGGAGATGACTCAGTCATAAAGTTTAAAACTGTGTTAGGGACCTTGCCAATTAATAGTATATTTAGATTCATATTTTTGATTTCATAAGTTGATGATGATTGGTTTATGAATTCTTATTTATATTTTGAGTGGTTTCAAAAAGCATAAATGGATGATTGAATAAAATATGCATATGTATTTATCACTGTGAATGTTTGTAATCAATCATTTTATCTTTCAGTTGATTTGTGATTAGATTATAAATCAACATTTTTAGTTTAACATAGGGAAACTTTTTATGGTTGAAAGCATTATATAATTATCATGATGATTAAAATATCTACATTGACCTTCAACTAAGTATTATATAAATTTTAGATTAGTTTTCATTTGACAGTATGAATAGTTTGTGGTGATTAATTTGGTATTTTCATTTTCATTAGCAATGTGAAACTTTGTTTGAGATAGATAAAATGGTAAATAATTGGTTATAATGATAACACTATCATTTCATTTTGAAATTGTGAGTATATAGATAGATCAGTCATAATATTTATAGTTTGAGGAGGCAATGCATCTTATGGTTTAATAAATCAAATAAATTATTTCATTTATTATGAACTTCATTTTGAAAGTTGATTATAATCATTTTATGGATTCATAAATTCAATTAATGGCTCATATTCCTGCTAAATTCACTTGTAATATAGTTAAAATTTTGAAAATTTTAACATAATTGAGGTTGGTTTGATATTTGATAGATTATTTCCTATGAAAATTAAGTATTATAAGGGGTTCTAAGTTTCTAAAGCCTCATTATGCTAGGGTCCTATTTTAATATCCTTAGTTCAAATTTAAGCTTGTTCAAAGGCCCTAATGACCACTCAAGGATTATTATTTTCAAATATTATGAACTAAATTCATGTTCAAGGCATAAGGTTTGGTTTAAACATGAAGGATTTATGACATAGTCATCGTGACTCATAAGCAAGTTGATGTGGTAAGTTGATTTTGAAAATTGAGTTGGTAGTTTTGTGGCTTACAAGATAGCAAGGTAAGTTAATGTGAAACATATTAGATGTTTTGAGATCTTGTAGGATCATTTGGAGGTTCAAGGAACTTAATGTGAGGCGTACATGCCTCAATTATCAGATATTGGAAAGAGGTTTAGTAAGTGAATTGGTGATTTCTAAGTTTGATGATATTACTAACCTGGTTGGCAGAATGCTAAGTAGTAATATCAATTTTTATGGGCCAATGAAAGGTAGACACGTAAAAAAGGTAGTCATGTTGGGGAATTATGATTACAAATAGCTTTCTTTTCTTGGTTTTAGTCATTTCGTGAAGCTTTATCATGAAAGTGATATTCTCTCAATTTGGTTTTTGGGAGTTGTAGATGGATTTTAAATGAAAATATTGCAAAAACATGCATACATGTATGCCTCGAATAGAATGAATGAGTTTTAAAGAATTTTATTGGTTGTTTCGATTAAGTTTCTAGTTGCATGGAAATAATATGGTTGTGATCTACATGTTAATAAGTTTTGACTTAAGTTATATGCATGTAAGTTTTAGGAAGTTAAATGAACTTACAGTTTAATAATTGTCATATTTCTCTCTGTGCATGAGATATTGAAGCAAATGGTTTTATTTTTAGATATATTCTTAATAGATAGTGAGATAAGAATAAGTGGCTTTACCAGTTTGAGCATGAGATTTGAGAATATAAGGTTTTACTTGTTGAATATTCATTCAATTTTGGCTTTCTATGAGTAATATAGATTGTTATAGTGTTTCAAACATATTGTTTATAGTTTCAAAGGCCTATTTGAAGCTTTGATTTTGTAGACATGAGCTCTATGTGTTTTATTTCCTAAATATATTTCGAAGGTTTTTATTATATTGAAATATTGGCATTGAAGTTTCATGTTTATGTTTGAGCATGTTAAGTTTTTTTTTTTGTTGCAATAGTTTCAATTTCATGTATTTGTGGGTTTTGAATAAAAAATCTTGCATAATATGTCATGGAAAAATTTGTGTATTGATCTTTTTGTGAATATAATGGAGGATTTGCATGGACTTGCACATCTCAATTTCTCAATTTAGGGTTTTACAAATGATGAAATATTAAAAACTCTACCAGTTTCAACTTTTTTTAGTATAATGGAAGATGGTTGAAAACTTTTCATGGATAATTTTATTTTGGGCATAGAAGTTAGTTCAGAGTTTGTTCAAGTCTTGAAAATAAAGGAAATAATTTATAGTTTTTCTGAAATAAGTTATCTCAATTTCAAAATATGATTTAGAAGATATATTTAAAACATGCAAGGTTATGTTTTGATTTTCTATTGGATAAGTATTATATAGTTACATGGTTTAAGATATATCTATTATATTTTTGGATCCTTATTGCAAAGTTTTACTAAGTTTTGATAGGAGATAATTTTTTATATTCACGAAGAAATTATTCACTAGGTCTCAAGTCTACCATAAATTTTAATTGGAAGCTATTCATTTTTGAAGTTTTAGTTTTTATTTAAAGTTAGATGAAAGAATGATTCAAGTATCATATAATTTAAGAATCTATGATAGGTTATCTGAGTTTAGACATAATGGTTTTGAAATAATATAGCCATGTCAAATGTTTTATTTGTTGAGGGGTTATTGTATAAATTTATTTAAACTAATGTATGCAAGAATCATATATGGTTGTATTTGTTTAAGATGATGATCAAGAAGTGAAACAGTGATAAGAGAATTTGGTTCAATTATGAGATTTGGCTCATTTTATATTCTCAAATGATTTTCATATAGTAAGAATATGAAATGATGAAGATATGTAAAAATATTTTTGAAATAAAATTATGATATTATAATTTTATTTTGAGATTTTAGTTGGTCTTAAGAGATATTTTGATAAAATCAAAGTATAATATTATAGTTTAATTATGATTAGTTTGTGTAGTCAAATCCAATTCAGAGATTTTGTTGATATGTGACTGTGTGTTTGATATACAATTTGTTTTCATATTAAATGAATACAACCTAATTTTATAGTCATGATAATAAATTTTATTTGAATATATTTCAAATGCATAGGATGTCAAGATGGGATTATCCTAGATCAAGTAGAAGTAATGATAATAGAGGTTGGGGTCAGAATTTAGACAATGTGAATCAACAAAACCCGAATAGAAATTTTCTAAGGGGTGGTTTCAAAGCTAGGAGATTTGACCCTAGGTATAATACTAGGGGCGCCAAGATGTCAATCCACATTGATGCTAATGACTTGTTGAGGTCAACATACCCCCATTTCTAAAAAATGGGAACCCTTGTGTTAAATTATGCAAATTTGAAACTTAAAATTGAAAATTCATTTGATTAAAGTATCATTAGCATGTCTACACTTTATCTTCATTTGAATACCATCTACACTTGATATGGTTGACAATTTTTTTCATGATTCTGATCTAATTTTACCTAAAATCACTAACACTTGATCTTTATGTTACAAGTCACAACTCCAATGGAGTCCATTTGAAATGAGAAATATCAGGTTTTTATGATTTAATGATGATTTGATCTTTTACTTTACTTTGGCCTATTGAAATCAAGTTGAACCCATGTCTGATCAATTTAAAAAACCATAATCCTAAATGCCTTAGCTCATGTCCTCACTTATGTTTAAATTTGGCAAAAACTTTTATTTAAATTTGCGAGGGAATAATTATCATTCCATGGACTTAATTTAATTTTTATCCTAAGGATTAGTCATGTTTTTCAACATGACCAAACCTTAGGCTAAAAAACTTATGCTTGGTCTCTTTTATGTCCCATGACCCCTTTGTTCCCTTCTATCCTATCTTGATATAAACAAACTCATGGTCCCTTTGCTATAAGGCATAGTCTAAATCCTTACCCTAAGGTTTATCAAATTTATTAATATGATAAAAAATTTAGGCTATGCCCTTTTATTTCATGGGGTCCCCTTTAATATGTTCCTTACTTAGCTTAAGACCTTAACCTAAAGCTTTATTCATATTTATTAATACAAATTAAAACCTTAGGATAAGACCATATGTTATGTCTTTTATTATTCGTAAAGGTCCCATGTATGATGTTTAAAAATTAGCTTAAGTCTTTTATCTTAATTTTTTTACATATATTATCAAGCCTAAATTTTGTGCTTGTCTATAGGATCAATTATCCACATTTTATTCAATGATATTGATCCCATAGAGTAGGATGAGTGTTGACAATCCAAAACCTCAAGATGATGGTAAGTGTCATAAGTTTATTAATAGAATTTTAAGCAGCCAATGGTTGTGCATCCATAAGATCATGATCTAATGGTCAATGTTTGATTGAACAAGATTAATCTAATGATGTTAGTGGAAATTAAATTTTCAATTAAGCTCAAGCAAATGTGAGGTTACCAAGTAGCATGCACATGAAACAAAATGAACTTGGAAATGAAAAGTGGCAAACTCAGCCAAAAATCTTGAGGATGTGTTCAAAATTGATGATCACATGAATGTCAAAGACATTCATGTAGATGTCAAATTATAGGCATGTAAATTTCAAAATTAATCTCAATAAAAATTCCCAAGGATGTGTTCCAAATTGATGGTCATGCAAACATCAAAAACATTCATGTGGATGTCAAATAGCATGCATGCAAACATCAATTCTAAGATAGTAAAAAATCCTAAGGATGTGTTCAAATTTGATGGTCGTACAAATGTCAAAAACATTCACATACATATCAAATGATAGGTATGCATATGCCAATTTAAATATAGCCATTTTGATCCAAATAATTTAAAGATCTATGGACCATGTTGATTTGTACAAATGGATTAGACACTACAAGATCAAAGATAAATTTTCAAAGGTAACAATCATATTTTTAAATAGTGATGAGTAGGATGCCATGGAGGTGCCATGACATTACCACGGTGATGCCATGCAAGTAGAAAGTGATAAACTTGAATATCTCATGGACCTATGGGAGATAAAGGTATAAACAAGAAAATATGAAGGCATTCTAAAATATGAAGCTTGTGATTTGAGTTTATGACCACCATTAAAGTGCTAAGGAAACCTTAAAGAGTGCCCTAACAAGTCATGAGAACCCTAATTAGACCCTATGAGCATTATAATTGAGCCAAGGAAGCTAAATGGTCACTTATGCAAGGATAATTCGAATCAGAGTCCACTAGTGAACAATCTAATAGAATTTGTAACAATGATGGGTGACCTCTCCAATGACCTCAAAGTAGCTTGAAGGTAGTACAATAAATATATTGGGTAGCTTAGTCAAGGACCTTACTACATTCGGTCTAGTTGGACTAATTACTGATGAGGCATTTAAGCACATAGCTACCATAGTCACATAGTAAATGTGGAGCA
Source organism: Torreya grandis (assembly GCA_037957365.1). Taxonomy (NCBI): domain Eukaryota; kingdom Viridiplantae; phylum Streptophyta; class Pinopsida; order Cupressales; family Taxaceae; genus Torreya; species Torreya grandis. The sequence continues at coordinate 2,068,485 of JARHVA010002347.1, read as the reverse complement.
AAAACCAAAAAAGCCTAAGATGCACTCAATAGGGTCATGGATATGATTCTATTTTCAAAGGAGAAGTCTAATGAATCTTGAAGCATCAAAAGGCATTAAGAAAGGTAGATAAAGAGCACAAGATCTTAGCAAGTCAAATGAAGGATTTCTTCATGAAACTAGTTGTTGACCTTGAGTTGATTAAAGAACAACATTCTAGAATGGAGATAATGATGGAGACAAAATTGCAATAGAGGGTTATCAAAGTCAGTTTAAATGACTTAGGAATATTCTTCCTATTATTAAACATGGTCTATTTTGAATATGGAATATTTTATTTGTAAATGCATGTGTAGTTTGAGAGACACATTGCCTATAGATCAGTTCATTGGGGAAAGTTAGTATATTTCTAGAAATTATTGAAAAGGTCAACTGTCCTAACACTTTTGCTTTTTTAATTAGATATGACTAACTGATATGCTTCCTTTCATCCTATAAAAAGAGCATTGTCAATTATAAAAAGGTGGGGAAATATTAGAGCCAAAATCTAATTGTAACTTTTGATCAATTAATATGAGCAAGGAATTCTACAAAGTTTTTCCAAATTTACTTGTGTGTTTTGTTATCATGGCTTCTCTCTCACTTGTTTTTTTTCTATTCCTAGATTTGAATGGTTCTTGTAAGTTCTTGGTGTGTATATTTGGATGCAGATCTATTAACTTATGCCAATGCTAGGGTAATTGAAAGACCTTAGGTTCATTTTATTTTCTTACTCTTCTTGCATTTGCGCTAATGATATTTGCTTGCAGGGGTAAATATTTAAAATAAACTTGGTTTTTATTTGCATTATTTCCCACATTCCTTAGATGTTTTCTTGATGTATGATAGGATGTGAGATTAAGTTATTTCATGTCATACATTGGTTAAGTGCATGCCTAGAGGTCATTTGAACTTTGTCATAGTGTTTGGAATGAAGATCAACAATATCTCTTGTTTGCCCTACCTTTCCTTTTGCTCCTTTTTTTAACTAGATCCTCTAGCTTGATTTCCATTGTAAATATCCATCTTATATTAGTTCTTAGACTAGTTATTGATCATAATTAACCATTATTAACATATCATACTTCATATTTTACATAGATTAACTATTAGGCCATGGTGTCTCCCAACCACTAAACAATATAAACATTATGAAATAGTCCACTTATTTTGCCTCTATTTCATCAACGGATAATAGGATTATCACAACTTGTAAATAATGCATTAAATTCTTAGAATTATAAAATGAGAAGTGTTCTTGAACACTCTAGGCACCTGTGATACATATTCATGCATCAATAGGAGGGGATTCTTTGGTGCTAGAAGGAGAGCCTTTAGTTAGATCTTTGTGAATTTGTAGAATCTTTACTAAATTTGGTGAATTTTGATCAAAGATCAGTGCATTATTTGCATATTTGCATTCATTTAAGCATAAGTGTGTAAATATCATTGATCTTTATGGTTTTAGACTAGTCTTTGGGCTCCCTTTAGCCAAAGATTGATATTATTTGAATATCCATGGATATTCATGCAAAGGTAGTTCAAATTTTGTGTATTTCCCACATTTAAGGTTAGTAATAATAATTTTGTTCAAATATTGACTAATTATTCCAATATCTAGGTTTATTAAAGCTTAGAGGTATAAATATCCCTCTCATTCATTATTTTAGACATATCTTTAAGCTTATTTAGTTAAATATAGTCATGTTTTAAATGTATTTGTGTAAAATTGGCTTAACATGCAAACTTAATCATTGTTCATTGTAAAGATAAGTTTGATGCATTGTATTTTAAATAGGTTTCAAAGTACAAAAGTTGTAATTACCAAGGATTAAAGACAAGAGTACCTCCTCTCTCTCTATAAATTCATAGAAGACTAGGTCGAATGAGGTGAGTGAAAATTCTCAAATGTCCCAACCTGCTTCACTAGTTTAGAGTGTTCATGTGTTCAAGGTATGGCTTGGTTAGGTGGTTCTTCAATCAATGTGCCTGGCCAAGTACATGAATTAACTAGGAATATTGAAAGGTATTTCCCTTCTTTTAGTCCTATAGGTGTTGTTACAATTGAGGAACATATCAGTTTCTTTAAAGTCACATTAATATTATTAAATGTTGTTCATGAAGATGTTGCCTATAAATTATTTCCTTTTACTCTTAAAGATGAGGTATACGATTGGTTTTTTAACCTTTTTAAAGATTTAATTATTATTTAGAATGATTTTGATAATTATTTCATTGATCAATTTGGAAATACCATCATTCCATATGTCCTTTATCAACAATTTCTTACTGTGAAGAAGGATTCAAATGAAACCATTAGAAATTTTAATGTTAGATTTCAAAAGATGCTTAATAGAACTATAGATCCTTATAGACCTATCAAGGATTTAAATTTAGATATTTATAAGGATGATTTAAATTCATTGACTTCTATGTTTTTGAAAAGATATGTTAGAGTCATTAATACATTAGATTTAGCCTATGCTGAAGCTATGGTAATCAATGACCAAATGCAACCCCAAGGTCAAATGGCATATACCATTCCAAATGTCAATCTTAATTTGCTTATGTTGAATGTAATTTATAATACAAATCAAAACATACATGTACCTAGGTTTCAAAATAGAAATAACTATAACAATGAGCCATATGAAATTATAAATGTGCTTGGCTAATTATTTTAGGGTTTATAGTAATGTTTCATGGTCATCTAGTTCTTTTGAGATATTTTAATCTTTCAAAATAAATATTATGGTAGAGACCTATGATTTACTATTTTAGGATACTTCAGAGGAGGGATCTACTACACTGATCAGGGAGGAAGACCCTATACTTTCTAAAATAATAGAAAAACTTATACTTGAGATGAATGAAGTTCTTGAAGATGTCATTGAAATACTTGTGGATGAAGAAGATGAAGATGAATATAATGCAATAGATCAAGAACCTTCATATGAATATATCAAAAGTTTATGACTGTGTGATCACCATGTTTAAGATGGTAAGATTCCAAATGAATCCCATACTCTTTCTATTGATCATGATGAAGATGCCTTTTGGGATGACTTGGAGAGTTTTTGTGCAAAAATTGATAGTCCATTTCCACCTAATATGGAGATTGAGGAATGTATTATAGAAAGTGATGTTGCATATTATTTAAGAAGAAAATGATATTTTGGAGATCCCCAAGCAAGAGGAGATAGAGCCTAATGAGTACACAAATCCAAACATACCAGTCGAGTTTACAATACAACCATGGAAGGAGAATGAGACAATACATGATTAGTCTTTAAATGAAGCAGAGACATCTTTATTGATGTAATAAATAATAATTTGGGAAGAAGATTATTAGATTTTGGATCCATATCTTCAATCCATGTGCTTGAGAATGGAGGTGGGAAACCAAGCAACATCACCCAAAAGACACAAAAATGCAAGTGATCCTATCCACAAGAAGGGGCCATTGAATGGAAGTAATCATGTTTCAAGGTTCTATAGTAGATTAAATAATTTTCCATTTGATCCTGGAGGTAGGTTATTTAAGGAATTAGTGTAGGTCTTTAGATTAGTTTATTTCCTATTTCTTTCCATCGTGTCCCTTGTTTGTAAATAATATATGTATATATTTGTTTGCTTTATTCCTTTCTTTTAATAAGTCTTTTTCAAGGAATTGCTTAGCTCAAAGTTCACCTAATCACTCAAGAACCTCATCAATTAGGAATGCAGGTATGATCCTTAGGCATTGGTTGAAAATGGATTGTTAAAATATGAGCTAGATGGTATGATTTGGAGAAATTAGTAAAGACTAATGATTAGGATAATTGTTCTTTGGGATTTTGAGAATTGTTTTTATCTAAGTTTGGTTTTAAGAAGGATTGCACATGTAGAGTGAAAGCTTAAATTATTAGGATACATTCATGTTTGCACTTAATAAACATTATTACTTGGGACAAAGGTTTGAAAATAAGGATGATTGTTTGAAGATCAAACACTTGACCAAATCCCTAAATCTAGATAACTTGGTTCCCAACCTTTGATAGAAAGTTAAAAATGATCTAAAAATTATAAAAATAAGGGATTATTTCAAAATTCAAGACTCTTTAGGCAAAGGTGATTATGGTAATCTCCATTAGTGCTATGAATTCCTGGATAGAAGTGGATCAAGGCCTTTAGTAGATCCAAAGCTATCTTTGTCAGGGTTATGGATGCCTAGCTAGTAGTAGAGCAATACCCAAGCCTCCTCTAAGTTAAAACATGATTCTTAATGAATGTATAAATATGTTATAAGTCAATGTTAATGATTTAAGTCATGAAATATATAAGTTGTTTACCCAAATACCATGGAAAATAGTAAGTACAATTAAAGCACACACACAACATGACTATGTCTTAGTGTTTAATCTTAATTTTGCATGTACAAGATTTATTTTTACCATGAGCTAGTCTTAGTAATGGTGCCTAATCCAGTGGAATAAGTAGCTATTATTCTAAACTAGAGTCTCTAAATTATAATTTATTACTATGTTTTTCATACAAGTCACCATTTGTTGAGGTCAACATACCCCCATTTCTAAAATAAAGGGACCCTTGTGTTAAATTATGTAAATTTGTACCCTAAAATTGAAAATTTATTTGGGAGTATCATTAACATGTTTACACTTTATCTTCATTTGAATATCATTTACACTTGATCTGGTTGGAATGTTTGTTCATTATTCTAATCCAATTTTTCTTAAAGTCACTAACACTTGATCTTTATGGTGTAGGTCATAACTCTAGTGGAGTCGATTTGAAATGAACAATATCAGGGTTTTATGATTTAATGATGATTTGATATTTTAATATCCATTGGACTATTGAAATAAAGTTAAACCCATGTCTGATCAATTTAAAACCTTAATCCCAAATACCCTAGCTCATGTCCTCAATTTTGTTTATATTTGATGAGAAATTTTGTTTCAATTTGGTAAGAAATTTTAATTAAATTTGCACAAAAATAATTATCATGCCATGGACTTATTTTAATTTTTATCCCAAGGCTTAGTTGTGTTTTTCAACATGACCAAACCTTAGGCTAAAAACCTTATACTTGGTCTCTTTTATATCATGTGACCTCTTTGTTCCCTTATATCCTAGCTTGATCTAAATAAATGCATGGTATTTTTTTTATAAGGCTAAACCTAAATCCTTACACTAAGGTTTATTGTATTTATTAATATGATAAAAACCTTAGGCTATGCCCTTATGTTATACCCTTTTATTTTGTGGGGTCCCCTTTAATATGTTCCTGACTTAGCTTAAGACCTTAACCTAGATATTTATTTGTATTTATTAATATGAATTAAACCCTTAGGCTAAGACCATATGTTATGTCTTTTATTATTTGCAAGGGTCCCTATATGATATTTAGAACTTAGCTTAAGTATTTTATCCTAAGTTCTTTATATATATTCTTAAGCCTAAATTTTATGCTTGTCTATAGGATCAAAGATCCATGTTTGCTTAGATTATATTGATCCCATAGAGTGGGATGTCCAAAGCCCTAAGATGATGACAAGTGACATAAGTTCATTAATAGGATTTTATGTAGCCATTGGTAGTGCATCCCTCAGAACATGATCCAATTATCTACATTTGCTTAGACAAGATTAATCTAACTATGTGAGTGGATATTGAATTTTCAATTAACCTCAAGAAAATGTGAGTTCACCAAGTGGCATGCACATGAAGCAAAATGAATCTAAAAATGACAAGTGGTAAGCTCAACAAATTTTTTTGAGGATGTGTTCAAAATTGATGGTTACATGAATGTCAAATAAGATAATGTAGACATTAAATGATGGGCATACAAACATCAAAATTAATCTCAATAATTTTTTTTGATGATGTGTTCAAAATTGATAGTCACGTGGATGTCAAAAACATTCACGTGAATGTCAAATGATAGGTACATAGACGCAAATTTTAAGATAGTAAAAATTCCTAAGGACGTGTTTAAAATTGATGATCTCATGGATGTCAAAAAAATTCATGCAAACATCAAATGATGGGAATAGAGATGTCAATTTTAAGTTATTCATTTTGATCCAATTAATCCAAAGATCTAAGGATCACATTGATTCATACAAATGGATCAGACGGTGCAAGATCAAAGATAAATTTTCAAAGGCAATGGTCATATTTTTGAATAGTGATGAGCAAGATGACATAGATATTCCATGATGACACCATGAAAGTATAAAGTGACACTTGAAGATCTCATGGACCTATGAGAGACACAGGTATAAACAAGCAAATCTAAAGGCATTTTAAGGCACAAAGCTTGTGATTTGAGCTCATAGACACCATTAAAGCTCTAAGGAAACCTTCAAGATTGACCTGGAAAGGAATGAGAACCCTTATAAGACCCTATTGAGCCAAAGAAGATAAATTCTCACTTGTGCAAGGATAATTCGAGCCAAATTCCACAACTGAACAATCTAATGGAATTTGTAGCAATGATGGGGGACATCTCTAATAACCTCAAAGAATATTGAAGGTAGTATAGTGCATGCATTAGGTATCTTAGTAAATAACCTTACTATATTTTATCTAGCTGGTTTAATTATTGATGATGAGTTTAAGCACATAACTACCCTGGTCACATAAGAAATGAGGATCAAAAACCAAGGAAACCTGGGATGCACTTGGTAGGGTCATGTATATGATTCTAGATTTAAAAGAGAAGTCTAATGAAGTTTGAAACATCAAAAATAATTAATAAGGGTAGATAAATACCATGAGAGCTTAGAAGGTCAAATGAAGGAGATCTTTATGAAAATAGTTATTGACCTTGAGTTGATTAAAGAATAACATTCTAGAATGGAGATACTGTTAGAGAAAAAATTACAACAAAGAGTTCTCAAAGTTAGTTTAAATTACTTAGGAATATTATTCATGTGGATAAAAATGGTCCATTTTTAAAGTATAATATTCTATTATTAAAGGCATGTGTAGTTTGAGAAACACATTACCTATAGATCAGTCAATTGGGAAAAGTCTAGTGTATTTCTAGAATAGTTGTAGAAAGGACAACTATCCTAACACTTGTGATTTTCAATTGGATATGACTGATTGACATGATTATTTTCATCCTATAAAATGAGCATTGTTAATTTTAAAAATGGGGGGAGTTCTTAGAGTCAAAATCCAATTGTAACTTTTGAGCAATTAATATAAGGAATTCAGCAAAGGTTGTCCAAATTTACTTGTGTCTTTTGTTATCATGTCTTCTTTGACTTATTTTTTTTATTTACAGATTTAAATGGTTCTTGTAATTTATTTGTGTGTACATTTGGATGTAAAGTTGTTAAATTGTGCCAATGCTAGGTTAATTGAAAGACCTTAGGTTCATTTTCTTACTCTTCTTGCATTTAGGCTATAATGTTGTTTGCTTATAGGGGTAAATTTTTAAAGTGACCTTGGTTTTTATTTACATTATTTTCCACATTCCTTAGGTGTTTTCCTAATGTATGATAGGATTTGAGTTTAAGCTATTTCATATCATATATTGGTTAAGTGCATGCCTAGAGATTATGTTAACTTTGTCATAGTGTTTGAAATGAAGATCAACAACATCTCTTCTTTGACCTACCTTTCTTTTTTCTCTTTTTTTTTAACTAAACCATTTTAACTTGATTACCATTGTAAATATCCATATTATATTAGTTATTGATCATAATTCACTATTTTTAGCATAACATACTTCATATTTTGCATAGACTAACTATTAGGCCATGGTGACTCCCAACCACCAAAAACTATAAATATTGTGAAACAAGGCACTTACTGTGCTTCTATTTCATCAATAGATAAAAATATTATCACAACCTATAACTCATGCATTTAATTCTTAGAATTCTAAAATGAGAAGTGTTCTTGAACACTCTAGGCATCTATGATGTATATTTAAGCATCAACATGACCCTGAGTTCTAGAATGTCTTGAATAATTTGCCATTTAATCATGCAAATACTAGAGGTTATAAAAGATTTCATGGTTGTAGATTTGATGCTAGGACTCATTCCTATATTAGTTTCTCTCACTACTTTTAGAATAACTCACATGAGTTGCCTATTCAGTCACTTACTCTAGAAAGAATTCAATTTGTTAGCGAGCCTCACCTTATTAATGAAGCCACTCAGCTTGATATTGAAGTTGCCCATGCCAATAATTTTATTAACGTTGCCTTCCATTTAGTTTCTAATAAACCAATGTAATATTAGAGAGATCCTATCTTAGGGTTCAAAAAATTAAGTTTGAAGGAGCCTATTTCAACTTGTAAGAAACACGATCTAAAAATCCATCCAACTATTTTACACAAATGGTTAGATTGATAGAATGACACATACACTTCAGTTGAGGTTAGAGTTCTCAAATGGATTAAGTTAAGAGGTGGATGATCCCATAATTGATTTAGGAATGAATATGGTTCACCTTCTAGTAGTTGAGATGGAATACAATGAGTGCATGAATGAACAAGGAAAGTTGGTTATTGTGGGTTTGTCATATTTCGATTATTATTGTATGTTAGTAGGATAAACTTTTATTTTCAAGTTTAACGTTTAGTGGGCAGAATTTTATACTTTCAGTTTTGATACTTTATTTTCAAATTTTGATATTTTGGTTGGATATGTTGAAAGTACAACATATTTAATTTTCTAATATATATGACTAAGTTAATTTTATAAAATGCATTATAGTATTAATATAAATATGAATTTTATTAAAATTGATTTAAATTTTTATTTATTGATATATGTTATTCTATTTTATTATTAATTGATTAGGGTCCCCACCCATTAGGAAATGCCTAATCTATATTCAAATACTTGATCCATTAGGACTTTTAAGTCTTAATTAAACTTTAACTAATAACTTTTTATATTAATTAACTTTTAAAAAGTCAATTAATTAAGTTAAACTAATAACTAAGTTTACTTATAACCTCTTTTTCAACCAAAATTTCAAGCATAAAAGGAATTCAAGGAAGGAATTCAAGGATTCATTTGAAGAGGAAGAACAACACATGTATTAAGAATTTATATATTATGAAGTCAATCATCTCTCTCTTTCTCTCTCTCTCTCTCTCTCTCTCTCTCTCTCTCTCTCTCTCTCTCTCTCTCTCTCTCTCTCTCTCTCTCTCTCTCTCTCTCTGATGGTTGAGTAATTTCTTAGGTAACACAGGTATATCTAGTTTTATATTATCATTTATAATAGTTTATCTAAAATTTGTCAAGTTTGACATCTTTTGATGACTGCTCCTTGAGTCCCATGTGCAGAATCCAAGTATTCAACCTGAATAATGATGAAAAATTTATTATTTATGACATTTCATTGAACTATTTGATTGTAAAAGTTATCTCTCAAGATATTTTTAAAATAAAGATGTTGGTTTCTCAAATAAAATCAATCTATTTTTCTAAGATGACTCTCTTCGAGACTTGCATGTTTTATCTATATTTTATTTTTTATTGACTTTGACTTTAATATAGTTTAATATGTGTTAGATTGACATTTAATTAATCTATTTTATTTTCTATTTCCTTTAGCTTTAATGTATTTTTTTATTTCACTATTTATTTTTGTTTTAGGGTTATTTTCTTATCTTAATTTCCTTGTTTATTTTCTTAAGTTATATTGTTTAGTTTTTTTGATTAATTAATTTATTTTATAGTTTAGTTTTAGATTATTTTAATTCATTAAAATTAATTATTTTTTAGATTAATTAGCTATAATTTAGATTTAGATTGTTTTATTAGACTTGTTTAATTAAGATAGTTTATTAGATTTAGTTCAGATTAGACTTTATTAGTTTTATTTAACTTTAGTTTATTTATTTGTTCTTGTTTAATTTAGACCTAAATTGTTTATTTTGTTTCTTTGAATATTTTTTCTTTCTTTTAGTTTGATGGATGTTGTTTATTATATCTTTGGTGTCTTGACTTTTATTTGATTGCTTACTTGATAGAAAATCTATTTATCTTAATTTATCTCAATCTATTTTACTTTATATTTCTTATTTATTATCTTGATGTTATTCATAAGTTGATAAAATATAAAAAACAAGATATTAATTTGAAATATATTGAATAGGATTTATTTCTTTCAAGAGATTGTCTTGTTCATAGGCCATCTTTATCGGATAGAATAGATTACATATTCATATTTGAACTGACTCATTATTCGATAGAGTGTATTTATAAAATTATAATAGAATACTTTATATTTGATATCTCATTCATTATTTTCAAAAACATTGAAAAAACCCCTCACATCTTTAGGATCATAATTGAACCTTTACAACCTTACTATTAGACTAGTATGATTCCAAATTAAATTTTACAATAGGCAAAAGGGTTGGTTAGTTGATGGTATAATTTTCATTGTCAAAAAATTTGGTGACTTTGCTAGAGAATTAATTCAAAAATCTTATTTGTTTAGAGTTTTATTTTTTTCTTGCTCATGGTATTTGGATGACAACTTCCTATCATCCAACTTATAATTGATATTACTGATGATCAAGTGGTTGCTTTTAATCTAACTCATTATGCATGTATAATCATCCTCATAATATTTAGCATGTTATTTAGGTCATAAATGAAAAAGAAGAGATTGTAGAATTTGAGATAGATTAGTATTTTGATCTTACTCATGAAACTCAACAGGGTAATTTAAATATAAATAGATGAATTCAAGAGGATAGACCAAGAATTTTAGCTGCTAATCCTAACCTTAAAACTTGTTTCTTTTTTTATTCTTTTTTTTATGATCTTATTTTTCTCTCTAAACCTATCGATATAAATCTACAATTAAATCAAGTTAATCAGGTTCAATAAAATCAGCCAATTCAGGTAGAAGAGATTGCTGAAACTTTCAATGGGAGATCAAATAGAAGTGAGGATAGAAGAGTTAATTCATAGACTACAAGATAATAGAGATCAAAATGATCTCACTGAAGGAGAAGATAAAATTAAAGCTAAATAAGAACAATAGATAGTTGTAACACCATGGATTTTTGTAAATCTAATTCATATTAGAAATCATCTTGGTAAGTTACCTTCTCTTAAAGGATTAAATATGCCAAATTTTTTTGGAGCTCTTAGAGAATTTTGGGAAGATAATTTAGAAGCATTTAGGTTAGTTTGTGCTACTCTTGGTATAACAAGAATTTTTTTTTTTATGAGTTTTTTTTCAAACACTTGAAGCAAAAGCTAACCAAGCATTTATTAGTTTCCCTACCAAATTGATCAACACATGGAAAAATATTGAAGAATGGCTAGAGTTATCTTTTAGAAAAGTTAAAGAATATTTTGACCTATTTAATGACCTTGTGAATTTTTATCTTGATCCAGGTGAGACCATTTATCATTTCATTATCAGATTCATTATGTTGTGTCAAAATATCCCTCATGATCTTAGACCCTCTAAGAAGTTATCTAGACTTTATTTTTTTAGTGCTTTACTCCTAAAATATAAAATGACCTTAGAGGATAGGGATATTATAGAATATGATGAAATTTTAATATTCTGCATTGATTATGAAAATAAACTTAAATGTATTAGATTTAAAGATTGGTCTTTTACAGGTTTAAATTTTGATAATGCATAAAATTTAAAGGTGATTTAAAGTCTTGGAAATGAGTTAGTTGATGTTAAAAGGCATTTGAATGATAAGCCTTCTTCATCTAATAGAAATAATACCAAAAGTAAAAAAAATAGAAATTGATTATTACTATAATGTGTGTGAATTGTATCATGATCCAAATTCATGTGTTACTATTCACAAGTTTAAAAAATTTCTTGAAGGGAAGGATCTTATATTTGAAGATCTAGCAGACAACATAAACATGTGTGTTCTTGATGATTCATTAGAAAATGAAATTACTTATGTTGTGAATACTAGAAATAAAAATTATATCTCTTATCAAAATAATAAAAAAATAAATAATAATTATTCTTCTAATGATAAAGGTAAAATAATTTATAATAATGTTTCAAATAGTTTAGTTGATAATTCTTCTCAAAATATTTTTTTATCGACTCATTATAATAATGGTCAATATCAACATTATAAGCTTAGTAATTTTTGATAATCTAATGCTAAAGATTATAATATAATTGATGATTTATCAAAAATTAAAGTTGGATTCTCATTATTGTAAGTAGCCAATCTTCTTAGATAACTTGCTAAAATTAGTGAAGTTGTTAAGAATCCTAAAACTGATGTAAGCTTACAAGAAGAAGCCAATAATAAAAAATCAATTATTTTTGCTCAAAGTTATGGTCCTCTTGTAGACTATATAACTCCTTTTATATTACACTCAAAATTACTAATAAGGTAATCCATAATTGTATATTAGATACAGGTGCTTTGAAAAATATATTGCCTAAATTCATTGCAAATTAATTAGGCATATCTTATGACACTGACAATAGGAAACTTACTAGATTTAATTCTGTGAACAAGGAATTTGACTAAGAAGAGGAGATTAGTGTTGTGTTAGTGACAAATTGACAAAAAAACACTAAACTAACATCTTCATGCCTAGTTACTAGGGTGAGCTTGGTGAAGAAAGATAAATGAACAAAGCATAACTAAAATGCAAGAAAACACACATTCCTTACCTTATTTGATGCTCTACAAGTATTATTTGATTAGCTTGCTTGGTTTGTGCTCATGAAGTCCTCATCAATGGAAGCTTAGCTACCTCTATCTCTCCTTGGCACCTTTGGTTTTGGCTTGGCTTGGCTTGGAATTAATTTGGCATGGTAACACTAGTTTTCATGAAGCTTTTAGAACCAATCCTATATTATAATTTTGCACAAATTAAGATTTTTAAATGATGTTCATGGCCTCTCTATTTATAGATTTTTGAGATTGATCAAAATCAACCTAAACCATCCATCCTGAGATGAAGATGTGTGGTTGATGATTAATTCAATTTTTTGGAATTAAGTTTATAATTATCCTCATCATGACATTGGAAAAAGTGACAATTAAGAGGGATGAAGGGTATTGATGAGGCATAGGAGACCCATAATCTTAATATTTATAGCATTTATAGTTTAGGGATGTCTTCCTAAGAAATGAGGTCACCTAATGATGCAGTTATTCAATTTGATTTCCAAAAAAAATTATTCAATAGATTTACATAAAATTCTTTATTAGGATCTAATTTGGTTTAATTAGCTCTTAAGTATGTTTAAGTACTTTGTACATAAATTACTCAAATTGATCAGAATGTCTTGTTATTAGTCTAAAATTTCACTAGATTAGAATTAGAAGTGATGTTAGATGCATTAAATCAATTATCCCATTTAGGATATTATCAATAATAAATAAAAAAGATGCGTGTCTTGTGCAAGAAATTTGATAAGAAAGAGCAATCCAAAGCACCTAAGTGCAAAATTGGCATTTTGACTCAGAATGATCTGATCAAAGTTAGCTGGCTCATAAATTTCATTGCCCCATTTATGGATACCCTAGCTAGATTTAGCACTTGAATATATCAATTTCAACTCTTTTGATGCATTTTAGTGTTTTAGGCTAAATTGTACACTTTAGGTGAAAATTGGTCAAAAACCTAGTTGGAGGTTATTGGTGGCCAAATTTAGGTGTCTATAGTTTGTCCCTATTTGAAAAGGTATTTTAAGCTATAATCATAGTAACATCTTCTCAAATAATGAAAAGGTCATGTATGCCTATAACTACAATGATGATAAACTAGTTGCATGATGCCCCCTCAAGGAAATGGTTGGCACAATTAGGTCAACAAATGATCCATCAATAAGAAGCAAAATGAGGGGACCAAAGAAAAGAAAGATGATGGGGTGAAAACACAATGATTTTGAAAAAGTATTTAAAATCACTGAGAATGCAAGGTGGATGGTATACACTAGTTTGTCCAAAGGTGGTTATAAGCATTATACCTTGAAAGTGGAAACATGGTATGATAACACAATTATTTGACCAAAAGTGGTTATAATCATTGAAAAGATGGAAATACCCTAGTTAGGATAGACAAAAAATATATTAACATGCCCTTGTATGGGTAGAAAAATGGAAGTGGTGACAATTAAATGATTTTCTCAAAGGTGGTTATAATCATTGAGAAATGCAGGTGGGATGGTGTGTAATGATTTGCCCATAAGTGGTTATAATCATTGGAACTAATTATAGAAAATATGATAAACATGGCCAAGGATGATGATAACTTAACATAGAGGGTAATGATGAATTGGAACAACCTACTAGTAGGGAGATGCTTATTCGAACCAATAAAGGTTGAAATTCTTTCATGGTTAATTACTTTGTTCAGGATATGATTGGGATTGAATCAAGATGTCAATGCTAAAGAAATATTGATAACACCATTCCTGAATAGAATTCTTGAATCTAAGGTTTTCTATAACATGTGTCAATAGGCATCATGGTGTAGACACCTAAATCTGGTCATCAATAACCTCTAATCAAGCTTTTGGTCAATTTCCACTCAAAATGCATAATTTAGCCTAAAAACACTAAAACATGCTAAATGATGTGAAATTGACATATTCAAGTGCCAATTTTGGATAGGGTATCCCTAAATGAGGTAATATAATTTATAGGCCAACTAACTTTAATCAGTTCATTTCAAGTCAAAATGCTAAATTTGCACATGGGTGCTTTGGATTGCTTTTCCCTATCAAATATTTTGCATGAGATGCATGCCTTTATTATTTGCTATTGGTAACATCCAATGTATCTAACAGTGACTTATAATTTTAATCCATTCAAATTTTGGACCAATAATAAAGCATTCTGATCAATTTTAGTAATTTATGCACAAAGTACTTAATCATGCTTAAGAGATAATTAATCTTAATCAAGGCCTAATTAGTAATTCTATGGAAACTTATTAAATACTTGTTTTTAGAAATGAATATAGAATATTTGCATCATTAGGTGACCTCATTTCTTGGGAAGACATCCCTAGGCCATAAATGACACAAATATCAGGATTCTATCAGAGTTGTTGCTAGATTCTAGATAATGCGAATGCAATGGAGATGTGATCACACAAGATGAAGTACGTGCACACCACATACATGCTAAAGTAATTTGAAATTATACAAGAAGCTAAATTGCACAAGACAAAATGGAGAAAATCAAAATTTGATTAACATGAGATGACCAAAGTGATGAATACATATAAGAGAGTACGTAAGTAACTCCTCCACAAAAGGGAGACAAGGCACCCCAAGAATAGACTGTAACTCCTCCATGAAAGGTGGTGACAAGGTGCTAAGAATAGAGAAGTAACTCCCATCAAGGGAGTTACTTATGACATTCTTATGACACCTATGACACATCTATGACACACGCCTCCACATAAGCTAGCCTATCCCACAAATGTAGGAAAACTCCATGTATGCATAAATAATACAATTTCCCTAATTAAAAAATAGGGAAAAATAAAAACCTACACTAATACCCCCCAATAAGTGCAACTTAGGTGGGTAGTGTGGAAATATAAAATAGGTCCCAGCAACTAGGCCTAATGAGGTACTCATGTACAAATGCAATCTCCCATAAGATAGAGAAAAGGAGAAAAACCATAGGAAAAAAATCCCCCCCAAAAGAGAGACATAAAAGAAAGAAGAGGCTAGTGGGCCCTTCCTAAAGATGATGCTATTATAGATGTGGACCACAACCCAAGAAGAGCTCATAGATGAATGAAATTGCTCTTAGTGAAAGGTTTGGTGAAGATGTCTATAACCTAATCTGAAGACTGGAAAAATATCAAGTCAATGACCTGACTATGAATAAGCTCCCGAATGAAATGCATGCGAATCTCTATGTGCTTGGTCCACTGGTGCTGAACTAGATTCCTACAAATCTGAATGATACTCTAGTTGTCATAATAAATGATGGTGGGCTGCCTGATAAGAATTCCAAACTCAGAAAGAATCCCCTGAAGCCAAATAGCCTCAGTAGCTGCATTAACAACTCCACTGTACTCTGCCTCTGTGGATGATATAGCAATAACATTCTACTTTTTGCTAGACCAACTGATAGGACCAAAACCTAGAGAGAAACTGTAACCAAAAGTGGACTTGTGAGTCTATGAATCACCAGCCTAGTCTAAATCTATATATCTAACCAAGTCAACCTCTATGCAAAATCTATAATGAATCCCACATCTATGTGAACCCTGTATGTAATGCAAGATCCTCTTAGCTGCTTTCCAATGTAGCTCATGAGGTTCTTGCATGAATCTAGAGACAAGTCCCACTGTATATGATATGTCAGTCCTGGTGTGAGTCAAGTAGATGAGACTACCAAAAAGTTGGCAGTATCGAGTGGCATCAACCAATGGTGAAGAACATTCAGCCTAAAGCTTAACTCCTGATAGAAAGGGAGTCAGAGATGGCTTGTAATCAACCATGTGAAATCGAGCTAATAAATCAAGAGCATACTTAGGCTATGCAAGAGAAATCCCTAAATCTGACTATGAGATCTCGATGCCAAAGAAGTAGTGCAACAAACCCAAGTCTGTCATGTCAAATCTATCCTGGAGAGATGCCTTCACCACTGCAATAGCTGATGAAGAGCTCCCGGTGATCAAAAGGTCATCAACATATAGAACCAAAATTAGGAGCGAATCATCCTGCCATAAGAAGTAGACATTGGGATCAAAATAACACCTAGTGAAACCTGATGTGAGAAGGAAGGAATCCATCTTGGCATACCAAGCCCGAGGGGCCTATTTGAGGCCATAGATAGATTTCCTAAGTCTGCATACTAAGGAAGAATCGTGAACAAATCCTGGCGGCTACTCCATGTAGATCTCCTCCTTTAGGTCTCCATGAAGAAAGGCACTGTTCACATCCATCTGGTGCACATCCCAACCATGTGCTATAGCAATAGCCAAGGTGAGTCAGATAGAAGTCATCTTTGCAATGGGTGCAAAGGTCTTTGAGTAGTCAATGCCTGCCACTTGTGAGAAACCCTTGGTGACCAATTGTGCCTTGTACTTATCAACTGACCCATTTGATGCAAACTTGGTCTGATATATCCACCTACATCGAACCATCTTTATTCCCTTAGGAAGTGAAGTCAAATCCCAAGTGTGATTTTTGATTAAGGAATAGTATTCTTCCTCCATAACACTATCCCACTCAGGTACCACTGATGCCTCTCAAAAAATTTGTGGATCTAAAACTATAACAAAGAAGGCATGTGGATCTCTCTAAAAATCCCCCCTAGTACATCTATCATTTGTGGGGTCTCCTGCCCAAGTGCTAGCACTCTCAAGCGTCTGTCTAGCCCAAAGTGGCCCAAAAGTGGGTGAGTCAGGTGCTAACTCCTCATCCTCTAACTAACTAGAGTTGGATGACTCTGCATCACTATCCTCGCTATCTGAACTTGAAGAAGAAGAAGATGTCTTTGGCTCAAGAACCTACTATGGCTGATCTAAATTTGATGAGGAATCATCATGAAGAAGTAGATCCGATGAGGGAGAAGAAGTGTCAAGTGTTGAGTCTCTAGGACTCTCCTAAAAATGGACACTTCTCTAGATGAACAACTCATGAGTGACTGGATCTAGAAGGTGATACCCCTTAATACCATCTGGATATCCTACAAAGATGCAAGGCTTGGACTGATGTTCCATAGCTTTGCATTTCTTCTTCAAAATGCGGGCCATGGCTAGGGATCTAAAAACCCTGAGGTGCTCAACATCAGGTTTCTTTTTATGCCAAGCTTCAAAGGGTGTTATCCCTTTCAAAGCTTTGTGAGGAACCCTATTTTGAATGTAGCAAGCACAATTGATGACTTCAGCCCAATACTATGGTGCTAAGGATTTGGAGTGAATCATATAGCTACCCATCTCTTTCAAGAACCTATTTTTGCATTCTACAACCCCATTTTGTGAAGGACTGTAAGTGACTGTGTGCTGTAAATCAATCCTGTGGTGAAAAATTGCTCAAACCTATTGCTAACATATTCCCCTCCATTATTAGTTCAAAGAACCTTGATGGATTTCTCACTTTGTTTTTCAACAAGAGCCTTGAAGTCTAGAAAATTTTCAAACACTTCAGACTTTTGTTTGAGAAAATATATCCAAGTGTACCTAGAGAAATCATCAATGAAAGTGAGGATGTACTTGGCCCTTATGAAAGATGGTTTGGGAAAGGGTCCTAATACATCACTATGGACTAACTCCAAAGGTTGTGAAGCCATCCAAGCTTTGACTTTGTCAAATTTTTCTTCGGGAAGCTTCCCAAGGGAACACCCCTCGCAAAGTCCTTTTGAGAATTCGACACGAGGCAAGCCAATGACCATGTCATTTTTGCAAAGTTGTCAAGGTAGAGGTAGTTAAGGTGGCCAAACTGCTCATGCCACAATTTGATAACTCCATTTGAATGAGTCAGGAATGCTGTTAGAGAAGAATCTGATGCAAAATGTGAGGTGTATAACCTAGCTTGGTGATCTGCCCTACCCACTGCCACCGTAGTATCACTATGCAACTCCCTGAGAGCCACTGAATCTGGTGAAAACTCAACTCTCATGCCCCAACCAATGTGAGTGATTTGTTACACTAATAGGAGATTGGTTGAAAGAGAAGGAACACTTAGAACATTATTAAATGTTTCTCCTTCTATTTCAGCTAACCCTCTCCCTGAAACAGAAATTGATGTGTCATCACCCAAACTAATTGAAGTCATGCTACAAGGCTCTAAAGATGAAAACTCAACTAGTGAAGAGTCCATGTGGTGAGAAGCACCCGAATCAATGATCCATGATCATGTAGAAGCTGTAGTAGCTACAAGGGCCTTGCCATTTTCTTTCTCCTTACCCTTGCCTTTTGCCTTGGTAGAATCTTGGGTAAATGAATTTTGCTTAATGGACTCAGGAACACCTATGTTGTTCTTCTCTAGAAGATAAGTTAGGTGATTTATTTGTTTATTCATGCATTTGTGTTCATCATGCCCTATATTTTTACAATAGGCACACTTAACCTTCTCCTTCTTAGGTTTAGAATTTGAGGATGAAGACTCAGTGTTGTTTTTGGCAGGATTGTTGTTTTCTTTCTTCTTCTCCTGGTCCTTGTTCTTTTTCTTCTTCTCCTTTGTTGAAGTCTTATCCTTACCATTTCTAGCTATCAAAGCTTGGGGTTGAGTAGTATTCATAGTGCCCATTTGAAATAGCTTATCTTTTTCCCTAGTCAAGTTGGCAATGAATGAATCCAAATAAGGCATTTTCCATGTAGTGCCAAGGGCACTTTTTGTGGCATGGAAAGTGGAGACAAAGACTGAATAACTTGGACCTAACTTTGCAAGAATATAAAGGATGAGTTTATCATATTTCTTCTCTATCTCTCATTATTTTAATTGAAATCTAAGGGCCTTAAACTTAGTGAAGGAGTCCTATAGGGTGTCAAAGTTGCTAAGACTTAGACTTATGAGTTCATTTTTGAGCTCATGACCTCTCATCTCATCAAGCTTCCCAAATAAGTTTTCTAAAGTGTTTCATATGTCATTGGGAGTCTTGGAGGATTCTAAATGAAAGAAAAGTTTTGGAGACATAGACAAGCTCAGTAATCCATAGGCTTCATCAATACGGTTGTACCACTTGACCTTTTCAGCATCAATGTTGGGTTCTACTTCAGTACCCATGGTGATCCTATACAACCCTTTGCTTCTAAGAATGATTGACATTTTAACCTTCCATTCATGATAATTGAAGGGTGTTAGGGGTTTAAGCTCAAAATAATCCATTTTTAAGTTGAATTTAGGTGAATTTGTGTTGATTGCAAGTTGTGAAATTATGCAGAAAGGAGAATGAAAGCAAAGATTTACAAGTTGTGAAAAGCAATCACACCCTCCCAAAATATTGAGATCCCCCCAAATACACAAATGCATGCTCAAAAGACGTCAGACTCAGCTGAAAATGCATCTTAGAGCAATCAGTGCAAAAAAGAAAACAGGACGTCGGACTCAGCCGAAAATGCGTCCCGGGAGACCCAAATTTTAGGCACTTTATAAAATAGTGCATTTTTAACAAATAACAAACCTACAATGTGGAAAATTGAATTACAAACATTTTTTTTAAAAAATGACACCCAAATCTGAGCTACTGTTTGCAAGATATTAAAGGTTCATTTTTCCTGTAAACTAGTGTTTTTGCAAAAAAACATTAAAATATTAAAAAAATGCCTGTTATGAGAGAGAAAGTGGCCTTCCAACCACTCATTGGATTCGGCACAAAATGAGGAATCCAAAGGAGGTTTGTGTGAGGGGGAATTAGCCTCCTGCCAACCCGGACCTCACCCTTCATCTTCGTAGGTTGAAGATACAAGTTTTAAATGAAAACCCCCAAATTACCAAACTATCTAAAAAACTAAATATTCGGTCAAATTGACTGATTTTTGTTTTAAAATTCATTTTTTAACTAAAAATAATGAAGCAAAGATAGAATTGATGGATGCCACATGTCCAAGGGCCCACATGGGACGCCAAGCAAGGAAGGGGCGCCAAAAAGAAAACACAGTCCAGATTTGCTTTGTAGAAAAGACAAAAGAGAAATTTGTAGACCTATTGGATGCCATATGGCCTACTTGGTGCCTTGATGGAAATACTGTGGTGTGGTAGAACTGAAGGTGTTTCTGAAGGCACCTTGCTGGAGGGACTATGGCATGGCAAAACAGAAGGCGTTGCTGACCAGAAGCTAGGCACAGACTAGAAGAAGGTTGGCGTAGAGTTGCAGAAGCTTGGCATGGACTAAATGCTACTCCTCTCTTTGCTGCTCCACACAACAATGGCACCCAATAATAGAAACAAAACCAACACCTGAAGTGAAGACAACTAAGACACCCAAAGGCCAAGGATCCCAAGATGCAAGAAATGATATTGAAAGATTTTCTTTATTTATTTTAGATCAGATCTAGAAATTAAAAAAAAAAGAGAACTCCACTCCTCTTGATTTCAAAATAAACTAAAAGCATATCTAGACACACGATTACTGGGTTTGCTTAGATACCATATCAGAGTTGTTGCTAGAATCTGGTTAATGTGAATGCAATGGAGACATGATCACACAAGATGAAACAAGTGCACACCACATAAATGTGAAAGCAATTTGAAATTATACAAGAAGCTAAATTGCACAAGACAAAATGGAGAAAACCAAAATCTGATTAACATGAGATGACCAAAGTGAGGAATACATATAGGAGAGTACGTAAGTAACTCCTCCATAAAAGGTGGACAAGGCACCCCAAGAATAGACTGTAACTCCTCCATGAAAGGTGGTGACAAGGTGCTAAGAATAGAGAAGTAACCCCCATCAAGGGAGTTGCTTATGACACCTACGATACACACCTCCACATAAGCTAGCCTATCCCATAAATGTAGGAAAACTCCATATATGCACAAGAAATACAATTTTCCTAATTAAAAAATAGGGAAAAATAAAAACCTACACTAATAGGTTCATGCATCCTATGCCTCATCAATTCCTTCCATGATGCCCTCCATACCTCTTAATTTCCCCTTATTCCAATGTCATGATGAGGATAATTACAAAATTAATTCCAAAAATTTAATTAATCCTCAACCACACATCTCAATATTGAGATGGATTATTCAAGTTGATTTTAGACATTCTCAAAAATCTATAAATAAGAGGCCTTATCACTTCATTTATAAGTTATTTTGGTATAAAGTTATTATGCTCAAATATATTCAAAGACTTGATTATGCAAAGTTATAATGCCAAATTGATTCCAAGCCAAGCTAAACCACAAGCCAAAGGTGTCAAGGAGAAATAGAGGTAGCCAAGCTTCCATTGTCAAGGACTTCATGAGCATAAGTCAAGAAAGCTACCACTACAAAGGTATTTGGAGCATCTAAGGAAGGTGAAGGAATTATCCTATTTTCATTCCTTACTTTTTAGTTGTGTTTTTCATTTGCTTTTGTTCACTAAGCTCTCATTAGTGTCTAGCCCTAAAGATGTTATGCTATTAGTGTGTTTATTTCATTTTATTTGTCATTTTGGAACTAACACCATACTAACCATCCTCTCTTGAGTCAAATTCTTAGATCACATAATGGCATGTTCAGTGATACTAGATGCATCTCATACTTGAAAGAAATCATTTTGTAACTCTAAAATATTTATTTAAGCCCTTAAAACTCTTATAAATTGATTTTCTAACTTTATTTTACCATTTTTATTTACCATGGTTTTACATAGTAACGAACGTCGACAAGTAAGACTGACATCATTTATATAGCTTAATCGGCATTGGTTAGCAAAACCAACATCAGCTATATCTCGATTAGCCCAAGTAATCATCATTAGTTGTAGATAATCGTAGTCGGTCACTGTGTTTTTCCAAAAATATAGACCCGAGAGCTATTTTTCTAAAGTTTATTGTTTCAAACTCAAAAGAGATTCAAAGCTAAAGGACATGCTAACATTTTTGCTACAAGACCAAACTTGAATATTTTCTCAAAACATGTTTAAATCACCTTTGCATGCTTAAAAATCAATTAGGAACCTTGTTTTTGGTGTTTAAAAAAGAGTTTAGATGTTTTTGGTGAATGTTTTCAAAGTTTACAACTAAGACAAAGGGGTCAAATGAACACCACCAAATTTTTCATTTGGGCTTAAAATTGAACACACTTGTCAATTCTTGTTTGAAATAGTTGATTAGAATAATTTTTTTTGGCAAAAAAAGGGATGTTGCATGTATGTTCTTCCATTTGTCCCCTATAGGAAACCCTTGGAATCAAAAGTGAAATAGCCAAGTCTAAGGCTTGGAAAGAAATTCATCTAAAGCACTCCCCAAAAACTTGTCAAAGTTTGGGTGACCTTGAAAATGACCCTAAAGTCTTTCTACTTTCATGATTTCTTTATTTTTATGCATCTTGGCTTGCAAGGGGGACTTCATCACCTCTCACAAGTTTTTTAGGGAAGCTTTGACCTAGGGTTTCATCTCCTAATATTGACTTCATTTGGCTCCTTTGGAGTTGCACATAGCATGCAGTGGCACTTTGGAGATCACACTACACTAAGCGAATAATATGATGCAGTGATTGCAAAATGGACTAGACCTTTTTGCAATAAGCCAAATGATAATGACCCAATATCCATGATTTTCTTTTTCATTGTTTAGCATGAAATTTATTGTGTAATTGATTCCCCTAGATCATTCAAAATCTTGTTAGATCTTAGAAAAATCCCCACTTTTCATAGAAGTATTTTTGGTGCAAGGTGCGCCTCAAGGTCCATGTCATAGTACTGTCATTTGATAGAAGGGGGGCTGTAAAAACCCTACTATATAATTCACATTTACTTTTGGATGAACACTTAAAATCCTCTCAAATGACATATATTGATGGATTCTAACAATACCAAGCAACCTTGTCAATTTAGGATCTAAGGGAGATGAATTAGTTGGTCTTGTCCTAGTTTAAAGTCTTGTTTGGTTTTAAAATTTGGTGTAAACAAACAATTCAAACCAAAAACATAGTCCAAATTTTCCTTTGAACAAAGATGTGTTATGCTACCCACGTGAGATCAACAATTTTCCTTATTCAAAATTCATCAAAATCTTGAGAGTCATATCATCCACTTTGGCATAGTTATGTTGCCCAATTGAGTCTAGACCTTTACCAAAGTTGTTTAAGTCATTCACTTATAATCTAAATTTGGAATTACACCTTTACAAGTTCATAGAATTGATATATTAAGTGGTTTCACCATTTTCACTAAGCTTGAGGGAACTTAGGTTTAATTTCTAACTTGGGTTGAAGGTCATTTAAGACTCATAATCATTGTCATCATTTGATAGAATTAAGCCATTTTGTGCTAAACATTTTCACTTTGAGTCTATACCCCATAATATTTTGAGTCATGAAAGGTAGTGTTATGCTATCAAAATTTTGGGAAAATGTATTAGCCTTAGAGTTTTTATGAAACAAACTTTTTTGTCACACCTTTTCGGTAGTATAACATCATTACGCTACAAAAATCATTTCAAATTTTGTTTCATAAAGCCTTTTGCATAGAGTTCAAATTTGTTCCTATATTTTCAGACCAATCTAAGTATACTTTTGTGATCCTTTGTCTAAAACATAGTTATACTATTCACCTTTGTCTAGCTTGTTTGTCAAAAGAACCAAGTTTTATACAATTTTTTATGAGAAAATAAACTATTTCTAAAGTGCCTTTTATTTCATACCTTATACCTAGTTTATCAAGTTCATGACCAAGAATCAAATTCCTAGTGTTTGTTAGAAGTGTTTCAAATCCATTAGATTAAAAATTTCATCTATTTTCAAAGTCTAGCTTTTGACGTCATTTGGCTAAGATTCCTATCACATGCCTTGTTTGAGCATAGATTTTGACACCACATTTGACCAAAAGACCTAGCAACTTTTAAATTCCTAGATTAGACTAATTTGAAACACTTCAAACTTAAAGTTTAGCATTTTGTTTTTTGGTCCATTTGCTTAATTATCTTTGTGTGGATAGTGAAACGCAAGATATTTTATGCTAGCTTTTTTCCTCAAAAGTATTTGCATAAACCTTTTGAACCTTTGACATATCTAGACCAAGTTGAAGCATCATTTGTTTTAGATTTTGTATTTTTTAGAGTTTGTATAACTCTTTGGCCTTTTATCACAAAGCATTGACTATGGATCCTAATATGTATTCCTATACTCATAATGGACTTGTACAATCTAGGGATTAGTAATGTAGTTGTGCAGGAAGAAATGGTGCAAGACCCCTATGTAGATAATATTACTTATGAGATGGATTATTATCCCTCTTATAATAATCAATTAGGGGAACAAAGCCAAGATCCATTGGTTAACTATCTGGTTAACACACTACCTTATTCAGAATAGGACCAAGAACAAATAAAGCAATACCTAACTACAATACCCATAGTGGACGAGCCAGTTCTTCAATAGTCGTATTCTACTAATATGGCTTCTATGTATGATCCCATTTTGTTTGAGAAACATTTTTTAGAGAACAAAAATTATATTTTGGTTAGATCCATAGAGGTAGGGGCCAATTTTCCAACAGACTTCCCTCATGAAAATTTACCAAGTCTAGTAAGAGTGCCCCACAATATCATTTATGATCAATAGGCTTCTTCTAGTAATCCTATATCTCTAGTCCAAACAACGTATCAAGAACCTAATATATCTAATTAAGGCAAAAACATCATATAAGATCACTTTAACCAGATGTAGACAACATATCAAACCTGCCTAAATTTAGCACTTGACTTCAATTAGATAAACATGGTGAGTAAGATTCTTATTGACCTAGTTCCTTCAACAAGAGTGTTGATAGAGTTAACTAGACAAGATAATCTAAGTTTTGACCCATTTTTACAAACCACTTTGATAGATAAGATGCATATGCCCATTATTGAATAAGTGTCTTCACCCTCTACACTAAATAGTGAGCCAAATGTAGTAGACAATGTGCAAACAACGTCCAATCTTGATCAAAGTGGTACTAATGCAAAAATAACTAGCTAACAACATATGCTTGTAGTTAGTCCCATGAGTATATTTTCATACCAGGGAATAGGAGTTTCTACACCCTAGCCTTAACCAGTTACTTCTGCAAGTGTACAACCTATGAGATTGGGTAATCAAAAAATAGTTAATGTCATGCCTCAATGATAGAATATGATGAACCCTACTCATCTTCAACAAGTAGTGAGTATTATTCCATAATAGAAAACAAAATCTAATATATCAACACAATAGAGGAAAAATGCATTGCCACCTCAATCAGGGGTAGCTAATGTTCCACCTCACCATGTAACAATAAACATACCTCTTCAATCACAGACTAATATGCCAATTCAAAACCAAGCAATCACTACTCAACAACATGTAAATATTGGTCAACAATAGATGTTGAATCTACAACCAATTTCAATTCTCCATATGGATTTGTGCAATCAAGAGGTTCTCATGTTTCTCAAGTACCTACTAAACTACCATTGGTTCAAAATGTGCCACAAATATAGAGACAGGGTCTTGGTCTACAAGTTCCCACTCCACGTCAAGGTTTGATTGGTCGACAATATGTCCCTTTTCAACCACAGTAGGCATAGTATAGTTATATACTTTCATCCCAACCATAAAATCTTTCTATTCAAACCTTTATCACCAACACAAACCAAAATATCAAGCAAACTAAATGTGTAATTTCATGTACATCATAATCCACATATGCGTATTCCTGGTCCATTCCCCAACCAAACCAATATACCCTAAAAAGTATCTCTATTATACCCTGGTCAAAGTGTCCTACTTGTGACCTCCTAACCATCCACCCAAACCAATTTTCTTCCTCAAACCAATGTCCCTTCCAGTTTTTTATCCCAAGAATTACAATAGATGAAGGATACAATTATTGCTATTTAGGCAGGGAAATAAAATAAAAATTTCAAATTAGATGATGTATGTTCCTATCCATTTAACATGGAGTATTTTTAGATACCATTTCCTCTAGGATATGAACCACCGAAATTCAACAAATACAAAGGGAAAGGTGACCCTAAGGCTCATTTGATCAAATTCTTTATCGCATGTCAACTAGTGGCATATAATGACATATACCTTTTGATGTTGTTTCCAATGAGATTGGTTAGACAAGCCTTGGAGTGGTTTTTTAAGTTACCCAAGAATTTAGTAATAGATTTTGATGATCTTTCTAATAATTTTTGTGCAACACTTTTCCTATACTCTCGAGCATGAGATTTAAATAGTGGACTTAATGCAAGAAAAGCAAAAAGCTAGTGAGAGTTTTTCAAGTTATTTATAGTGATGGAGAGCCATTGCAAGCTATTTCACCCATAATTTACCATATAAACAATTATCCATTATGTTTACTAAAATAATGCATAGTGAGATAACTTACCATCTAGAACTATAATATGCACATACGTTTAAAGAGATCATTGATAAAGGTTTGTTAATCAAATGAGTGCTCATCAATAAGGGAGTCATCAAGATTAATTCAACTAATCAAAATAAAAATACCAATTAGTGAAATTGTCAACATCAACATCATATTCAATCATAACCAACACAACTGGCATAGGCCAATAACCACTAAAGATCGAAGCAATTCAACCATAATAGGAATGTTGTGGGAAATGGAGTAATCAATCCTGTCATGTCCAAATGCTACAAACATCATCCACACCACCTTTTTAGCTTACTCTACCCAAAAACCTCTCCAACCAATGTCGTAAGAATAATAACCAAAACTTTCACAAGAAATACAATATCCTTTACCATTCCAAACTCCTCTTAAGAGAACTATGCATGCACATCGTATCTTTAGTGACCTAGGAGAACCTATTGAATCTATATTTCATAAGCTTGCTACCACTAATCTGATTAGTTGCCTATACCAAATCATTATCTACAAGGCATTCCTTATCTTGATTGGTACCATGAAAATGAATTATGTGACTATCATCAGGTCAATGGACATAGTTTATGAAGATGTGTCCAAATCAAGCATTTAATTAAAAATATTTTGAATAATGTGTAAATAACATTAGATAATGGTGCTTACACTTCCAAAAAAACTCTTGGGGTTTATCAAAACCCCTTTCCTTGAGATAATAATCAGTCTCAATAAAATAATCAATAATAACAATAATGACCAATGCAATAGTAAAATCAACAGTATCAGAATCAAAGGCCAAACTAGCAGAATCAATAAAATTAGTAGCAAAATCCACAATGACATAAAAATGGATAAAACCAAGTTTATAATGGTAATAACCAACAAAAATACCATATAGTTTCACATGACTACAATAGGGTTGTAGGTCATATTGCAGAGGGTAGCATTAATACCATCTCCATTAATCCTAGATCATTGCTAAACAACAACATTCAACCCAATTACATGGATGATATTTCTTTGGCCTAGGAGTGCATACAGGAAAACCAATAAACTAGGACTTCCCCTTTTGGACCTTATATCAACAACTCATTCTTGCCACATGACCACATGAAAGTGCACCAGTAACTGAGACTTGTCATGTCTGGTCCCACACTATTTCTAACATCAGTTAACAATAATGGTTTAGTATTTAATCCTGATTGTGCAATCACAAATCAAAGGTCAAGGATTAATATCCTAGGCCCATAACCATCTACCACTTTTCTTATTATCCAGCCAACCATTCAGCCTTGGAATAAACCATTCACTATTGACCAAGACAAGAAGTTTGATATTGTGAAACAATTGTATAAGACACTAGCAAAAATTTCTATTTTAGATTTATTGTGAACATCAATAATCCATAAAAACACCTTGAATTATTTTTTTACCCAATCCACTATTTCTAGTGACATATCTCCTGATAAATTTCAAGCTTTGGTTGGACACCTAGCTCCAGCCCAACAAGTCACATTCAACCAAAGCGATATGTCTTCCCTTAGCCTGCTCTATAATAATCCATTATACATAGAAGTTTATGTAAGATGACATAAAGTGAAATGTGTCCTTGTATAAAATGGATCCATCCTCAACATGGTGTCTCTAAAGCTCATTAAGCTTCTTGGGTACATAATGACATATCTCCAGCCAGAAATAATAACTATCAAAGCCTATGATAATCAGGAAAGAGAATCATAAGGCACCATTAGTTTACCAGTTATCATTGGGCCTTTAACCCATGATACACTTTGCCATGTGCTTAATCTTGAGATATCATATAATGTGATTTTAGGTAGGCCTTGGTTACATGAGATTTGTATGGTCCCATCAACAATGCACCAATGTATCAAGTTTTCCCACTTAGGGATGAAAGTGAATATTCTAGGAGATTTACACCCATATAAACAATGCAAACATCTTGAGGCTGAATTTCAAAGCTATAATTATTAGTATGACATGAAACCAAGCTCCAAGAAGGATAAATAAAAGGATATACTTATTGATCTTTCACTAAATAACTACATAGATTATAATACCTTGAATTCCCTTTCCCACATACCATTGCCTGAAGCTTCTATTCATTTAAAAATTCTAGATAATGGACTAGGAGAGTATGTGACCCATGATACATTTAATATTGTCGATCTTCCTCAAAATCTAAACACTTTTGGGTGACTTAAAGTCACCCCACATATGCATTAGCAACAAAAGAATAAAGATAAGGGACCTATCACATTTGTACTAGCATCTACCCTAGAATCTAACCCCATTGAAGGGGATGAATCATGGTTATACAATGATAACCAAGATGATTATTATAAAAGTGCAAAGTATCCTATTCCTAATAGGATCATGGAATGTCACAATTATGAACGATGAGGCCTCTGACTAAATTAACAAGGAGCCATTGAGCCAGTTTCCATGACTAAGTATGAAAGACCTTATAGAATTGGATTTAAACTGCCTGGGGGTGACCGCACATATCTTGTTCAAGCTCCATCACCAGTGACTAGTGATGATGATACTGACAATGAAGCAGAGTTTGATCATAGCCTCACCTTTGATAACCTAGATGAAACCAACCTATTTGATAACAATGCCATTTGTACCCTTACCCTTTCCATTTATCTCAACCCATTACCATTATATTATCCCTAACTAATAGATTAGGACCAATAAGAATCTAGTCTATCGATTGATGAGTTCTAGAATGATGAGGCATTTTGTGATTTCTTAGGCCTTAAAGATAGTGTTCCATTGGGAGATCACAAATTAGGATTCTCAATCACATTGGATATTGTAGCCTATTTTGGAGAGTGAGTGAACACCCTTAGCCAAAAGCAAATAAGTAAAACATTGAGGTCCCAAAGTGAAAACCTCTTTGAGGCATTTTTTGATTAGAGAAAAAGTAAAGATAAAGGCCAATCTAGTGGTGAAAACCTATTTTAGGCACTATTAGATGTGGATGTTCATTCTTCTTCAAATTTAGACCAGGAGACCACCAATGATGAACTTACCTATGCATTCAAGTTCAACTTTGAGAAATAACAAGTATTTGATCAAATTCCTCAAGAATTTCTAACTATTTTTATCACATGGGTAGATCTCCCATTAAGGGACTCAAATTCATCATGCCTAGGAGAAGTTGAAGAGCAAGTCCTAATGGAGGACCCTGATATACTCCAACATTTCAAGTCATTGCCTACTATCCTAGAAGATGGTTTGACCCTTCTAGTTGAAGATACAATAGAGGTAAACATTAGGACTCCATTAGACCTAAAATGGATAAAATTAGGTGCATCCCTCATTAAGGAGGAACATGACATCTTCACAACTCTGTTGAGATAATTTGTAGATATCTTTGCATAGGCTTATTCTGACATGTCAGGTTTAGACCCCACCTTGGTTCTGTATCACCTTATGGTTAATCCTGATACCAAAAAAGTAAAACAAAAGTTATATAAGATGCATCTTTACATTATTGTATTAGTAAAGAAAGAGTTGTAAAAACTCTTAGAAACAGGATGTATCCAATCCATTAACTACTCAAAATGGATCTCTAATGTGGTACCTATTAGTAAAAAGCCCAAAGGGATCATAATTTGTACTAATTTTTGAGACATCAACAAAGCTTATACTAAAAATGATTTTCCCTTACCTAATATTGACATGATTATCAAATCCATGGTAGGTTATGAAATGCTTTCACTCTTGGATGGATTTTTAGGATACAACCAGATCATAATAGCACCAAACGACCAACATAAAACAATATTCACCACTCCATGGGGAACATTTTTTTATTAGGTGATGCCATTTGGCCTTAAAAATATTTGAGCTATATATAAAAGGGCCATTACTATCATATTCCATGATATGATGCATGATATTGTTGAGGACTATGTCGATAACATATTATGAAAATATAAAACCAGGGCCAACCATCCAATAGTACTACATAAGATATTTGAAATATTACAAGAGTAAAAAGTTAGACTTAATCTAAAGAAATGTGTGTTTGGTGTAACTTTAATCAAATTACTTAGCTTCATTATGTCTCTTAGAGGTATTGAAGTCGATCCAGCTAACGTCTAGGCTCTAATCAAGATGCCACCACCAACCAATTTAAAGCAACTTCAAAGTTTATAGGGTAAGATCCAATCAATTTGATGCTTCATCTCTTAGTTAACAGAAAAGTTCCATCTATTTACACACCTTTTAAAGAAGGGAGTTGAATTTCACTAGGATGATCATTGACAAATAGCTTTTTAACAACTCAAAGACTATCTTGTTAATCTATCTATTTTATTTCCTCCTATGCCAAGAAAGCCATTATTGTTATACTTATCAGCTACCGATCATGATTTGGGATCACTCTTGGCTCAACATGATGACCATGGAAAAGAGCATGCTATATATTACCTAAGTTGTACCTTGGTTATATATGATCATAACTATGCACCTATTGAAAAGGCTTGTCTAGCCATGGTTTTCATAGCTCAAAAACTATGCCATTACATGTTGAATAATAAGACCATGGTCATTTCAAAATTAGATCCGCTCAGGTATCTAATATCTAAATAAACTTTGCAAGGTAGAATGGATAAATGGATCATGCTTCTCAGTGAGTTTGACATAGAGTATGTCAATCAAAAATCAATCAAGGGACAAGTTATTACAGATTAACTTGTTGAAGCACCTCTCATAGACACACAACTACTCACATTTCAATTTCTTGATGAATCAATAATGACCATCATTGACACACCCCTTTAGGAGTAGCCCTGGAAGCTATATTTTGATGGTTCATTTACTTCACATGAATCAAGGGTAGGCCTATTGTTTATTACACCATAGGGGGATCTAATTCCTAAACCATTCAGAATCAACTTCCCTTGTATAAATAACATGGTTGAGTAAGAAACACTTATTACAGGACTTTGACAAGTAGTGTATTGGAATATATCTCATATCTAAGTTTATGGTGATTCTTAGTTAATCATCAATCATGTCACAGATCATTTTTAGATCAAAGATGACAAGATAGTTCCATAAAAAGCTATGGTCAACACTCTTAAACAATAAATTGTCAACATTTGGTTTGAGCACATACCATGGGATAGTAACAAAACTATAGATGCCATGGCTACTTTTGGCTCTCTAATTTGACAAATAGATAAAGCTAGAGAGTATCAATTTATCATCAAGAATTTTTCAACACTAGCTCATGAACCTTCAACTCTTACCATTATTTATGATATTATTGGTCCTAATTCTATCTAGTACTTAGACCTTGACTGATACCTTTATGATAATGTTCTACCACCTAATCTCTCTTGAAAACAAACCAAAGTATTCATTCATCATTCTGATCATTATACTCTACTTGGATCCACCCTTTACCATCATAGTTTTCATGGAACTCTACTTCATTATTTAACTTCAGTAGAGTCTATGCTAGCGTTAAGATAAATTCATGGAGTATGTGGATCTCATTCTAGTGGGGTAGTCTTATCCAAAAATCTCTTGCATACTTTTTACTATTAGCCCATAATGGATGTAGATGCCACTACATATGTAAAAAAATGTGACAAATGTCAATGGCATGCTAATCTAATTCATGCCCTAGTAAAAATTCTAAAACTGATGTTGACACCATGGCCATTTTCTATATGGGGACTTGACCTCAATGGGAAGATCAAACCCAATTCATTTGATGGCTATAAACATATCCTGATCACCATCAAATATTTCATTAAGTAGGTTGAAGCTATACCCCTCACTTACATGACTAGAAAGAAAATTTATAAATTCATCTTTAACCATCTCATTTATTGCTATAGTATCCCCTTTGACACTATATCTAATAATGGAGGATCATTCCAGAACAAGGATGTAGACCAACTATGTATTGAATATAACATCATGCAACATTTTTTTACTACATATTACCCTCAAGGTAATGACCAAGTCAAGGTATCTAAAAAAAATATTGTCAATATTTTAAAAAATATTTTCAATGATGTCAGTTGTGATTGGCACCTCCAGATATTCCCTGCCCTTTGGGTATATCGTACCAATCATCATACCCACATAAGAGCCACTCCATACTCACTTGTTTATGGTACTGAAGCCATCCTTCCCATTGAGGTCAAATTACATTCAATATGTATCTCTTTCAAGTATGTCCTGAATGATCATGACTATCTAGTAACTCACCTGCAAGAGCTAGACCTACTTGATGAGAAATGCAAAACCAAACTCAAAAATCTTCAAGCATATCAAAACTAACTTAAAGGCCACTATAATCGATGTGTGAAGAATAAAACATTGAACTTGGTGATCTTGTTCTTAAATAAAACTAAAAGATTACCATAGCTTATAAGAAACATAAAGGGAAGTTCAAAACAAACTAGATAGGGCCTTTCATCATTACTGTAGATTATGGATCAAGAGCATACATGCTTACCACACCAGATAGAGATGAACTTTCAAAGCTGATGAATATTATCATCTCAAGTGGTATTGTGCTTGAGTGTTAAGGTGTATTATCTATAAGGACCATTTTAGTTATGCCATTTTATCACTATTCTTCTTTGTACATAATACCATCCTTATCCATCCTCTTCACTGTATCCACTTTCTATTTCTGACCTAATAGCCCAGTGTGTTCTAAATCCTAGCTTGTTTGACCTTGGTTTTTCAAAAAATTTATGCATTTTCAGTATCAAGGTATCTTATCAGTTTCTTTAGTTATTTCAAGTACTTTAAATAGAGATCATATTTTGGGACAGTGTGCCATAAGTTTTGATAGTTACATCCTTTATTTGTTATTCATTTCTTACCACCGATCTTGCTACTAATTATAACTGCCTTTAGGCAAATTAGTACCTTTGATCTGTGTTATTGTGTCCTCATTATAACCATCTATGGGAAAACTAAGGGCAACATTAATCATTGATGTGCTAACTTCCTACTTCTTATGTCATACTATGCCTTTTTACCAATTGTGCCTATTTTGTTTAAATTGACTTCTACACTAGTCTAATTCCTCTACTATAAGGGTAGAACTATAGTGACTTGATTTCCTACTATGGGACTATATAGGTAGTGCTCAATACTTGTTGAGGTTAGCTCAGCCACCCTCTAAGCCATGCTCTCACCATTTTATGAGAAACCTAAGTGTGAATGCTCTCATCATTTTGTGAGTAATCTAAACCATTCTCTCACCATTTTATGAGCAACTTTAGTCTAAATTCTCTCACCATTTTATGAGCTTGAACCATTCAGTGTCTCATCATTCTCAATTGAGTTGAGACACTCCAAAACAAATTCTAAAAAGATTTGAAAAATCATTAGAAAAGAACAAAAATATTGACCACTTCTTTGCTTTAAAGATTATGGGAACCCTTACTAAGTTACAAGCAAATCACTTGTCATTTACTTTTCCCATTTTTTTGGATTTTTTCTCTCATGCACTTACCATTTTGAAAGACCATTACTATTATTATATCACATCCATTCTATTTGTTTTCTTCAATTATCACATTCTTCCCATTCCTTAGGAGAACTACATTTGGCTTGAAGTTTTTTATTGGATATTACATCTATGGAACTATGTAGGCAGCATCCACTTGCCTAGTGCATATGGAGATAGCTCGATCACCCCCTTCCTTTTCTTCTATTCCCATTTTTATTCATTTGTTAAGTTGTTACCTATTTTCTAGGATAAATGTCCATAGGTTTTATATTGTGTTGTTTGTTTGTTTATTTTTGCTTATGTTGTTTGTTTGTCTACCCGTTTGTTTGCTTTCAACACTATTGCCTTGATTCAGTTTATGTGTGTTCATTAGGTGATTCCTTACCCACACTTACACTTGAATCCATCCCTATTCATATGTTTACAGTGTCATCATGGTTTCTATCATTGGTGCATTTTTATCTATTGAGTATTGGATTACAGGATTCAATCCTTATGCATATTTCAGCCAAGTCTTCATGATATTTATACCATGATGCATAATGACATGTGCTACAACAAACCTCATCTTCAAGAAGCCTATTTAGTAATGGCAGTATCTCTTCAACATCAACATCCTGATTTCACTCCCAATCATATCCCAAACAGAGTAATTAACCACAAAAAAATTTCAACCTTTATTAGTTTAAAAGAGCATCTCCCTACTAATAGGTTGTTAAAATTCATCATTACCCTCTGTGTTAAATTATCATCATCCTTGGCTAAGTTTATCATGTTTTCCATAATTGGGGTCCAATGATTATAACTGCCTATGGGAAAATCATTGCACACTATCCCACCTACATTTCTCAATAATTATAACTACCTTTGGGTAAATCATTATGTTGTCACCACTTTACTTTTTCTGCCCATATAGGGGCATGTTATTATCTTTTTGGTATATTCTAATTGGGGAAACTCCATCTTCTCAATAATAATTACCTTTAGGCAAATCATTATTTTACATACCACATTGCCACTATCGAGGTACAATGTTTATAACCTTTATAGTACCTTCCCACTTGTATTCTCAATGATTTTGACTACTTTTTTAGTATCATTATGTTTTCATCTCATCATATTTCTTTTTTTTGGTCCCCTCATTTTACTTCTTTATTTTTGAGGGACTATTTGTTGACCTACTTATGCCAATCATTCCCTCAAGGGGGCATCATACAGTTAGTTTATCATCATTTTAGTTGTAGACATATAGGACCTTTTCATTCTTTGAGAATACATGACTATGCTTATATCTTGCAACGTCTTCCCAAATAGGGGAAAACTATATACACCTAAATTTGGCCACAAATAACCTTCAATCAGGGTTTTGGTCAATTTCCACCCAAAATGCATAATTTAGCCTAAAAAAACTAAAACATGCTAAATGATGTGAAACTAAAATATTCAAGTGCCAATTTTGGCTAGGGTATCCCTAAGTGAGGTAATGCAATTTATGGGCTAGCTAATTTTGATCAATTCATTTCAAATCAAATACTAAATTTGCACTTGGGTGCTCTAGATTGCTTTTCCCTATTAAATATTTTGCATGAGATGCATGCATTTTTTATTTGCTATTGATAACATCGTAAGTTGGAATACGCATCTAATGCATCTAATAGTGACTTCCAATTCCAATTTAGTCAAATTTTGGACTAATAACAAGACATTCTGATCAATTTGAGTAATTTGTGCACAAAGTACTTAATCATGCTTAAGAGCTAATTAATCTAAATCAAATCCTAATTAATAATTCCATGGAAACTTATTGAATACTTATTTTTAAAAATGAATATAGAATATATACATCATCAGGTGACCTCATTTCTTGGGAAGACATCCCTAGGACATAAATGCCACAACTATCAGGATTCATGCCTCCCATGCCTCATCAATGACTTCTATGATGCCCTCCATGCCTCTTAATTTCCCCTTCTTCAATTTATATGATGAGGATAAATTAAAAACTTAATATCAAAAATTTAATTAATCCTCAACCACACATCTCAATCTTGAGATGGATGGTTCAGGTTGATTTTAGACATTCTCAAAAATCTATAAATAGGAGGCCTTACCACATCATTTCTAAGCTATTTTGGTGAAAATTTATAATGAAAAAATATCTTCAAGAAGCCATTACAACTAGTGTTACCATGCCAAATTGATTTCAAACAAAGCTAAGCCACAAGCCAAAGGTACCAAGGAGAGATGGAGGTAGCCAAGATTCCATTGCCAAGGACTTCGTGAGCACAAGCTGATCAAGCCACCACTATAAAGGTGTTTGGATCATCCAAGAAAGGTGAAGGAATTATTCTATTTTCATTCCTTATTTTTTAGTTGTGTTTGTCATTTACTTTTGTTAACTAATATCTCTCTAGTGTCTAGGCCTAGAAATGTTATGCTATTAGTGTATTTATTTCATTTTATTTATCATTTTAGAACTAACACCATACTAACCCTCCTCTCTTGAGTCAAATTCCTAGATCAAAAATAGATAAAGCTAGAGAGTATCAATTTCTCATCAATAATTTGTCAGTCCCAACTCATTAACCTTCAACTATTATCATGATTTATGATATTGTTGGTCTTAATTCTATCTAGTACTCAAAATTTTACAACTACCTTCATGACCATGTTCTACTACCTTATCTCTCTCAAAAACAAACCAAAGCCTTAATTAATGATTCTTCTCATTATACTCTACTTGGATCCACCCTTTACCATCATAGTTTTGATGGAACTCTACTTCGTTATTTAACTTCAACAGAGTCTATGCTAGCATTAAGAGAAGTTCATGAAAAAGTATGTGGAGCCCATTCTAGTAGGACAGTCCTATCCAAAAATATCTTGCATAGTGGTTACTATTGGCCCACAATGGATGCAAATGCCACTGCATATGTAAAAAAGTGTGAGAAATGTCAGTGACATGCTAATCTTATTCATGCCCCAACAAAAAATATGAAATTGATGTTGACACCATGTTTTTTTTTGATATGGGGACTTGACCTCAGTGGGAATATCAACCCCACTTCATCTGATGGTCATAAACATATCCTTACCACCACCAAATATTTCACCAAGTGGGTTAAAGCTATATCCCTCACTTACATGACTAGAAAGAAAATTTCACAAATTCATCTTCAACCATCTCATTTATTGCTATGATATCCCCTTTGACATTATATTTGATAATGGATGATCATTCAAGAAAAAGGATTTAAACCAACTATGTACTAAAAATGACATCATGCAACACTTTTATATAGCATATTACCCTTAAGGTAATGACCAAGCTAAGGCATATAACAAAAACATTGTCAATATTCTCAAAAAAGTTATCAATGATGTTGATTATGATTGGCACCTCCAGATATCCTCTACCCTTTGGGCATACCACAAAAATCATCATAGCCCCATAGGGGCCACTTCATACTCACGTATTTATGGTACTGAAGCCATCCTTCCCATTGAGGTTGAATTGAATTCACTATGCATCTCTTTCAAGCATGTCTTGGATGATCATGACTACCGAGTAACTCACCTACAAGAGCTAGACCTACTTGATGAGAAACACACATCCACACTCGATAATCTTCAAGCATATTAGAACTGACTTAAAGGCCACTATAATGAGTGTGTAAAGAATAGAACATTTGAACTTAGTGATCTTATTCTTAAAGAAAACCAAAAGAATACCATGGCTAAGAAGAAACATAAAGGGAAGTTCAAACCAAACTGGATAGGGCCTTTCATTATTCATACAAATTATGGATCAGGAGCATACATGCTTGCCACACCAGACAGAGATGAACTTCCATAGCTAATAAATATTATTCATCTCAAGTTGTACTATGCTTGAGTGCTAAGGTGTATTGTCTATAAGGACCATTTCAATTGTGCCATTTGATCACTATTCTTATTTGTACATAATACCATCCTTATCCATCCTCTTCATCATATCCATTTTTTTTTGACCTATCAGCCTAGTGTGTTCTAAAGCCTATCTTGTTTGACCTTAGTTTTTGACATTCATTACACATTTTCAGCATTAAGGTATCTGATTAGTTTCTTTGATTGGTTCAAGTACTTCAAATAGATATCGTATTTTGGGATAGTGGGACATAAGTTTTGGTAGTTGTATCCTTTGTCACCACCGATCTTGCTACTAATTATAACCACCTTTGAGAAAATTAGTACCTTTGATCTATGCTATTGTGTCCTGGTTATAACCACCTATGGGTAAACCAAGGGAAACATTAATCCTTGACATGCCAACTTTCCACTTCCTATATCGTACTATGCTTGTTTTTTTTGAATTGACTGCTACACTAGTCAAATTTCTCCATTACAAGGGTAGAACTACAATGACTTGAGGTATTATTTTGGGACTATGTAGGTAGTGCTCAATACTTCTTGAGGTTAGTTCAATCATCCTTTAAGCTACATTCTCACCATTTTTTGAGAAACCTAAGCCACACTCTCACCATTTTGTTAGCAACCTAAGCCACACTCTCACCATTTTGTGAGCAACCTAAGCCACTCTCTCACCATTTTATGAGCAACCTAATCCATGCTCTCACCATTTTATGAGCAACCTAATCCATGCTCTTACCATTTTTTGAGAAACCTAAGCCACGCTCTCATTGTTTTGCATGCAACTTTAGTTTAAATGCTCTCACTTTTTTGTGATTAACTTTAGTTTAGACACTCTCACCATTTTATGATATTGAACCATTTAGTGTCTCATCATTCTCGATTGAGTTGAGATACTCCAAAAAAAATTCTAAAAACATTTGAAAAATTGTTAGAAAAGAATAAAAACATTGACCACTTCTTTGCTGTAAGGATTCTGGAAACCCTTATTAAGTTACAAGCAAATCACTTGTCATTTAGTTTCCCCATCTTTTTTGGATTTTTTCTCTTATGCACTTGCCATTTTTCAAGACCATTCCTATTCTTATATCACATCCATTCTATTTTTTTTATTTATCACATTCCTCCCATTCCCTGGGAGAACTACATTTGGCCTGAAGTTTTTTATTAGATATCACATCCATAGAACTATGTAGGCAATATCCACTTGCCTAGTGCATATGGAGACAACTCGACCACCCCCTTCCTTTTCTTCTATTCCTCCATTTTGTTCATTTATTAAGTTTTGACCTATTTTATAGGGGCAATGTTCATATGATTTTTATTACGTTGTTTGTTTATTTGTTTATTTCTGCTTATGTTATTTATTTATTTGACTATTTGTTTGCTTTCAACACTGTTACCTTGATTCAATTTATGTGTGTATTGGGTGATTCCTTACCCACACTTACACTTGAATCCATCCTTATTCATATGTTTACATTATCACCATGGTTACTATCATTCATGCATTATTTTCTATTGAGTATTGGATTATGGGAGTCAGTCTTTATACATATTTTAGCCAAGTCCTCATGATGTTATACCATGATGCATACTGACATGTGCTACAACAAAATTCATCTTCAAGAAATCTATTCAATAATGGCAACATCTCTTCAGCATTGACATCTTGATTTCACTCCCAAGCATATCCTAAATAGAGTAATTGACCATGAAAAAATTTCAAACTTTAATAGTTTGGATGAGCATCTTCCTACTAGTAGGTTGTTCTAATTCATCATTTCCCTCTATGTTAAATTATCATCATTCTCAGCCAATTTTATCATGTTTTCCATAATTAGGGTCTAATTATTATAACCATTTATGTGCAAATCATTGCACATGATCCCACCTACATTTATCAATGATTATAACCATATTTGGGTAAATCATTGTGTTGTCACCACTTTACTTTTTTTGCCCATACAGGAGCATGTTATTATCTTGTTTGTCTATCCTAACTATGATAGCTCCATCTTCTCAATGATTATAACCACCTTTGGGCAAATCATTATGTTATCATACCACATTATTTCTATCAAGGTATAATGTTTATAACTACCTTTGAGCAAACCATTGTACACCATCCCATTTGCATTCTCAATGATTTTGATTACTTTTTAAGTATAATTATGTTTTCACCCCATCATATTTCCTTTCTTTGGTCCCCTCATTTTGCTTATTTCTTTTCAAAGGACCATTTGTCAACCTACTTGTGCCAACCATTCCCTT
The DNA here is from genome assembly GCA_037957365.1 of Torreya grandis. NCBI lineage: Eukaryota > Viridiplantae > Streptophyta > Pinopsida > Cupressales > Taxaceae > Torreya > Torreya grandis. The sequence continues at coordinate 2,027,776 of JARHVA010002347.1, read as the reverse complement.
GAGGGGGCATCATAAAGTTAGTTTATCATCATTATAGCTGTAGGCATACAAGACATTTTCATTTGTTAAGAACATGTTACTATGATTATAGCTTGTAATAGCTTCCCAAATAAGGGCAAACTGTAGACACCTAAATCTGGTCACCAATAACCTCCAATCAGGGTTTTGGTCAATTTCCACCCAAAATACATAATTTGGCCTATAAACACTAAAACATGCCAAATGATATGAAATTTACATATTCAAGTGCAATTTTTGGCTAGGGTATCGCTAAATGAGGTAATGTAATTTATGGGCTAGCTAACTTTGATCAGTTCATTTCAAGTCAAAATGTTGAATTTACATCTGGGTGCTCTAAATTGCTTTTCTCTATCAAATATTTTACACAAGATGCATGCCTTTGTTATTTGTAACATCCTAAATAGAAATATGAATCTAATGTATCTAACAGTGGCTTTCAATTCTAATCTAGTCAAATTTTAGACCAATAACAAGGCACTCTAATCAATTTGATTAATTTGTGCACAAAGTGCTTAATCATGCTTAAGAGCTAATTAATCCAAATAAAGGCCTAATTAATAATTCTATGGAAAATTATTTAATACTTATTTTTAGAAATGAATATAGAATATCTGCATCATCAGGTGACCTCATTTCTTGAGAAGACATCCCTAGGCCATAAATGCCACAAATATCAGGATTCATGCCTCCCATGCCTCATCAATGCCTTATATTATGCCCTACATGCCTCTTAATTTCCCTATCTTCCAATTTCATGATGAGGATAATTAAAAAATTAATTCCAAAAATTTAATTAATCCTCAATCATACATCTCAATTTTGAGATGGACAGTTTAGGTTGATTCTAGACATTCTAAAAAATCTATTAATAAGAGGCCTTACCACATCATTTATAAGTTATTTTGGTGTTAATTTATGCTCAAATGTCTTTATAGACTTCATTAATGAAAGTTATAATTCCAAGTTGATTCCAATCTAAGCTAAGCCATAAGCCAAAGGTGCCAAAGAGAAATGGAGGTAGCCAAGCTTCCATTGCCAAGGATTTCGTGAGCACAAGCTGAGCAAGCCACCACTACAAATACATTTGGAGCATCCAAAGAAGGTGAAATAATTATTGTGTTTTCATTCCTTACTTTTTAGTTGTGTTTTTCATTTGCTTTTGTTAACTAATCTCTCCTTAGTGTCTAGGCCTAGAGATGTTATGCTATTAGTGTGTTTATTTCATTTTGTTTGTCATTTTAGAACTAAAACCATACTAACCATCCTCTCTTGAGTCAAATTCATAGGTCACACATTGTATAACATCATGAGGACTTGGCCAAAATATGTATGAGGACTGACTCCCATAATCCAATACTCAATAAAAAACAATGCACCAATGATAAAAACCATGATGACAATGTAAACTTATGAATATGGATAGATTCAAGTATAAGTGTGGGCACAAAATCACCCAATGAACAGACATAAACCAAATCAAGGAAACAGTGCTAAAATCAAACAAATAGATAAACAAACAAAAAAAATAAGTAGAGACAAATAAACAAACAACGCAATAAAAACCCTACAAACATTGCCCCTAGAAAATAGGTGACAACTTAACAAATAAATAAAGTGGGGGAATAGAAGAAAATAAGGGTGTGGATAAGTTGTCTCCATGTGCACTAGGTAAGTGGATGATACCTACATAGTTCTATAGATGTAATATCCAATAAAAAAACTTTAGACCAAATGTAGTTCTCCCAGGGAATGGGAAGAAAAATGATAACTGGTGAAAACAATAGAATGAATGTGATAGAAGAATAAGAATAGTCTTTCAAAATGGCAAGTGTGTGAGAGAAAAGGCCAAAGTGGATGGGGAAACTAAGTGAAAAGTGGTTTTCTTGAAATTTAGTAAGGGTTCCCAGAATCCTTAAGGCAAAGAAGTGATCCATGTTTTTGTTGTTCTTTTATAGCAATTTTATAATGTTTTTAGAATTTTTTTGCAGTATCTCAATTGAATAAAAATTGATGAGATACTAAACATTTTAAGCTTGAAAAATGATTATAGCATTTAAAATTAGGTTGATTGTAAAACAATGAGAGCATTCAAACTTAGGTTGCTCTCAAAATGGTGAGAGCATTCAAACTTAGGTTGCTCACAAAATGGTGAGAACATTATGAAAAAGGTGACTGAGCTGACCTTAACAAGTATCAAGAACTACCTACATAGTCCTAGAGTAAGACCTAAAGTCACTATAGTTATGCCATATAACAAAGGGATGCAATTAGTGTAGCAGTCAATTCAAACAAAATAAGCACAGTTGGTAAAAAGATACAATGTGGCATAGGAAGTAGCAAGTTGGTACATCAAGACTTAATAAATAAATGTTGCTCCTAATTTGCCCATAGGTAGTTATAACTAAGGCACAATGTCATAGATTAATGGTACTAATTTTCCCAAAGGTGGTTATAATTAGTAGTAAGATTGGTGATAAGAAAGAAATAAAAAATGAAGGATGCAACTACTGAAACTTATATCACACTACTCCAAAATATGATCTCTATCTGAAGTACTTGAACTAACTAATGAAACTGATCAAATTCCTCAATGTAGAAAATGCATAATGAATGGTAAAAACCAAGGTCAATAGATTAGGATTTAGAACACATCTATTTTATATATCATAAATGTAAAGTGGATAGGACTAAGAGGATGGATACGAATGATATTTGTATAAAGAAGAATAGTGAGAAAATGGCATAACTAAAATGGTCCTTATAGATAATACACCTTAGTCCTCAAGCATAATACTGCTTAAAGTGAATAATTTTCATTATCCTAGAAAGTTTGTCTCCATCTAGTGTGGCAAGCCTATATGCCCCTAATCCATAATATTTAGTAATGATAAAAGGACCTATCTACTTTGATTTGAATTTTCCTTTATGATTTTTATCAGCCATGGTATTCATTTGGTTTTCTTTAAGAACAAGATCACCAAGTTCAAAGTTTCTATTTTTGGCATATGGATTATAGTGGCCTTTGATTCAATTATGATATGCCTAAATATTTTTGAGCATAACTATCCATTTCTCATCAAGTAGGTCTAGCTCTTATAGGTGAGCTACTCGATAGTCATGATCATCCAGGACATGCTTGACGGATATGCGTAGTAAAGGCAATTTAACCTCAATGGGAAGGATGGCTTCAGTACCATAAACAACTAAGTATGGAGTGGATATTTTAGGAGTATGATGATAGGTATGGTATTCCCAAAAGGTATGGAATATCTATAGGTGCTAATCACTACTGACATCATTAACATTTTTTTTGAAAATATTGACAATGGTTTTGTTTGATGCTTCAACCTAGCCATTACCTTGAGGGTAATATGCTATAGAAAAATGTTGTATGATGTTATATTTGATACATAGCTGGTCTACATCCTTATTCTTGAATGATCCTCCATTATCAGATATAATGTCAGAGGGGGTACCATAGTGGCAAATTATATGGTTGAAGATGACCTTAGAAATTTGTTTGTCATTCACGTAAGTGGGGTGTATAGTTTCAACCCACTTAGTGAAATACTCAATGGCAGTAAGGATATGTTTATGGTCATCAGATGAAGTGGGGTTGATCTTCTCAATGAGGTTAAGTCTCCATGTATCAAATGGTTATGGTGTCAACATTGGTTTCAGATTTTGGGCTGGGGCAATCAGATTAGCATGTCATTGACATTTGTCATACTTATTTACATATGCAGATACATTTAAATCCATCATGGGTCAATAATAACCAATATGTAAGATATTTTTGGATAGAATTTCCCTACTAAAATGAGATACACATACTCCATGAACTTCTCTTAATACTAGTGTAGACTCTGTCAAAGTTAAACAATGAAGTAGAGTTCCATCAAAACTATGGTGGTAAAATGTGGATCCAAGTAGAGTATAATGAGTGGAATGATGGATAAAGGCTTTGGTTTGTTCTTGAGATATTTTAGGTCATAAAACTTAGTCATGAAGGTAACTATAAAGGTTTGAGTACCATATAGAATTAGGACTAACAATATCATAAATCATTACAATGGTTGAAGGTTCATGAGCTGTTGTTGATAAATTATTGATGAGGAACTGATACTTTTTAGCTTTATCTATTTTTCAAATCAGAGAGCCAATAGTATCTATGGCATCAATATTTCTATTACTAGCCCTTGGTATGTGCTCAAACTAAATGTTGGCAATTTTTTGCTTAAGAGTGTTGACTATGGATTTATATGGAACCAACTTGTCATCTTTGGTCTAAAAATGATCTATGACCTAATTGATGATTAACTAAGAATCACCATAAAATTGGAGATGAGATATGTTTCAATGTACTACCTATCAAAGTCTTGCAATAAGTGCTTCATACTCCTCCATGTTGGTTGTACAAGGAAAGTTGATTCTAAATGATTTAAAGATTAGATCCCCCTGTGATGTAATAAATATGAGACCTGAACCTGATCTATGTGTAGTAAATGAACTATTAAAATATAGCTTCCAGTACTTCTCCTCAAGAGGTGTGTCAATGATGGTCATTATGGATTCATCAGGGAAATGAAATGTGGGTGGTTTTGTGTCTACAAGAGGTGCTTCAACAAGTTGATTTGTAAGAACTTGTCCCTTGATTAACTTCTAATTGACATATTCTATATCAAACTCACTAAGAAGCATGATCCATTTGGCCATTCTACCTTGTAAATATATTTTAGATATTAGATACTTGAGTGGATCTACATTTTAAATGACCATGGTCTTATTGTTCAACATGTAATGGCATAGTTTGTAAGCTATGAACACCATGATTAGACAAGATTTTTTAATAAATGTATAGTTGTGTTCATATGTGACTAAGGTACACCTTAAGTAGTATAATGCATGCTATTTTCCATTGTTATCACATTAAGCCAAAAGTGCCCCCAAGGCATTGTCAATAGCTAATAGATACAACAATAATGGCCTTCCTGGCATAGGAGGTAAAAAAATAGGTGGATTAACTAGATAGTCCTTGAGTTATTGAAAAGCTATTTGATAGTGGTCATCCTAGTGAAATGCAACTCCCTTCTTCATAAGATGTGTAAATGGATGACACTTATCTACTAATTGAGAGATGAAGCATCAGATTGACTGGTCTTGCCCTATAAACTATAGAGTTGCTTCAAATTGGCTAGTGGTGGCATCTCAATTATAGCATGGACTTTGGCCAAATTGAATTCAATACCCATACAAGTCACAATGAAGCCAAGTAAATTTTTTGAGGTTACTCCAAACACACATTTTTTTAGATTGAGTCTGACTTTATACTCCTATAATCTTTTAAATATCCTATGTAGCACTATTATATGGTCAGCCCTAGTTTTGGATTTTACTAATATGTCGTTGACATAGTCTTCAACAATATCATGCATCATATCATGGAATATGATAGTCATGGCCCTTTGATATATATATATAGCATTTTTAAGACCAAATCACATTATCTGATAACAAAATGTTCCCCATGGAGTGGTGAATGTTGTCTTCTGGTGCTATTTTGATCTAGTTGTATCTTGAAAATCTATCCATGAGTGAAAGCATTTCACAACCTGTCATGGAGTTGATGATCATGTCAATATTAGGTAATGAAAATTCATCCTTAAGACAAGATTTGTTGATGTCTAAAAAATAAAGACATATTTTGATTTCTTTAGGCTTTTTGTTAATAGGTACAACATTAGATATCCATTCTGAGTAGTAAATGGATAAAATACATCCTACTTCTAAGACTTTTTTCAACTCTTTCTTTACCAAGATAGTAATGTGAAGATGCATCTTACATAGATTTTATTTTACTGGTTTGGAATTAGGATTGACCACAAGGTGGTATAGAACCAAGGTGGGGTCTAAACCTGGCATGCCAGAATAAGCCCATGCAAAGATATCTACAAATTCTCTCAACAGAGCTGTAAAGACTTCACATTCCTCTTCAGTGAGGGATATGCCTAATTTTATCCATTTAAGGTCTGATAGATTACTGATGTTTACCTCTATTATATCTTTGACTAGAAGGGTCAAACCATCTTCTAGGATAGTAGGCAAAGACTTGAACTATTATAATATATTAGGGTCCTCTGCTAAAACTTGCTCTTCAACTTCTCTTAGGCATAATGAATCTGAGTCTCATAATGGGAGATCTAGCCATGGGACAAAAAAAATTGAAAAATCTTGAATAATTTAATCAAATACTTGTTGTTATGCAAAACTAAACTCAGATCCATAGGCAAGTTCATCATTGGTGGTCTCTTGGTCTAAATTTAAAGAAGAATGAACACCATCATCAAATGGAAATTGAAACAAGTTTTCACCACTAAAATAGCCTTTATCTTTAATTTTTCACTAGTCAAAAATCACCTCAAATAGGTTTTCACTTTAGGACCTAAATGTTTTATTATTTGTTTTTAGTTCAGGATGTTCACCCACTCTCAAAAATAGGTTTCAAAATCTAATATAATTGAGAATATTGACTTGTGATCTCCTAATAGAATGTTATCCCTAAGGCCTAAAAAGTCATAGAATGCCTCATCATTTTGAAACTCATCAATCAACAAATTGGATTATTATTGGTCCCAATATATCAGTTGGGGATAGTATAATGGCAATGGGTTGTGATGAATGTTTGACATAAGGGTACAAATGGCATTATTATTAAATAGGTTAGTATCAGCTAGGTCATCAAAGGTGAGGCTATGATTAAACTCTGCTTCACTATCGACATCATCATCACTAGCCATTGGTGATGGAATTTGAATAATATATGTGTGGTCAACCCTAGGTGGTTTAAATCCAAGTTCATAGGGTCATTTGTACTTAGTCATGAAAATTGGCTCAATGGTTTCTTGTTGATTTAGTCCAAGGCCTCTTCCTTCATAATCTTGATGCTCTATGATCCTATTGGAAATAAGATACTTTGTACTTTTATAACAATCAACGTGGTTGTCATTATATAACCATGATTCATCCCCTTTAAGAGGATCTGGTTCTAGGCCAGATGCTAGTATAAACATGATAGGTCCCTTATCTTTGTTCTTTTATTTCCAATGCATATGTGGGGTATTTTTAGGTCACCCAAAAGGTTTTCATAATTTGAGGAGATTAGTAATATGGAAGGTATCATGGGTCACATACTCTCCTAATCCATTATCTAAAATTGTGAAATGATTGGAAGCTTCAGGAGGTGGCATGTGGGAAAGGGAATACAAGGTATTATGATCTATGCAATTATCTTATGGAGGATCACTAAGTATGGCCTTTCCTTTATCCTTCTTGGAACTTAGATTCATGTCGTATTGGTAATTTTAGATTTGAAACTTGGCCTCAAGATGTTTGTAGTGTTCATATGGATGTAAATATTCTATAATTTCAATTATATCCTTGAGTGGGAGAACTTGATATATTGGTGTAGTATTGATGGGATTGCATGAATCTCATGTAACCAAGGCTTACCTAGAAGCATATTAAATGACAAATCAATATCAAGCACATGGAAAAGTGTATCATGGGTCAAAGGCCCAATGTTAACTGGTAAGCTAATGGTACCTTGTGATTATCTTTCTTGATTATAATAGGATTTGATAGTTATCATTTCTAGCTAGAGATTTACTAGTATGTACCCAAGAAGCTTGATGAGATTTAAAGACACTATGTTGAGGATTGATCCATTGTTTATAAGGACACATTTCACTTTATGCCACTTTATATAAATTCTATGTACAATGAATTATTATGGAACAGACCAAGGGAAGGCATATCACCTTCATTGAATATGACTTGTTGGGCTAGAGCTAGGTGTAGACACATAAATCTGGCGAATGATAACCTCCAATCAGGCTTTTGGCCAATTTCCACTTAGAATACATAATTTGGCTTAAAAACACTAAAAAACATTAAAAGATTTGAAACTGACATATTCAAGTGTCAATTTTGGCTAGAGTATCACTAAATGGGGCAATGCAATTTATGGGCTAACTAACTTTGATTAAATTATTTTGAGTTAAAATGCTAATTTTGCACTTGGGTGCTCTAGATTGCTCTTTCATGTCAAATCTCTTATACAAGACACGTGCCTTTGTTATTTTTTCTTGGTAACATCTTAAATGGGAATATGGTTCCAATGCATCTGACATCACCTTCCAAATCTAATACAATCAAATTTTGGACCAATAACAAGACATTCTAATTAATTTGAGTAATTTGTGTACAAAGTGATTAAACATGCTTGAGAAATAATTAATCCAAATCAAGGCCTAATTAATAATTTCATGGAAACTTGTTAAATACTTGTTTTTAGAAATGAATATTGAATATCTACATCATCAAGTGACCTCATTTCTTGGGAAGACATCCCTAGGCCATAAATGCCACAAATGTCAGGATCCATGATCTCCATGCCTCATCAATGCCTTCCATGATGCCCTCCATGCCTCTTAATTTACCCTTCTTACAATGTCATGATGAAGATAATTATAAACTTAATTCAAAAAATTGAATTAATCCTTAACCACACATCTCAATCTCAGGATGGATGGTTCAGGTTGATTCTAGACATTCTCAAAAATCTATAAGTGGAGAGGCCATGAACATCATTTCTAAGCTATTTTGATGCAAAGTTATAATGCATAAATATCTTTAATAATCCATTGAAATTAGCGTTATCATGCCAAATTGATTCCAATCAAAGCTAAGCTACAAGCCAAAGGTGCCAAGGAGAGATGGAGGTAGTCAAGTTTCCATTGCTAAGGACTTCATGAGCACAAATGTGAGCAAGCCACTACAAGAAGCATTTTAGAGCATCCAAGGAAGGTAAAAAAGGGTTTTTTTTTGCATTTTAGTTGTGTGTTTTATTCATGTTTGTTAACTAAGCTCTCCCTAATATTTAGGCCTAGAGATGTTATGCTAGTTAGTGCATTTCTTTCATTTTGTTTTCATTTTAAAACTAACACCATACTAACTATCCTCTCTTGAGTCAAATTCCTAGATCACATAATAGCATGCTCGATGGGACAAGATGAATCTCACACATGAAGAAGATCATATTTCATCTTTAAAATCTTCATTTGGATCATTAAAACTCTTGCAAATTGATTTTCTAACTTTGTTTTGCCATTTTTCTTTGTCATGGGTTTACACAATAACCAACGTTGGTTAGTAAAACTATCATCAGTTGGCATAGCCATCATTGATCATTATTTGTGTAACTAATATTGGCTAGATAACCGTCATTGGTTAGATAACCATCATTGGTTAGTAAGTGTAACTGATGTTAGTTATATAACCAACATCGGTCACTGTGTTTTCTTAAAAACACAAACCTGAGAGCTATTTTAAAATGCTTCGTTTGGGGTCATACAGACTTCATTTTGGATATTTTTTTTAAAACCATGTGTTTTCTCCTAAATTTTCAGAATTTGACATTATCTTAGCTTCAAGTTTCATAGAATTTTTACAAAATTTGGAAAATCTATTTAAAATGTTTCTAATCTAACATATTTACATTTAGAGTGAAGCCTTATGGGTAGACAGGTAATTAACAGATTTCAAGTTTGATAAATCATGTTTAAGAACATATTTTGTATGTTTTGAAATGAACTAGGAACATTATTTTGGTGCTTAAAGTAATATTTAAGGTGTTTAAATAAGTATTTTTAGCATTAGTTTTCAAAGTTACAACTACGACCAAGGGGTCAAACGAACACCACCTCATTTTTATTTGGGCTTAAAAATGAACTCATCTTTCCAAGCTTTTTGTCTTAAATAGTTGCTTGATCTAATTTTTGTTTGGAAAGAAGAGGGATGTTGCATGTATGTTCTTCCATTTTTCCCATTTAGGGAACCCTTAGATTCCAAAGTGTCATTCCTATTACAAATAGCCTAGTCCAAGGCTTAGAAATAAAGTCAACTAAAGCACTCTCCAGAAACTCATCAAAGTTTGGGTGACTTTGAAAATGACCTTAAAGCTTTTCTATTTCATACTTTCTTTATTTTTATGCAAACTTAGCTTGTGAGGGGGACTTCATCACCTCTTATGAGTTCTTTAGGGAATATTTGACCTAGGGTTTCATATCCTAACATTGACTTCATTTAGATCCTAATTGGAGTTGGACACAAGATGTATCTGCATTTGGACATCACACTACACTGAGCGAACAACAAGATGTTGTTGTAAAAGGGACTAGAGCTTTTTACAACTAGCCAATGCCGCAATCACCCAAGTTACATGCTTGTCTTTTTCATTATTTAATTTGAAAGTTATTGTGTAATTGATTCCCTTAGAAATATTCAAAAGCTTGCTAGTTTAGTCAACCCCACATTGCCATACCCTTGTTAGGATTTTGATGAATATACTTAGTATATTTTGGTCATTTTTGCTTGGTATGTCTTGAGACTAAAACTTGTTTGTTTGTTCATAAATCCATGTCAAAACCAATTTGTCTATACGTCACTCTTTTGTTTAAAGAGGCATTATGATGGCCATTTTACACCACACTTGTGCCTTGAAATTTTTACTAAACTTGTTTGTGTTTGTGTCATTTGAGTTGCAGAGGGTAGCATTATGCTGACCAAATCATGTCAAAACATTTTGAACTTTTTTGAGTCTTTGAAACATAACATAGATCACATCATTCAAGCATGTTTACGCTATTAGGCTGATCAATTTGTTTCAAAACTAGTTTACCATTGTATCAAAAGCCATTTGTTTCAAACCATGTCATGCATACCATTTGGACCGTTGTCTTGTACTGTCATGATATCTAATCTTGTCTAATTTGTTTAGTCAAATCCTAGTTTTCAACATTGAGTTTTCAATTAGCCTTGTTAAGGTTGGATCTAAACATTGATTGATTTTTGTTTAAGCCTCAATTAATGGAGATAATATATATATCTTTCTCTTTTGGGTGGCATAAATTCGGTTAATCAATTACCCAAATTTGAAAACTATTGATGTTTTGTTTTTTTAAATCCTATCCTCATCATTGTTTGTGCCTTTATTTGGGAGAACACAACCTTTTTAAAAACACCTTTTGTCTTATGCCTTATGCCAACTAATCATGTTTATGTTTGATTCTATGTAATTGGGTTTATGTCAAAGATGTTTCCAAACTTGTTAGATTAAATTCACATCAATGCCTTTATTTTAAACCTAGATTTTGACACACCCCTTGAGGAGTAGCCTTAGAAGCTATATTTTGATGGTTCATTTATTACACATGAATCAGGGGTAGGCCTATTATTTATTACACCAGAGGGGGAGCTAATCCCTAAATCATTCAAAATCAACTTTTTTTATACAAACAACATGGCTGAGTATGAATCACTTGTTGAAAGACTTTGATAAGCAGTGCATTTGAATATATCTCATCTCCAAGTTTATGGTGATTCTTAGTTAATCATAAATTAGGTTAAAGATCATTTTTAGACTAAAGATGATAAGCTAGTTCCATATAAATCCATGGTTGACACTCTTAAACAACAAATTGCTAATATTCAGTTTGAGCACATACCAAGGGCTAGTAACAAAACTATAGATGTCATGGCTACTATTGTCTCTCTAATTCAAAAAATAGATAAAGCTAAAGAGTATCAATTCCTCATCAAGAATTTGTCAAAACCAGATCATGAACCTTCAACCGTTACCATGATTTGTGATATTATTGGTCCTAATTCTATCTGGTACACATACCTTTATAACTACCTTCATGACCAAGTTTTCCACCTAACATATCTCAAAAACAAACCAAATCCTTCATTCATCATTTCAATCATTATACTCTACTTGGATCCACCCTTTACCATCATAGTTTTGATGGAACTCTACTTTGTTGTTTAGTGTCAATAGAGTCTAAACTAGTGTTAAGAGAAGTTCATGAAGGAGTATGTGGAGCTTATTATAATAGGGTAGTCTTATCCAAAAAACTCTTGCGTATTGGTTATTATTAGCCCATAATGGATTTAGATGCCACTAAATATGTAAATAAGTGTGATAAATGTCAATGACATGTTAATTTGATTCATGCCCTAGCAAAAACTCTGAAACTAATATTGATGCCATGGCCATTTTATACATGGGGACTTGATCTCATTGGGAAGATCAACCCCACTTCATTTGATGTCCATAAACATATCCTTACCACCATCAAATATTTCACTAAGTGGGTTGAAGCTATACCCCTCACTTACATGATCAAAAAGTGAATTTCCAAATTCATCTTCAACCATCTCATTTGATGTTACATTATCCCCTCTGACATTATATCCAATAATGGAGGATCATTCAAGAACAAGGATGTAGACTAGATATGTATTGAATATAACACACAACATTTTTCTATATTATATTACCCTCAAGGTAATGGCCAAGTCGAGACATCCAACAAAATCATTGTCAATATTCTCAAAAAGATTGTCAATGATGCCGATCATGATTGGAACTTATAGATATTCCCTACCCTATGGGAATATCATACCAATCATCATATCCCCATAGGATCCACTCCATACTCACTTATTTATGGTACTAAGGCCATCCTTCCCATTGAGGTCAAATTTCCTTCACTATGCATCTCTTTCAATCATTCCCTAGATGATGATGACTATTGAATAGCTCACTTGTAATTGCTAGACCTACTTGATGAGAAATGCACAACTGCACTCAATAATCTTCAAGAATATTAGAACCAACTTAAAGGTCACTATAATCAGTGTGTTAAGTATAGAATAATTTGAAATTTGTGATCTTGCTCTTAAATAAAACCAATATAATACCATTACTGAGAGGAAGCATAAAGGGAAATTCAAACCAAACTAGATAGAGCCTTTCATCATTACTATAGATTATAGATCAGGATCATACAGGATTGCCACACTATATAGAGATAAACTTCTTGAGATGATGAATATTATTCATCTCAAGTAGTACTATGCTTAAGGGATAAGGTGTACTATCTATAAGGACCATTTCAGTTATGCCATTTTATCACTATTCTTATTTGTATAAATACCATCCTTATCTATCGTCTTTGTCATATGCACTTTCCATTTCTGACCTATTAGCCCAACATGTTCTAAAGCCTAGCCCATTTGACCTTGGTTTTTACCATTCATTACACATTTTTACCATCAAGGTATCTGATCAGTTTCATCAATTGGTTCAAGTACTTCAAATAAAGATCATATTTTGGGATAGTGTGATAGAAGTTTTCATAGTTACATCCTTCATTTGTTATTCCTTTCTTACTACCAGTCTTGCTACTAATTATAACCACCTTTGGGAAAATTAGTACCCCTGATCTATGCCATTGTGTCCTAGTTATAACCACTTATGGGAAAACTAGGGGAGACATTAAACCTTGACGTACCAACTTGCCACTTCTTATGTCCTATTGTGCCTTTTCACCCACTGTACCTATTTTGTTTGAATTGACTGCTACACTAGTCAAATTATTTTGTTGTAAGGGTAGAACTATAGTGACTTGAGGACCTACTCTGGGACTATGTAGGCAGTGATCGATACTTGTTGAGGTTAGCTTAGTCACCCTAAGCCATGCTCTCACCATTTTGTGAGCAACCTAAGACATGCTCTCACTATTTTTTGAGAAACCTTAGTTTAAATTCTCTCACCATTTTGAAATCTAAAAAAATTTAGTGTCTTGTCATTCTTGATTGAATTAAGACACTCAAGAACAATTCCAAAAACATTTGACCACTTCTTTGCCTTAACGATTATGAGAACCCTTACTAAGTTACATGTAAATCACTTGTCATTTAGTTTTCCCATCCTTTTTGGCCTTTTTCTCTCACGCTCTTGCCATTTTATAAGACCATTCCTCTTATTCTCTCACATCCATTCTGTCTATTTTCATCAGTTATCACATTCTTCCCATTCCCTAGGAGAACTACATTTGGCCTAAAGTTTTTTTATTGGATGTTACATTAATGGAACTATTTAGGCAATGTCCAACTTTCCTAGTGCATATGGATACAACTTGACCACACCCTTCTTTTTCTTCTATTCCCCAATTTTGTTCATTTATTCAATTGTCACCTATTTTATAGGGGTAATGTTCATACGGTTTTTATTACATTATATGTTGGTTTGTCTCTACTTATTTTTGTTTGTTGACTACCTATTTTTTTGCTTTCAACAATGTTTCCTTGATTTGATTTATTTGTGTTCATTGGGTGATTCCTTGCCCACACTTATACTTGAATATATCCATATTCATATGTTCACATTGTCATTATGGTTTTTATCATTGGTGCATTGTTTTCTATTGAGTATTGGATTATGGGAGTCAGTCCTCATGCATATTTTGGGCAAGTCCTCATGATGTTATAGAATGATGCCTACTAACACATGCTAAAACAAACCTCAGCTTCAAGAAGTCTATTAAGTAATGGTGGCATTTCTTTGGAACCAACATCCTCATTCACTCCCAATTATATCTCACATAGAGTAATTAACCATGAAAGAATTTCAACATTTATTAGTTTGAAAATGCATCTCCCTACTAGTAGGTTATTCCAATTATTCATTACCCTTTGTGTTAAGTTATCATCATCCTCAACCAAGTTTATCATATTTTCCATAATCAGGGTCCAATGATTATAACCGCATATAGGCAAATAATTGCACACCATCCCACCTGTATTTCTCAATGATTATAACCACCTTTGGGCAAATCAATATGTTGTCACCATTTTACTTTTTTTGCCTATACATGGGCATGTTAATATCATGTTTATCTATCTAAACTGGGACAGATCCATCTTTTTAATTATTATAACCACCTTTGGGTAAATCATTGTGTTATCATACAACGTTGCCACTATCAGAGTATAATGTTTATAACCACCTTTGGGAAAACTATTATACACTATCCCACTTGCATTCTCAATAATTTTGACTACTTTTTCAATATCATTATATTTTCACCCCATAATTTTTCCTTTCTTTGGTCCCCTCATTTCACTTCTTTCTTTTTGAGGGGCCATTTGCCGACTTACTTGTGCTAACCATTCCCTTAAAGGGGCATCATATAGTTAGTTTATCATCATTGTAGTTGTAGGCATGCATGACCTCTTAATTATTTGAGAAGACATTATTATGCTTATAGCTTGCAATGCCTTCCCAAATAGGGGCAAACTATAGAAACCTAAATTTGGCCACTGATAACCTTTAATCAGGGTTTTGGCTAATTTCCACTTAAAATACATAATTTGGCCTAAAAACACTAAAGCACATTAAAATATTTGAAACTAACATATTTAAGTGTTGATTTCAGCTAGAGTATCATTAAATGGGGTAATACAATTTATGGGCCAACTAACTTTGATCAAATCATTTTGAGTCAAAATGCTAATTTTGCACCTAGGTGCTCTAGATTGCTCTTTTCTATCAAATATCTTACATAAGACACATGCCTTTGTTATTTTTTGTTGGTAAAATCCTAAATTAGAATAGGTTGTAATGCATTTGATGTTGCCTTCTAATTCCAATCTAGTCAAATTTTGGACCAATAACAAGACATTCTGATTAATTTGAGTAATTTATGCACAAAATTCTTAAACATGCTTAAGAGATAATTAATCCAAATCAAGGCCTAATTAATAATTCCATGGAAGCTTGTTGAATACTTATTTTTATAAATGAATATTAAATATTTGCATCATCAAGTGACCTCATTTCTTGGGAAGACATCCCTAGGCTATAAATGCTATATATATTAGGATTCATGCCCTCCATGCCTCTTAATTGCCCCTTCTTCTAATGTCATGATGAGGATAATTATAAAATTAATTCCAAAAATTGAATTAATCTTCAACCACACATCTCAATCTCAGGATGGATGGTTTAGGTTGATTCTAAATATTCTCAAAAATCTATAAATAGAGAGTCCATGAACATCATTTCTAAGCTATTTTGATAAAAAGTTATAATTCAAAAATATCTTCAAGAAGCCATTAAAATTAGTGTTACCATGCAAAATTGATTCCAAACTAAGCCAAGCCATAAGCCAAATGTGCCAAGGAGAGATGGAGGTAGTCAAGCTTCCATTACCAAGGACTTCATGAGCACAAAGTCAAGAAAACCACTACAACAAGCATTTTGCAGCATCCAAGGAAGGCAAAAGAGGGTTTTTTTTTGCATTTTGGTTTTGTGTTTTAGTCATGTTTGTTAACTAAGCTCTCACTAGTGTCTAGGCCTAGATATTTTATGCTAGTTAGTGTGTTTCTTTCATTTTGAAACTAACACCATACTAACCATCCTCTCTTGAATCAAATTCCTAGATCATAGTAGGTGTCCAACCAAATCTTGAAATTTATTAGGGGATATGTCACTGGAAATAGTGGATTGGGTCAAGAATTCATTCAAAATGTTCTTGTGGATTTTTGACATTCACATCAAATCTAAAATAAAAATTTATGTTGGTGTCTTCTGTAATTGTTCCATAATATCAAACTTCTTGTCTTGGTCAATATTGAATGGTTTATTTCAAGGCTAAATTGTTGGTTGGATAATAGGCAAAGTGGCAGATGGTTGTGGGCCTAGGATAGTTATCTTTAACCTCTGAGTTGTGATTGCATAATTGGGATTAGATATTGGACCATAATTACTAAAAAATGTTGGGAATTGTGTGGGACCAAATAGGACAAGTCTTAGTTGTCGATGCACTTGTATGTGGTCAGGTGGAAAGGATGGGTTATCAGTATAAGGTCCAAAATTGGAAGTCCTAATTTTCTAGTTTGTATGTGTGATATCCTAGGTAAAAGAAGGATTATCCATGTAATGTGGTTGAGTGTTATTATTTAGCTGTAGTCTAGATTGATTAACACTTGGTATAGGATTAATGGAGATGATATTAACATTACCCCCTATAATATGACCTACAACACTATTGCAGTCATGTGTAATTGCATGGTAGGTTTATTGGTTGTGACCGTTCTGACCTTGGTTTTGTCTATTATTTTGACATTATGGGTTTTATTGTTGATTTTACTGATTCTACTTTTGATTTTGATACAATTGATTTTTCTATTGCACTAATCAATGTTATTGTTATTGTTGGTTATTCTATTATTGGCAATTGTTATGTTAGGGAAATGGGTTTTGATAAATCCTAAGAGTTTGATTAGAAGTGAAAGCATCATTATCTAATGTTATCTTCTCATTATCCAAGATATACTCAATTAAATGCTTGATTTACACACATCTTCATAGATTATGCCCATTGACATGATGATATTAATAAGATTCATTTTCATGGTACCAATCAGGATAAAGAATGCCTTGAAGATAATGCTTTAGTATAGGCCAACTAATCAGATTAGTAGCAACAATTTTATGAAATACAGACTCAATAGGATCTCCTAGGTCACTAAAGATATGATGCATAGGCACAGTTCTCTATAGAAGAGGGGTTTGTAATGGTAAAGGTTTCTATATTTGTTACATGGGTCTTAGTTATTGTGTTTGTGGCATTAGTGGGAGAGGTTTTTGTGTAGGAGTAAGCTGAAAAGGTGGTGTAGATGATGTTTTCATCATTTAGACATGATGTGACTCAGTTACTCCATTACCCACAACATTCCTATCATGATTAAATTGCTTTGGTATTTCTTAGTTATTGTCCTATGTTGATTATGATGCTTGTGCTTAAATTGGATGTTGGCTTTGGCCACTTTCCTGATTGGTACCTTTATTCTGATTAGTCAATGTAAACTTGATGATCCTTTTATTAATAAGATCTTGCTCAATCAACAAAATTTTATTAATGATCTCCTTAAAAGTATGTGCACATTATAATTCTAGATGATAAGCTATGTAACTATGTAATTTTTAGTAAACATAATGGCTAATTGTTTATCTAGTAAACTATGGGTGAATTAGATTGCAAGAGCTCTCCATTGCTATAAATAACTTACAAAACTCTCAATAGCTTTTTTCTTTGCTTGTATTAAGTCAACTAATGAAATCTCATGTTCAAGATTATAGGAAAAGTGATGCACAAATTTATTAGAAATATCATCAAAATCTGTTACTAAATTATTTGGGGACTTTAAGAACCACTCGAAGGCTTGTCCAACCAAGCTCCTTGGAAAAAACAACAAAAGGTATATATCATTATATTCCACCAGTTGACATGAGACAAAGAACTCTATTAAATGAGCCTTAGGGTCACCTTTCCCTTTGTATTTATCAAATTTTGGTGGTTCTTATCTTGAAGGAAATGGTATCTACAAGTACTCCATGTTAAATGGATAAAAACACATGTCATCCAACTTAAAATTTTTAGTCTATTTCACAACCTGAATGGTAACAATTACATCCTTCATTTGTTGCAGTTCTTGGGATAAGAAATTGAAGGAACATTGGTTTGAGGGAGAATATTGGTTTGGGTAGATGGTTGGTAGGTTATAAGTGGGACACTTTGACCAGAGTATGATGGAGATACCTTTTGGGGTATATTGGTTTGGTTGGGAAATGGACCAAGAATATGTATATGTGGATTAAGATGTACTTGGAATTGTACATTTGGTTGTGTAATATTTTGGGTTGGGTTGGTGATAAAGGTTTGAATTGGAGCATTTTGTGGTTGGGATGGAGGGATATAACTATGCTGTGCCTACTGTGGTTGAAAAGGGACATGATTCTGACTAATCAAACCTTATTTTTGAGTAGGAACTTGTGAACCAGGACCCTGTCTCTGAATTTATCGCACAATTTGAACCAATTGTTATCTAGTAGGTACTTGAGAAACATGGGAGCCTCTTTTTTGAACAAATCCCTATTTTTAAGTGAAATCAGGTTGAATATTTGGCATCTGTCATTGATTAATATTTACATGTTGTTGGTTAGTCATCAATTGGTTTTAGATTGGTACACTAGTCTGTGATTGAGGAGGTATATTTTCCACTACCTAATGAGGTGGAACATTAGTTTCCCCTTTTTGAGGTGGTAATATATTTGGTCTCTATTGCATTGGTACACTAGATTGTGCCTACTATTATAGAATACTACTCATCACTTTTTGAGGAGTAAGATTCATCACATTTGAATATTGAGGTACGCCATTGGTTGCTAGTTGACTACCTAATCTCATAGGTTTCACACTTGAAGAAGTAGCCAGTTGAGGTTGGAAAATAGGTGGTGAAGGTTGGGGTATATATGCTCTTATTATTTGGTATGATGATCTAGTCATGGTAGTAACTGTAGCCACATGTTGTTGACTAGTTGTTCATGCATTAGTACCACTTTGATTTGGATTGGACATTTAATACACATTATCCACTATATTTTTATCATTATTCTATGTAGAAGTAGAAGACACTTCTTCATTAATGGGCATATGTAGAAAATTGTCTACCAAAGTGTCTTCCATGAATGGGTCTAAACTCTGATTGTCTTGACCAGTTAACTATATCAAAACTCCTATTGAAGGAACTAAGTCAATAAGAGGTTTTCTCACCATGGTCATCTGATTGAAATTATGTACTAGATTTAGGTAGGTTTAATATGCCATCTACATTTGGTTAAAGTGGTCTTTCATGATTTTTTTCCTTTATTAGTCATGTTAGGATCCTGATACGTTATTTGAACTAGAGCTAAAGGATTGCTAGAAGAAGCTTGTTGATCATAAATTATGTTGTGGGGCATTCTTACTAGGCTTGGTAAATTATCATGAGGGAAGTCTGTTGGAAATTTGGCCCCTACCTCTATGGATCAAACCAAAATTTTGTCTTTATTCTCCAACAAATGACACTCAAACAAAAATGGATCATACATGGAAGGTGCATTAGTACAGTATGGTTATTGAAGAACTGGTTTATCAGTTGTGGGTATTGTAGCTAGGTATTGTGCGATTTGTTCTTTTTCTTGTTTTGAATAAGGTGGTGTATTAACTAAATAGTTAGCCAATGGATTTTGGATTTATGTCCCTAATTAATTATTATAAGAGGGATAAATATCCATCTCAAAATCAATATTATCTATGTAGGGGTCTTTCACCATTTCTTCTTACACAACCACATTACTAATCCCTAGATTGTACATAAGTCTACTATGAGTGTAGGAATACATGTTGGGATCCATAGTCAATGCTTTGTGATAGAAAGGGAAGAGAGTTATACAAACTCTAAAAAGATAATGTCTAAAAATATGATGTTCAAACTTGGTCTAGATTCGTTAAAAGGATCAAAAGTTTTATGCAAATATTTATGATAACACAAGCTAATGTTAAGTGTCTAATGTTACACGTCTTACACAAAAAGATTAAGTAAATGAACTAATAATCAAAATGCCACATGCTAACATCAAAGTGTTTCAAATTAGTCTAATCTAGGAAATTAGAAGTTGGTAGGTCTTTTGGCCAAATGTGGCATCAAAATATAGGCTCAAACAAGACATGCGCTAGGACTCTTGGTCAAACAATGTCAAAAGGTAGACTTTGAAAATAGATGAAATATTTAATCTAATAGATTTGAAACACTTTTGAAAAACATTAGGCATTTGATTCTTGGATATGGAATTGATCAAATAAGTATAAGGTATGAAACAAAAGGCATTTGTAGGTATGGAGATGAAAGAGATGGAGTAACTCCATGATCACATGGAGAAAGGAAGAAATGAGACATAAGAGATCTTAATATAGTAAAAGAAAGAGGAGGATAGCCATGTTCCTCACAATGGAAATGATAGGATAAAGAATTCATATTTGGAGGAGGACAAGATCCATCCAAAGGTGATCCAAAGGACTAAGATCAAGATAACATTAATAAAGTGAAGAGATGATAGTCTTAGCCCAAGAACCAGTCTAAGTAGCATGCAAAGAAATGAAGATCAAAGAATCATGGAAGGAGAGATAAAAATAAGAAAGTAAGAGAATAATCACATGAAGAAAGATAAAGGTAACAAGTTGACCTATTCAATGGGTAATATTATAGATGAGTTGGTTGTTGTTATGTATGATGATAGTAAGATAAAAAGTTTCCAAGTAATGTTGTACTAAGATGAAATTCAATTGGTCAAGGAAATGTCATTGCATGATGAGAAAGAAGTCTATGAGAAAACTCACCATGATAATGTGGAGTATCATGAATATGTAGTCAAAGATGATATAAATAAGAGTATAGAAATGGTGAATGAATAAAAAATGCTTAAAAATCCATTAGAGCATGAGTACAAAGGAGAAAGCATTATTAAGAAGATATCCCAAGAAGGAGTGCATAAACAAAACATGAAAATGTATCAGGATTGAAGAAACATAAATATCCATTTGATATAGGAGGATATGGAATCTGAAAAAGACAAAGAGTTGCATCATATCATGTACTTCATGAAGGTAGATGATGAGTTTACAAAGAGGCAAGATAGGGCAAGGAGACAAAGAAAAAATAAGAAAATAAAATGAAATGAGATTGACAATAGGAAAATTATCAAGAGGATCTTATAAAATTAGAGTAGGAATATTTTTAAAGCTAGGACTAATTTGGACAAGGTACATTTGAGTAGGAACTCAAATTTTTCCACTCAAGGAGATTGATGTAAAACATCACAAGGTAATAAAGGATGTTGTATGTTTGAAAGTTTCATAATGTCCATTTTTGGTATGGTATGAGTGTGAGGTATTTTATTGGTTCTCTTAAGGAGTATTTTAGTCATTAATATTCTTTGGGTTTGTGTGTTTCTATCCTATCTATATTTTCCCACCAAAAATAGAATTTGAAAATTTAAATTTAGAACTAGGCTTTGAGATGTGTTTTGGATTTTGTGAAAAATTAAAATGTTTTTAAATGTTTTATAGGGTCTGAGTGGGTCCTAATAGATTGTTTGAATTTTTTTTTTAATGTGTATGTCATTATAAATAAATGCAAGCCAAGAACTTGGAATTGTAACTACTGCCCTACATGGAGTTGGCCCAAAAAATAGAGTTATCTTGCATGATTAGTGTTAATAAATAATATAAATGCATGTATGTGAGGATTAGAGAGTATTATTAGGTAGGTAATATAGTATAATTTTTATAAAAATTTAGATAAATATGAAGAAAGGATAAAATACTAAGAAGGACTACAGGTGATTGTAGTTTTGTACATGGGTTGTGTATGTATTTGAGACAATTAAACAAAGAGATGTTTTTGAAAAACCATAATTGAATATCATGGATTAATATGAATATAAGTGATTATTATTTTTTTTATACATGATTATATTTATTTCTTATTATCATTAATTAGATAACAATTTGATAATCTACAACATAATCCCATTTGGGAGTAATTATGTGTTTACATAGTCCAAAGAATATGACTAACAAGGTGTTAATAAGATTGTTAATATTTAATTTATTATTTATATGATTTATTCAAGATTTAAATATATTTAATATTTAAAATAAATATTTTATACTATTCTAAGTGATAAAAATTGATCTTATGTCTTCATTCATCCAACACAATCAAGAAAAGCACTCAAAATTTTATATAATTGCTTGTTAGAGCCTTGTGAGGATTGTCCATGAAATAATATATATTAGAGAAGTTCAAAGAGGTTTGGGAATAAATTTTACAAGTATTATAATTTTTTTAAGTGTCTTGTATCTGATTATATTCCCTTTTGTAGGCTCTCAACCTTGCATAGGCCTGTCAAAACCAAAACTATAGTTTTGAGTTAAAAACTTGAATAATTTTTGTTTTCACCATTAAAATTTAGAAAAACATGGGAATATAATGTATTTTTATGTGATATAAATTGTTTTTGTGGTTTTGGGTTGGTACAGTGCTATACAGAATGATATCTATAAATGTGTGCTTAAACTAGGCCTAAAGAGACCTAATTACCAAGAAAGGTGTGAAAGAAGAAATACTTCCATTAATATTTGTGTCTTGAAACTTTATGTGAAGATAAAATGGGATAAAGGGTATTAAAAATTGTATTTATTTTTTATATAACCCATTTATTATATTTAAACCAATAATATTTGTCACTAAACATGGCTACAAGAGACTAGGCCTTAAAGAGAAAAGAGTGGATTGGTTGAGAGTTCAATATTGGAGAGTGAGTATTTATGTTTTAATGTGTAATTGGGTTAAAATAAATAAAAATAGGATGTAAATATGGTCCCTATTTTTATAAATAACATTTTAACCATGCATGAAGCTTTTAGGCCTATGAATCTATATGAGAATGAAAAAGCTTAATCTAGGATCTAAGAGTGAAGTCTTCAAATTTGTGGATGAGAGGATGGTATTTTTGATAAAATGAGAGAGTTTATAGCATTATTAATTGGTGATATGTGTATTCAATTTAAAATTCACCATGTGTGTAAATCAATCATGGCTTGGAGAAGATATAACATTCCTACACTTCTAATTAGGGATACATTTGTTAAGTAGGAACATGACCAATATGGAGATCTGATAGACCCGATTAGGGGATCACTTGTATCACTAGTCACAACATATCATGATAATAAGGGTTTAAAATCATACATTATAACATAATATCACAACAACCCTAATAGATCCCTAAGGTTTAAAACATTTCACTCTATTCTAATAACAAGAAAGTAAAATCTGATCTAGTGTACACCAAAGCTTGTGGCACAAAGTGGGGGGTTAGAAAAAATAAAAAAAACATGTATATGGAAACTTAATTAAATTAAGTATGATTAAAACCATAATACATAAAATATTAAAGATAATATTATTCGATCCAACACTTATGCTACTTCTATCTACTAAAAGAGAAGAGAACAAAGCTAGAATAAAATTACCTAAATGTGAACTTGTCAATACTCAATCTCTCCCTTGGACAAAGAGGCCTCAAAAGAAGTTGTTTTGGTTTGTGAGGATCATTAAATTTTTTTAAATCATCCAATACTTGTCCACAAGACTAGATTCTCTAAATAAGAAACCTAAGTTAAGTCTCTTCAAGTAAAATGGTGGAAGATCAGATTGTGAAGAAGTGCGATCGAATAATAAATATTGATTGCACATATGAATAATGACTAAAATTATCTTATATATATATATATATATATATATATGTATATATATATATATGTATATATATATATATGTATATATATATATATATGTATATATATATATATATGTATCTATATATATATATATATATATATATATATATATATATATATATATATATATATATGGATCTTACCCTAAATCCTTATATTAATGCTGACAGTCAACCTAATGTGTTTTTAGGGACAATTTACTAGGTCTGAGCTAGGTCGGCCAAAGGGATAACAAGCTAGGAAAGTAAAGAATACCCCTAAACTATATTAGGTTGACCTATTCAACCCAGTACAACCAACTAAACAAAAAGAGTTTAAGACAATAAAAGGAGGAATGGAAAGAGGGAAAGACTAGAAAAATACTCAAGGGAGGAGAAGTAACTTAGGTAATGGTTATAGGATTTGGTTAGATAGGTAATAGTGTGGTAGAAAGGGAAAAAAATCCTATGAAGAACCAAAGGTCTTCCCACCCCTTTCTTAGTACACCCCTTAGGGTGTGAACTCAGAGAGATAGAGTCTTGATGGGTTCTTGAAATAAGTAAAGCATCAGTGTTTGATAAATGTTAAAAATATTATGTGTATACAATATGTCTTCAAGAGAGAAAAGAGAACTATTTATGTAAATAGGATTAGGTTCCTATAAAAGGTAAGAGTGATCAAGGGTAATAAGAGACACATAGAATACCTCTTAAAGACAATAAAATTAGAGTACATAGAAAGATATCAAAGGTAGAAACTAGAGCCAATATAAATGCATGATTAAAGCATAGGTGTACCCTTACACCTAGTGGCATTAGAGCCTGCATCAAATTCTCTATATATTTAAAATATTTTTCATAATTGGGGTAAGTAATCCTATTTTTTCTTAGATAATATTATGTTGTCATCAATATGCACTAGTATCATCTAATTAATCAACCCCTTTAATGTCATACCAATTTCTCTTTGAAATTTAACATATACGTTAGTCAATCTAAATGGTATATTTTGATAAGATTGTGTTCCCAATTTGGTATTGAATTTAGTTTTAATATGATAATTTTATTTGAACACAACATAATTAAAGCCAAATAATCCATCTAGTAGTGAGAATATTTTAGATCTAACCACTATCTTCAATAAATGGTTTTTCAATGAGGCCTTGTTTAGATATCTAAATTCATTACAAAGTCATATATCCCCATTATTTTTTATTATACATACTAGAATAAAAACATAAGTAAAATGTTATATCAAATTTATAATATGTGCCTTAATTAGCTAATTCAGATCCAATCTCATTAAAGGTTAAACTTTAGGGTTCACAAGCCTTTGATTTTGTTTAATTGTCTTGACATTTGTTTCAATCTCTATATTATATTAAATTTATATAATAACCCTTAAGTTACTCATAATTTTATGTATTTATGTCATCATGTTCTTCTCACCCCTCCATTTCACATACCTTCCACAATTTTAGGTTTATATTCCTTGATATCATTATCTCGTCATAATCCTCAACCTTGATTAACATGGTTCTTCAAACCCCCCCCCCCCCCCCCCACCCCATAAATTTATTATCAATATTAAAAATGTTTCTAAAAGTTACCAAAAATTTAGGTAGTTTATAGGTTTTAAGCTTAATTATTTCATTGTCATAGGGGCTCTCTAATTGGGTTTAAATTTAATCAAACAAATATGATTTGTGTTGAATGAAATTAAAAATTTTGGGGTCTCTATCAAAGACTTTCCAATGAATATGATTATTTTGGATTGCATGCCTAATCATAAATGTTACTTTGCTCATGTTTTTTAATAGGTCTATAGGAGGTTAGAAGTGAGAGATTATTAAATTTATATTTTTTGCTTCTTGTACAATAACTTGAGGATTAATAGTTTCAAATGATTCAAACAAGTCTTACACCCTATGTTTATAGTATTTAAGCACATGGTTGTTAACCACACATAATGCTTTGACTTGTTTCACTATCACCCCAACATATCTATATATTTTAAGGATTTTAATACCATTTCTCTCATTTATTTGTATGTTGTGAATAAGATCTTAATATTAATATATGTTATTATTATATCTGAATTGGAACCTATGAGATATTCATTCCTTGTTTCTTATTGGAGATATCAATACTACCATTATTCCTATGACATTCCTGCAGTTTTATTTTATTCCATAATTTTTGAGATTGTCAAATTCTCTTCATAAATGTAATAAGTCCCCAATCTAGTCTCTTTAGTTATAGATTCATTCAACAGTGTCTCATCTTAATTTTAAGGGACAAACTTTAAATTCTTGGTCCACATGTCTAAGGCCTCATTGTGAATTTACTTGTGTGCCTCATCAGTTTCAAATAATTTTTATTATATATCATCAACTAGGATTTAATTATTGTCAATGGGTTTGGAATTTAGTTCCTAAACATGGAAAATAGATATTGGCTCAGCCATGATCTTTATTATTGTCTCATATCTAGTTTTAATGATTATATGAGAAAAATTTAATGATAAATATCCTTATTTTTTATCTATAAAATCCATCAACAAGCATAGGGAAAAGGTATTAGTAAGCTCAATAATTAAAATATCCTAAAGCACAATGATACGAGGATAGGCATGAAGGGTAAGAACCATATCCTTTATTTTACCAAAAATTATCATAATAATTTCATCTAACTCAATTACTCCTTTTATGTTTGGGGTTATATATATTTTCCAAAGCATAAACTATTTTATTAAGCATGACTGAACCATTAGCCCCAAATTTTTTCATATGGACTAAAAAGTCACCAATAATCAAAGACATATAAAAGGGATGATGTTTTAATTTATTACTTATCTCTGAGGCATATACTTTAAGACATGTTGGTTCTTCAACATGTTTTCCTTTTAATTTAACATATTTTCCTTTTCATTTGGATGTGATAGAGTGTTATTTAAGGGATTCAAATAATGAGTCCATTTGTCTAGGTATAGATAAAAATTCCCACATAAAGACATTGAAATTAGTATTTCTCATTTTATCAATAAAATTTAGTATATGGGAGGATAATAACCTCTGAGGGACATAATTAGTCGATTCCATATTTTACTTTTCATTTGGATGTGATAGAGTGTTATTTAAGGGATTCAAATAATGAGTCTATTTGTCTAGGTATAGATAAAAATTCCCACATAAAGATCTTGACATTAGTATTTCTCATTTTATTACCAAAATTTAGTATATGGGAGGACAATAACCTCTGAGGGACATAATTAGTTGATTCTTGATTCATTCTCTCTACTACAATATTGTGTTATATCTCCCAAATTATAGGATGCCTCACTTGATTTCATATACTAAGTGCTTACTTTATACTATCATTTCCTTGGAAACTAGAGATTTAACTTTCTTTTCACATTATAGGAGGCTTAAAAGCATTGGGATCAATAATATTTGGTGATTTTTTGGTAGTTACATATTCAAAGGCTTGTTTCTTTGATATGGTTACATAATCAGAATGAGATTGAATATTAACTAAAGTTTGTGCCTCAGTATCAAGGGTACCCAATTTTATAACCAATTAGTTTACCAAATTGGTATCCTAAACCTCAGGTTGTCTATCTTATTTATCTCTTTGAACTTGAGTAAAAGATACTTGCACCATCAATACTTGCTTTGGGTTACAAATGTACATCTATTTGAGTCATGAGGCATGATTCCTAGAAAACACCCCAACCTTGCTTCCTTAGCCATATTTTTTTACATTATAAATTATCCCCAATATTATTGGTGATGGATAGGTATTTTATGTAGGGGAATCTTGGTTAGTTTCAATTTTATTTTGATTTAGGTGTCTAGGTGTATTATAGTCCTTATAGGATCCTATTTTGGTGTTCTGGAGGTGTTAGGTTGTTGTCTAGTGTTAAGTATTAAGACTATAGGGGGCTGATAGAAAAATAAACTATGTGGTTAAGTGCATTAAGTCATAATATCTTTGTAATCCTAAATGAAGTATTTTTCAAGAATGGACGGGAAGTTTTCAAGAAGTAATTAGGTAGTTACTTATGTTGTAAAGCTTTTCATTTTTTGGATTTTCAAGAGTGGTAATATGCTATTCAAATACAGAAGGGAAACATACCCAAGAAAAAGGATAATGGGGATCCTCAAGTAACATGGAGGGTTGACAGGTATATACATTATTGTCACAATGATTTATTATTTGGAAATTGTGTAGTGAGAACAAGAGTACAAAAATTGGGAGAAAGAGTAAGTTGATGTTTTAAAGAGTTGTCTTTTGAGTTAGGAGATATAAAGGGATGTAATGAATAGATAAAATTATCTTAAAACATTGAACACAAATAGCGAAAATAAAAATAATGAATGATCTCTAAACCAATCAATGAATGCAAGGTATAAGTAAGCCTATAGTTTTGAACAATGACACAAAGATAAGTTGAAAGAAAGATAGTTGTATGTTATGCATATTTTTTGGTATTAGAGCAAATCAAGAGATCAAAGTTTGGAATAAGTAAAGAAAAAAGATAAGACAGAGATAGAAGAACAAGCAAAAGAGTGGCTACAACAATGTGATAATAAATAAAGATAAGGTGAAGACAAGGAGGTACAACTAAAGCAATATCTCAATGTATATGAGACTCATATTAGCATTCAAATTGTAAAGTTGTAGTCCAAAAATGTACATATCAGCCAAGTATAATTAGAGGATGAGCTACAAGAGAGAGTTGGAGTTAAAGTAGTGGAAGATACATGACTAGATAAAGGAATGAAAGATAAGAGACCTTAAATAATTTGGAAGAAGAAGAAGAAAAGAAAGCAAGACACATTGAGCTTGGAGCTCAATTTCTTCTTCCCTTGGTAGTATGATACAAGTGCATCTTGGTTAGTTTTAATTTTAGTTTGCTTTAGGTGTCTAGGTATATTATAATCCTTCTAGGATCTTATTTTGGTGTTTTAGAGGTGTTAGGTTATTGTCTAATGTTAAGTATTGAGTCTATAGGGTGTCGATAGAAAAATAAAATATGTGGTTAAGTGCATTATGTCATAAATATTTGTAAGCCTAAATGAGGTAGTTTTCAAGAAGTAGTTGTGTAGTTACTTGTTTATAAATATTTTCACTTTTTGGATTTTCAAGAGTGGTAATATGGTGTTCGAATATGGAAGGGAAACAAACCCAAGAAAAAGGATAATGGGGATCCTCAAGTAACATGGAGGGTTGACAATTATATACATTATTGTGATAGTGATTTATTATTTAGAAATTATATAGCGAGAACAAGAGGACATGAATCGGGAGAAAGAGTAAGTTGATGTTTTAAAGAGTTATCTTTTGAGTTATAAGATATAAAGGGATGTAATAATTAAATAAAATTATCTTAAAACATTGAACACTATCAGTGAATAAAAAATCAATGAATGATCTCTAAACCAATCAATGAATACAAGGTATAAGTAAGTCCATAGTATTGAATAGTGACACAAATATAAGTTGAAAGAAAGATAGTTATATGCTCTACATTAGTATTATTGAATAAATCTAACTACAATAAGGATTATATAATCACTATCCTATGGACTATTTTGATTATAGGCCATATTTTATGGGTAGTAAGGCATTCAGGGATAGTATTACTACCATTTGATAACTACCACATCATTAGAGATACTATTAATAATATTTATAAGATCATGTATATAGAAGATAGTGATGTGCTTAGTAGTTGGATTTGTAGTCAAGTTTTGTAAATATATCTAAAAATGAAATAGGGTATATATCTATAAAAATAACAACATTGTGGCCTAGGAAAAATTCTCTTACTAGAATTGATAGAGTTATTATATGCTATTACAATGACTTCATATGCATATAGAATAAAAGTTCCTCCCAAGTTTTATATCATAATGGAAATATTGGATTCCAAATCCCCAGGATAGCAAAAAGGTTCCATTTCATTGGAAGGTTATAAATTTCCCAAGATTATCATAAGTCTCTTTAAACTTGAGATTAAAATTAGAGACATTTTTTGGTAGGGACCCTATTTATAGTGGTGAGCTAGTTTATAAGAGATAAATTGTTATCTTTTATTTGCATTGATCATGTATCTTCTAACCTAAATCATCCCAAGTATGTACCATATTGATAAGAAATATTATATACCAATCATATGATTTCCTCTTTAATGATGAATCTAGGAGTTTGAGTGCAATGCCATCATTAATGATATGATGTAAAAAACATGATTAACAACATCTTATATGTGTTCAATCAGTAGTAGATTATGGATAAGATAAGGCTTAAAAATATCCCATGGCTACTAAATTATGTAAAATAAGGGAAATAAGTCTCCCATTGTTGAATGTGAAAAAGGATTGGTTCCTTTGAAGAACCATGAAGACTATGGGGTGAATAAACCTTTGATTTCTATTAGTGTTTCTATTTGAAGGTGGTGTGGATTGTATTCAATAAGGAGGAATTTCAATAGAGGAATATATTTGAACTAACCTAACTCATCATCTTATTAATGATAGATAAAATAAATAAAATTATCCTTTATTTCTAGCCAAAGCTCTTTTCTTGGTCCTTTTCATGGAAAGACAATTGGCCTCAAGAAATTGAGTTTAACTATAGATTCATTAGGGGATAATTTATATTAAAATAAGAGTTAGGATTATTACCAAAATCCTAAACTAATCTACAATCAGGGGGATTTATAAAAGCTTTTAAAATCATCCCACTAAACATGCCAAAACTATTAATGGTCTAGTTTTTCTAATCCATTGCATCTTGAAAATTATCTAAAACATGGGAAGCTCTACTAATGTGGGGATTAATTTCATATATTAATATCAGATATAATTAGTACTATACCTATTATAATTTATAAAATCAAACTTATGGGAAAAGGGAAAGGATGAATCAAATTTGTCCAAAAATGATTTTTGGGTTATTTTAGGGTATGCATCATGATCCACTATGTAAATATCACTAATTTTTTATTGTTTTGTATACTATTGTAGTTTAGTATGTAAGACAAGCCACTATGAATGCCCCCTCTTTTAAGTTCAGTTGTGAAGCCTACATAATAACTTAGCTCAAAATAAAAAGTAATGCAAGATATGTTATGAAAATATGTAAATATTAGTAGTAATGATAACATGAAGATAATAGAATCATAAGATATAAAATAATAAAAATAATGATATAAGATGAATGTGGAAACAAAAATAGATAGTGACATTATCAAGATAGATGTTAGAAATTAGGCATGTAGATAAGTGATCATATATTGAAGATAACTAAAACTGATAAAAAAACTTGGGAAGGATGCATGATATCCATCATGGCATAAAAACATTGGGGAGATACATGATATCCATCATTGGATTAAACACTAAGCAAATAAACAAATAAGTGTCATGACCATGATGTAGACATACTGAGCACATAAATCAAGTAATAAGGCTAAGTGTCCACATCAAGGGACATGTTTAAATGTCACTCACACATATATAGACACACAATGAAGGCTTAGAGACACAATAAAATACATGTTCTAATATACATAATCTAAATGATATAAATACACACAAAACATGAATTAAGGAAGCATAAATGAAAAGCATGCATGAATAAGTAATTTTGATCAACATTAACAACTTATAACGTTAATATATTCATATACTCAATTATCTAGTAATATAACAATGAGAAAGTAAGTGAGCAATAAATCAATCAATGTAATGTATTAAAGTATGAAAAATATGGATAATCATAAAATAATAAAAAATGTGTAAGAATATTCCCCTAGTGAACTTATTGTGATATATGCAAGCTATAGAAGGACTATTATTATTTGAATCTATAAAAGTATATTTTGTGTTCACTAGGGTAAGTCTGGCAAGATCATACAAGAGCGCAATGCATTACTATCTAGATAAATTGGTTTTGTATGTGTAATATATATGGGCATGAGATGGTATCATCATCTACAACTACATATACAAATAATAACTTATAAGGTCTAAAAATAACTCACATACACTTTTGAAGTAGTTTTGAAAGAAATATTAGACATAGATAAATATTTTATATACTGAGAACAAAGAAATTGATGTAAAAAAATTAAACAGCATGTATAGGTCCTAGATTTTAGAATATTTTTGCATATATGAAATTAAATAGGAACATACTAACCAATAAATTTCATAAGAACTTCATAATCAATAGGTATTGTATCTAGCATAAGAAGAATGATCCCTCATGAATGGATAATATGATTCCCCTATCAAGTAATTGGTGACAACTTAAAATTTAAAAATTGAACCAATTATAAAACATGAGTACCACTATCATGATAATGTTTTATAGTAGAGTGTGTATGTTTTTTGACATGATAAACTCTAGGAATCTTCAAAACCCATTATGGAGTGTAAAAATAACTTTGTGTTTGTGTCCTTTATGGAACACTCTTCGTGATTTGTAATACTAATTTAAGATGTTTTGGAGTAGTGAGTGGCTCTTTATAATCTACGAAAAATATTTGGTTATGAAGTTTGTCAAGGATGGGCCTCTTTAGATAATGAACAAATTGTTTTTGAATGCTCAGAGTTGGTTGAACCTTTTTAGGTAATTCAACTATAAGTTTTTTTTGTAGGAATAATGAACTTTGATTGGATAGGGTATTCGTAGGGAATACCATGAACTAAGATAAACTCATTAGAAAAAATATATTTTAAGAATATGTGTATTGTAAAAGGAAATATGTGAATCTATATTTTCTAAGGGAATCCTAGTAACATATCAAAACCCCCTACATTAGGTAATACTATAAACCTAGTGGCTACATGTGCTATACCAACTTATAATGGTAGTGTGATCTCACCGATATAACTATGAATGTGACCATTGAAGATATTAATGAATATGATAGTAGGAGATATATCTCTATCTATGTATTCAATAAGAGAGAGAAGTGTGATATTAGACACATTCACACTTGAACTATTATCAACCATAACACTTTGTATAGGTTGATAATCAATATAAACTCAAATAAACAAAGACTTCAAATTTGAATCTTCATTGATTATCTCATGCCCTATGAAAGTGATAAGTGGTCTACATGGCAATACAACATTATATATACCAATGATTCTATTCAAAGGATGTTGTACCTCAATGTGAGGATGATAAGCAAGTAGTGGAGGACATGCATTGTATGTGTAATTCACCTCTAATTTATCTATTATTTATTCCCCTGTATGATTAGGGAAAGGATCATTTAATATCTCCATTATTTTACTCTCACTTGGTTGTGGTTTTGTAATTTCATTAGGTACACCCACATCAATGATGTTATCATCTATAAATTCCTTAATATATTGGCACAGACTAATGCATCTATTAGTATTATGCCTTGGTGCACTATGATATTTATAAAAATCATTATGGTCACTAATTTTGGAAGAGGCTTAGTCATATCAACATATATAGTGGTATGGATCAATACGATGTTACATTCCAATAAATTTTTTAATACATTGTAGGGATATTCTAGTAAGTTGAAAAATTATCTCCTTGAATAATCTAATAATACAATAGTGGAGTAGGTTGTGAAACTACATTGACTGTCACATTCTCACCACTCTTATTCTTATTTGGTCTCACCTTGTATGGTATATTACACTAATTCTTAGCATTATAAGTAGAAACATGATTAGTTGCATACGTAAGCTTATTCATTTCCCATAATTTGACCTCATTTTCCTTAGCTATGTGGCACAATTTTGTGAATGATATATGTTTATCAAACTTAATATATTTATGTAGAGGTGTAATCAAAATATTATTTTTCTTGTAACTCCTTATCTACCATAGGATTCATCATCTTTGATAGCATGGTATTATACCTTAATAAATTTTAAGTGATATGATCATTACATTCTTGTTTGAGTTGAATGATTTGAGCATAAAATATTTTCATTGATATTGATTGATAATTGTGTAAGGAATAAATCTTCCAAAGTATTGAATGCACGATCTAAATGATGTGGTAAATCATCAAACAATCTTATTTTATTTTATATTAAGCTTATTATAAATAACATAGTCAATAACCCATCATTGGATATATATTCCAAATATGTTACGTGAAATGCTCTCAAATGTTGCTCGAGTAACCTTTTCCATCATACAAGGTAAGGTTAGTAACCATAAAACTATTTGTTTGATGATATGTCATAATATTTTGATCCAATGGATTATGAAACAAAGTATATAAATAAGGTTCCTAATTTGGTTTCAAAGTAACTTGTTCCAAATGTCATACGTTAGTTTACAAGGATTTAACCTCTTTCATAAGGGATTATACATCAAAATTAAGATGTGTGATAATCAAATGTGATGTCACCAATGAATGAGTAGGAATGGGCAC
Organism: Torreya grandis; assembly: GCA_037957365.1. Classification (NCBI taxonomy): domain Eukaryota; kingdom Viridiplantae; phylum Streptophyta; class Pinopsida; order Cupressales; family Taxaceae; genus Torreya; species Torreya grandis. The sequence goes on along the minus strand of JARHVA010002347.1, from coordinate 1,993,229 downwards.
ATTTTTTTTTGGAAATGCTTAATTTTCCCCCATAGTATATGGTTGTATAAATGATGTGTCATATATAATATAAAAAGGTAAATAACCCATAACAGTTGAAGTTTTATCAAATTTATTAGCTATGATTGAATTTTTTATTTCCAATAGAGTTTAAAATATTGTATTATGATCATGAGATTGAGATTGATCATGAAATACTTCTCAAAATTTATTAATAATTTTCACTTTATCGATCGATGGTTGTTTAACATCTAAAGGTGGTAATTCATCACAATGCTCATCTTGAGAGTCAATATTACCTTTATTATATTTTTTGTGCTTAGAATTGTTATCGAGTACTTATACATATTCATATTATGCATTAGTGTTAGAATGTCCTAATATATCCTTGTACTTATTCATCCTATGTGCTTTATAGAAATAAATATGAGTGTGTCCAACTTGAGTACCACTTAATATAGCACGTATTCTAAGTGAGGTAGAAAAAAATTTCTTAAATTGCATAAAATATGATATTAAAACTTGAAATATTATTACTAATAAATAATTTACTAAATATAAAAAACCTAAATTAACTATTATAAATAAAAAAATAAGGAAAGAAACCCTAGGAACATCTATGGTTAGGGTTTGCAATATTCGATGATAGGTAGGTTCACCAATATATTTTATAATAAATTGGGAAATACGAGATGATAAATCCTAATTAGTTAAAATAAAATAATCTAAATTAGGATGTAAAATATAAAATTAAACATTTAACTAATTTTTAATATATTATATTTTTTAAAATGCTAAAAATGGAAAATTCAAGAAGGAAATAATTTGGATAGAAAATTAAAATGTTGTATTGAGACTGAAATTATAAAAATGATGGTGTGATTATGTGATGACACTATGAATACATGGTTGTTTTTAGATTTGGGATAAGGCCTCTATAATTGGATAGGAGTTCAACGTGCTAGTGTCCTTAGGGAACATCAATGTCTGATAAGGGAATACTCTTTATGACTAATAAGGTAGATTCTCCTTAGCTAGTGTGATTTATTTAACTGTTTAGGAGTTATTGATCTATCACAAGAATGATTTTATATTTTATTCTTCACCATAACACTAGCTCAATGACATAAGAATATGAATGCAATCATGGGATAAAAATGGATTAATGGTTGAGGTTGAGCTTGACTTCAACACATTATGTGTTTATTTCTACCCACATAAAAACACTTTAAAGAAGGATTACAATCAATGTAGTTATCCCATGCTATGGTGGTGTGTGTGAAATACTAGTATAAAATGTCAAATGTTGGTATAATCTTGGTGTTTTTAAAATATTTTTGACTTTGGATGTGTATGTAGACATCAATAAGGACTAATAGGGTTATTTAGATTTTGAACTAAAAAAATATATTTGTTTCTTTCAATTTGCAGTTAGATATTCTAGTGCTTTTTAATAATGTGAGACTCTAATAGATAATGGTTTGAAAATGAGGATTTATAGTGAATATTTTGTAGTTCTTATGGATAAATATTGTGAAACATGTAAAATTAACCATTTGGTGAATTTAAATTTGAGAAAATAATCATTATTTGGTAAGAGGACAAAGCTAGCAAAATTGGATAGTACCAAGGAGTGGGATAGTCCAAATAGGGTAGCCTTGTATAGAGAGTAGAGCCAACTAAATTACAAGTGTGGATTAGTCTATAAGTGAGATTAGGATGCTTAATATGTTGAATATAGATATTTATAATCACAATAATATCAAGAGGTAAGTGTCATCCACATAAGAAGTGAAGGAAGAGCAGTCAAAGACCATGAAAATTGGCATGAATTGAGTGTGTATGAGGAGTGGTCACAAATTCATTATTTTAGCGATAAATTTTAATTTTTAACTCTAAAATTGATACCTATTTATATTTTATCTACCATATTATAAAATTTATTCTTATTTCTATATATTATAGACACCTAAAACTAGCCGTTGATAACCTCCAACAAGTCTTTTGACCAATTTCTAACCAAAATGCACAATATGGCCTAAAAACACTAAAACATGTTAAATTATGTAAAAATGACATATTCAAATGCTAATTTTGTTTAGGGTATCCATAAATGGGGCAATGTAATTTATGGTCCAACTAACTTTGATCAGTTCATTTCGATTCAAAATGCCAAATTTGCACCTACATGCTTTGGACTACTCTTTTCTATCAAATATTTTATACAAGATACATGCCTTCATTATTTATTTTTGGTAAAATCATAAATGGGAATATGGTTCTAATGTATTTAAAAGTGACTTCCAATTCTAATCTAGTCAAATTTAGGACCAATAACAAGGCATTCTGATCAATTTGAGTAATTTGTGCATAAAATGCTTAATCATGCTTAAGAGATAATCAACCCAAATCAAGGCCTAATAAAAAATTTCATGGAAACTTGTTGAATATTTATTTTTAGAAATGAATATTGAATAGATGCATTATTAAGTGACCTTATTTCTTGGGAAGACATCTCTCGGCCATAAATGCCAAAAATATTAGGATTCATGCCCTCCATGCCTCATCAATGCTTTCCATGATGCCCTCCATGCCTCTTAATTGCCCCTTCTTCCAAATCCATGATGAGGATAATTACAAAATTAATTATAAAAATTGAATTAATCTTCAACCACACATCTCAATCTTGAGATGGATGGTTGAGGTTGATTCTGATCAAATCCAAAAATCTATAAATAGGAGGCCTCACAACATCATTTCTAAGCTTTCTTGATGTAAAGTTATAATGCCAAATTAGTTATAAAATTTTCAATAAAATAGTGTTATAATTCCAAATTGATTACAAGATAAGGAAAGCCATAAGCCAATGGTGTCAAGGAGAGATGGAGGTAGCCAAGCTTCCATTGCCAAGGACTTCATGAGCACAAACTGAGCAAGCCACCACTACAAAGGCATTTAGAGCATCCAAGGAAGGTGAAGGAATTATTGTGTTTGATTCCTTGATTTTTAGTTGTGTTTATCATTTTATTTTGCTAACTAAAGTCTCCCTAGTGTCTAGGCCTAGAGATGTTATGTTGTTAGTGTGTTTATTTCATCTTGTTTTCATTTTCGAACTAACACCATACTAACCATCCTCTCTTGAGTCAAATTCCTAGATCACATATTGCCATGCCCAGTGGGACTAGACACATCCTATACATGAAGAATATAATTTTTAATCTTTAAAATCTTCATTTGGACCTTTAAAACTCTTTAAAATTGATTTTCTAACTTTATTTTGTCATTTTTTGTCACCACAGGTTTATACAATAGCTGACATTGGTAGAAAATACCAACATCAGTTACTTGACTCAACCAATGTTAGTTAGCAAAACTGACATTAGTTAGATCTCAGTTGGACATTGCTAACATCAATGGTAAATAACTGACATTAGTCACTGTGTTTTCTTAAAAACACAAACCCAAGAGTTATTATAAAATGATTGGTTTGGGGTCATACGGACACCATTTTGGATGATTTATTTTTTAAAACCACATATTTTCTCCTAACTTTTTAGAATTTGGCATTATTGTAGCTTCAAGATTCATATATATATTTTAAAATTTATAAAATCCATTTAAAATGTTTCTAATCTAACAAATTTGCTTTTGGGGTGATGCCTTAAGGGTAGACAGGTAACTAGTGGATTTCAAGTTTGATAAATCATGTTTTAGAACATACTTTGCATGATTTAAAATGAATTAGGAACATTATTTTGGTTCTTAAAGTAACATTTAAGTTTCTTAAATAAGTATTTTTATCATTAGTTTTCAAAGTTACAACTAAGACCAAGGGGTCAAATGAAAACCACCAAATATTTCATTTGGGCTTAAAATTAAACACACTTGTCATTTTTGTCTTCAATAGTTGTTTGATCTAATTTTGTTTAGAAAAGAGAGGGGTGTTGCATGTATGATCTTCCATTTTTACCATTTAGGGAACCCTTGGAATCAAAAGTGCCATTCCTATTGCACAACGACTAATCCAAGGCTTAGAAAGAATTTCATCTAAATCACTCCCAAAAAACTCGTCAAAGTTTGGGTGACCTTGAAAATGACCCTAAAGTATTTTTATTTCATGTTTTATTTATTTTTATGAATCTTGGCTTATGAGGGGGATGTAATTACCTCCCTTGAGTTCTTTAGGGAAGCTTTGACCCAGGGTTTCATTTCCCAACATTGACTTCACTTTATACATCACACTATACTGAGCAAACAATAGGATGTAGTAGTTGTAAAAAGGACTAGACATTTTTGCAACAAGCTAAGTGATATAGACCCAAAATCCTTGCTTTTATTTTTCATTTTTTGGCATGAAATTCATTATTCAATTGATTCCCCTAATGATGTTCTAAACTTGATAGTTTATTCAACCCCACATGCCATACCCTTGTTAGGATTTAGACAATTATACTTAGTGTATTTTGGTAATTTATCTTACTTGATGTTTTTGGGAATAAAAATTGTTTATTTGTGTATAAATCATGTCAAAACCATTTTTTTCCATACGTCACTCTTTTATCTAAAGAGGCATTATGCTATCCATTTTACACCACACTTGTGCCTTGAAATTTTTGATAAAACTATTTATATGTATGTCATTTGAGTTACAGAGGGTAGTGTTATGCTTCCTAAATCATGTCAATACATTTGCCTTTGATTATTTGAAACATAGTATAGACCACATCATTTGAGCATTCTTTCAACTTTAGGCTACTCAATTTCTTTCAATACTAGTTTAACTTGCACCAAAACCATTGTTTCAAACCATGTTGTGTATACCATTGGACCTTTGTCTTATGTCGTTATGTTATCCAGTCTTATCTAGCTTGTTTAGTAAAATCCTAGTTTTTATCATTGAGTTTTCAATTAGCCTTGTCAATTTTAGATCCAAACATTGATTGGTTTTTATTTAGGCTTCAATTCATGGGGCTAATACATAGATCTTTCTCTTTTAGGTTGCATAACTTCGGTTAATTGGTTACCCAAATTTAAAAACTATTGATGGTTTTTTTGTTTAATGCCTATCCTCATCATTATTTATGATTTTATTTTATACAAGAACATAGACTTTTTCAAATAGATTTTTATCTTATGCCTTATACCAATTTATCATGTTTATGTTTGATTCCATGTGTCAGGTCTATGTCAAAGGTTTTTCCAAACATGTTAGATTAAATCAAATCACATCATGTCTATTTGTTTGAGCCTAGCTTGTAACTACATGTTTAGACAAAATACCTAGCAACTCAACTTTTTCCTTTCCTAGTTTAGACCTTGTTTGGAACACTTTGACCTAGACCTTTGACATGTTGGTTTTTATTCAGACGTTTGACCATTCATGTGTGTGACATTTGACATTAGAAATTTGATGTTAGGTTGTTTTATACCAAGTCTTAGCATAAATCATTTTAGAGATATAGCTCCAATTTTAGACCATATTTGAGATGCAACTCCACCCCTTTGACCAAGTTAGACCAAGTTTGAACCATTTTTCCTTTGGACATAGTTTTTTTAGAGTTTGTGGAACTCTAAACCTTTTTATTTTTAGAGCTTTCATCATTTACATAGATATGTCTTGCTACACTTATGGTGGAGTCACTAAAAATCTAAATTATGATAGAATGGCCACACAAAATGACTTTTGTGGCTTTTGTTAAGACCCCAATGATGCTAATATGGTTTGTGAGATAGATTTTTATCTACCTCATATTAATCATTCATGGGAACAAAGTCATGAAACAACTTACAATCCAAATCAAGACCTTGATTGGTATGAAGAGGATTTTTAGGAAGACTTTGAAGACCCAACTATAGATAATGTTATTTGGGATACAAATCCATACCCTCTTTATGATAATTAGTACATGGAACACAGCCAAGATCTAGCTTATGATCCAACTCATGACTGAGATGATATGGTTTATGAGGAAGACTTGGATGCATTTTCTTGTGTAAATAATCAAGTTCCATGACATCCTTTGTTATAAAATCATCACCTACCCTTAACCTTCCTTTGGATTATATGAGCTATCAAGCTTCATAATAACCAAGGAATACCATTTCTATACCAAGACCTCACCTTTGGTTTATGTGAGTAATCAAGCTACATAATGCCCCTTAATCATTGTAATACCCAATCTTTTGGATTTTGTGAGCAATCAAGCCCCATAATGCCCTATCATTACCATCTTTGGACTTTTTCCTTTGGCTAGTGCAAGCAATCATGCTCCCCAATGCCCTACCATTATCCAAACGTAATTCATTCCTCATCCAATACCAATCCCAACAAAAACCTCAACCCATTCAATCATTTGAATACAAAAATATGTTTAAAATTGGTTTTTTCCAACTCATTGGAAACCAAGGACAAGAGAATCAACCAATCTGAGATGTTTCTATTGAACCAACCACTTGTGACAAGTCAACCTATGATGAATTACCTTTACTAGTTATCGAGGAGTCTCACTCAAAAAAGCTAATCTTTACTGAGTCACTTCTTAATAATTATAAATGCCTTTAGGCAAATAATTACCTTGACCATGTGCCTATTTTTTAAGAGCCTCCTATTGACAAGACAGATTTTGAAGAGTTGTCTCTTGACCTATTTCCCAACCTAGAGGAGTCTCACTTTGAGAAACTAGTTTTTGTGGAGCCCATTATGCCATCACAGGTTGTTACTTATCTAAAACCAAATATTCAACAAGACATAATTATAATAGAGTACCCATCAGATGAATAATCATAGTTAGATTCAAGTTTTATTCTTGAATCGACATCAGATTTAGCATCAAAATCAGAATCAACATCAGTTGTGACATTGGATTCAAAGTCCCTTGATTTAGAATTAGATTAAAATAAGAATATGTTGATGACTATTAAAAAATTGGTTATGAATGCCTCGTAGATCAATTTGAATACATTGGTTATCAGATATAGTTTTTGAGGATGAGTACTTCAGCATCGACACAAGTTATCCTAGCATCTTTTATGAGGATTGTGTAGCCAACACCCATTCCATTACCATTCCATAGGCCATTACCATCAACTAAAATAGCCATATTATTGATATTCCATCTCTCATAAGTGTCTATTGGGACCGACATAATCATGCTTTATTAAATTGCATCCATGGTGACATACCAGTTTAAGAATAACAAAGAGGCCAAGAGAACATTCATGTAGCAGAAGAACACTCTCCTAGTGGGACCTTTTTGAAGGCATTAGGGGATAATCAAAGTCAAAACTCAATATATTCTAGTGAGACTTTTTCAAAAATGTTATAAGATAATAAAATTTAAAATCCAATATACATTAGTGAAACCTTCTCAAAGGCACTATGAGATAATCAAGATAACTTCATTAGTGAAAACCTCTTTTAGGCACCAATAGTTGAGCTCAAAATTTATTCACTGCTTGATGAATAAAAGATCAAAGAGAAAATAAAAATCACTTCCAATCTACAACCTAATTATATGGTATCTACTCTCAATATCAAACAATAGAAAATTCTAGTGGTCCTATTGAGAGAACAAGTCTTCAGCCCTATCACAACCAAAATTATGTTGAATCTGGCATCAACAAAATTATGTGTGATAGAAAGTCATGATCTTCATTTTTTTCCCCACCATTATACATTACATTATCATCTACCATTCCATTTCTCAATCAAACCTACCATCCATTATTTGTCCCTATTTACCATCCATGGCTGTACTTTCCTTTGTAGAGGCTATAAAGATACCTTGTCTTGATGTTTGAAGGAATCAGAATCAATGACCAATGAAGATCATGAAAGCAATCTTGGCAACCAAATATGCAAGCCATTTTTTATAGAGTAGCTATTTAGACAAGGTTTAGGATAGCAATTAACATGATTGAGTATTCTATTTATTTCATTTGTTGATTAGGGTGTACATCTCCCCATCAACAGGAACAATAGAATCAAAAACCACACCCAGGCCAAAAACATGTACCATACCATTTCATATGGCATTGTCATTGTAATATATGCTTATTTACCATTATTTTAGATCATATCCATTTACCCACGCCACTTGGGGGAAACCCTACTACTATTTTATCTGATATATCTAGACGATTATTATCCTTAGCAATGCCATTCCATTCCTATCTAGACCAAAGCCTGTTTTTAGTCACCCTACCCAATCCTATTTTGATCTTGGTTTATTTGGTTCTTCCTACACATTTTGTGGGAGGATTCCAATCAAGTTTCAATAATCAATCTAATCCATGTTTATAATTAAAGTCTATTAAAGTAGTGTGACAATTGATCTAGCAACATATCTTTCATCCTATCAAGTTTGTTTATGTGAGCCTAATTATAATTGTCTATGGGCAAATCAATGTTTCACCAGTCTTGCTACTAATTATAACCACATATGTGAAATTTAATATAATTGACCTATGATTTTATATCTTAGGTATAACCACCTATGGGTAAACTAGGGGCAACACTTGTTTGCCATGCATTACCACATCACTTTTCCATCTCTATTTTCATTTGACTAGCCATTTGCCATATTTGAAAACTTATTAGAACTTAGTTGGTTTTTCCCTAACTTTTATGTGGATGGAATTATTATGACTTGAGGTCATTTTAGGATTGTGTGGGTCATTCTCAATTCATGTTGAGGTCACCTTAATCCCCCTTTCTATATGCTCTCACCATTTTGCGAGCAACCTAAGACAAATGCTCTCTCCATTTTGTGAGAAAGTATCTTGTCATTCTCTAAATGAGTTAAGATACCTCAAAATCATAAAAACATTCATAACATTTCAAAAATATAAAAACATTTATCTTGTCTAAGCCTAGTCAGTTATCTTTGATCTGCCTTATTGGGGAATTATCATTGTTAGGATGTTTTCTTTTACTTTTGTTTTCAATCTTTCTATATATTTGTTTATTTCAGGTTGTTTCTTTTTTTAAATTTGTTTATTTGTTTGCTTGCTTGCTTACCTATTTAATTATGTTTAGCACTATTGCCTTGACTCAGTTTATATGTGTTCATTAGGTGATTCCTTGAAAATATTATTCTTGAGTCTATCCATATTCGTACGTAAACATTGACATCATGGTTTTTATCATTGGTTCATTATTTTCAAATGTTTATTGGATTGGGAGTCAGTCCTTATGCATATTTTGGCTAAGTCTTCATGATGTTCTATCATGAAGCCTACCATCACATGATATAGAAAAAATTAGCTTCATGAAGGTCTATAATCAATGGAGCCATAGAATTTTATCTTTGGTACCTTGACAAATCCTCCCATCCCACCCTTGATCAAATTAACTCATTTGACCATTCTAGTTGTATCATTGCTAGTCAGGATGAGCATCTCCTCATTGATATGTATAACTAAATCATTCTACTAATCAATCTTATTCTTTGAGTTATGCTTGCTAATCAGCTTCAATTGGGACACAATCATATTTAGCCAATCTAGGTCCTCTTAATGATTATAACCGCCTATAGGCAAATCATTATTTTGACTCTTACTCTTGATTATAACCGCATTTGTGTAAATTACTATCCTTTTTACATCAATGCATGAAATCATTTTCTCATTTGGATTAATCTTAACCATGGGTTAATTCCACCTTTCTTCTTGTTTTGTTTTGAGGGACCATCCATCAACAAATGTGATGACCACTCCCTCAAAGGGGTATCATCATAGGCTTCCAAAAATCATTTCAAGATTTTTTATTCAACCATCATCTTCTTTTTGGCATACAGGCTATTTCTCATTCTTTGAGAAGACATTGTTGTACTTATAGCTTGTAACACCTTCCCAAATAGGTGCAAACTGTAGACACCTAAAATTGGCCACCGATAACCTCCAACTAGGCTTTTGACCAATTTCTAACCAAAATGCACAATTTGGCCTAAAAACACTAAAACATGTTAAATAATGTAAAAATGACATTCAAATGCTGATTTTGGCTAGGGTATCCCTACATGGGGCAATGAAATTTATGGGCCAACCAACTTTGATCAGTTCATTTTGAGTCAAAATGCCAAATTTGCACCTGTTTGCTCTAGACTGCTCTTTCCTATCAAATATTTTGCACAAGATGTGTGCCTTCATTATTTATTGTTGGTAACATATTAAATGGGAATATGGCTCCAATGCATTTGAGAGTGACTTACAATTCTAATCCAGTCAAATTTAAGACCAATAAAAAGGCATTTTGATCAATTTGAGTAATTTGTGCATAAAGTGCTTAATCATGCTTAAGAGATAATTAACCCAAATCAAATCCTAATAAAAAATTCCATGAAAACTTGTTGAATGTTTATTTTTAGAAATGAATATTGAATATCTGCATCAAGTGACCTCATTTCTTGGGAAGACATCTCTAGGCCATAAATGCCACAAATATTAGGATTCATGGCCTCCATGCCTCATCAATTCCTCTCGTGAGGCCCTTCATGCCTCTTAATTTCCCCTTCTTCTAATTCCACAATGTAGATAATTACAATCTTAATTCCAAAAATTTAATTAATCCTCAACCACACATCTTAATCTTGAGATGGATGGTTGAGGTTGATTCTCATCAAATCCAAAAATCTATAAATAGGAGGCCTCACAACATCATTTCTAAGCTTTCTTGATGTAAATTTATAATTCCAAATTGGTTTCGAAATCTTAAAGAAAATAGTGTTATAATGCCAAATTGATTCCAAGCCAAGACAAGCCATAAGACAAAGGTGCCAAGGAGAGATGGAGGTATCCAAGCTTCCATTACCAAGGACTTCATGAGCACAAGCTGAGCAAGCCACCACTACAAAGGCATTTGGAGCATCCAAGGAATGTGAGTGAATTATTGTGTTTGATTCCTTAATTTTTAGTTGTGTTTATCATTTTCTTTTGTTAACTAAACTTTCCTTAGTGTCTAGGCCTAGAGATGTTATGTTATTAGTGTGTTTATTTCATCTTGTTTTCATTTTGGAACTAACACCATACTAACCATCTTCATTTGAGTCAAATTCCTAGATCACATATATTAATGGATTCTTTGACATATTTTCTGGATGCCCTTGGATGACAAATCTTCATGCATTACCATCTACAGTGCATCAATATCTCAAGGACATACACTATAATAAGGAAGTCATAGTTATATGTGTATGATATCAATAACCTCTATAATTAGTGGTATATCCTCCTCCACTCCCATCACTACAAACTTTGGTTGATACACCTATATAGGATTGGTATATAGATCTAATTGTCACACATATGCAAGATATTTCTATACACCTAGTTTAGAGGAAAGTAATTGAGTTAATTAGATATACATTTATTTATCACCCATCACATTAGTGAGTTATATAAGACTATTAGAGTCCATAATATTTTATAACACATACTAATTCAATACTATAAACATAGGAAGTGAGACATTATCCTACTATAAATGGACCCCATAGAGTCCTTAACATTTTAGAGTTACCCATCATGCATGGGATTCTATGATTAGTGATAATTAGATTTAAAATACAATACTTGGTTTATTATTAGATCCTGATACACCTACATCTAGTACTTGTCACTCATAATAGGTCACCCTTACACTATTATATACAATCACTACCTATGGTCTTCCCATTGATGTGATCATTGGGTAGCATTTTCCAAATTTTAAATACTTCAAACATACACAAAAAAACAAATAATTCAAGAAAATAGAAAAATATTCAAAATAATCATAAATATAGAAATTAATCTCTGATCATGACATTTATTACTATATTACACTATTTACATATTTTATTTATCACATTTTTGGTAGATGGCATGTTATTTTCAAGTAAAAATGTATTTTATGGGATATGAGTGTGATGCAGGGTATATAGGTTACATATAGACATATAGATATATTAAATTAATCTACCTAGTGGCCATGCCAATATTGAGGGAATCATATTCAAAAAAATTCACTATCATATGTTATATATTTTTATAACCTTCTACAATGTTGAACTATCTATATTGCTTACACATGTATTACTCGTTACTCATATCTTACACAATGCTACATGGATATGCTATTAAACTATGATGTAAATTTGATACATATGGGTGGTGGAGACTATTATTTACTTGTTCTATGCTTCATTTATGTTATTACTATCTTGCATAATAATTTAGATTGTTATTGTCTACTATGTGGAGACCTTGAAATTATTTTATGTGACATATTTATGCTCCTTTTTTGAGACATCTCCATAAACCTTGTGTGTGGATCTTGGCCTTATTTTTTGTGACATATTTATGTCCCTTTTAAGTAACCCTTGGCCTTATTTTTGACACTAAATCTTGATATTTTTTATCATTTAATGCTTTTTCACCTTGCTGACATTGAGCAGTGACATTATCCATAACTAGAACCTTTACTATGTAGTCTTATCTAGTTATTTTTTTAGTGATGGTTATTATTGTGTGATTCATTAATAAATCTATCTATACATTACACTTATATTCCATGTATAACATATATTATATAAATGCCATGATTGACATATGCATTAACATGATGACATACTCTCCACATGTTCACATGATTATATATGATGTTATCTTCACACATGACATGATATAATTAAATCTTATTTTGATATTAATAACTTACATGAATCATCCCTCATTTCAAATGGGGGATTATAGTGGGATTGTAATATATACATAATCCTCTATAAAAATATAAAATCAAAACACATATCTCATAGGTTTAGATATCTAATGATTTAACTATTTGGTAGATAGTGGCAGATTATTAAACATTATGGGGACATATGCCATGCATATACACTCAATTTACAAATACCTATATACATATTCATACACACTTATGTACATATGCATGTCCATATGTAATCATTTACAAGAACATGAATTATAGGTTTCCACATAAATACTTACATATTCATGAGGCATGATACTGATTAATGGACATATACAACTTTTAAATTCATGAGGCATGATATTGGATTATGTACACAATTAATAGTACACTTTAGAAATTTAATAAGATATGGTTATCATTACACTTCACACTTTTTAACACTAAGGTCATGATGGGGGCATGAACATAGATCATTTTCTTTTAATCATTTATTTCATCTAAATTGAGTTAACTTGAGTGAAACTATACAATCAAATATGAGGTCATGGTGAGGGTGTAAATGTTATTACTCTTTCCATCATGCACTTGTTTTACATTGAATGAACTTGATAAAAGCTATACAATTTAATCTATAAGCCATATTTAGTGTTTATTTAGCTTTACTTTTATTTAATCCACCATGTGGCTTCATTTATTTTATGAGTAATTATTTGGTTTAGTATATCATGTGTTTCTTCCCACATTTATGATAGTTAGGGAAACATTTCTTCCAAACCTAAGGGCTTGTATAGTTACAAATATTTGGGACATAGTCACCCCAGCTTTCCATGTGATTTAACAAGGAATCATAATTTATCCATGTTTAAAAAAGGGGAACCAATCTCCAAGTGATTAAGTGGATTGCCTTTATCCAATGCTTAAACAAGGAAGATTTATCTCCAATAAGCTTCAAGAGAAATTTCATTTTCACCAACAGGCTATGTACTCCTTCCTTTTTATTTAATTTTCAATTTTCAAATTCAAATTTCAAATTTTTTTTATGAAAATTGACTACTACATGTTCATTTCAAATTTTTATATTGAGTGACCTACACAATTGGAGTTTCTTACTAAAGACAAAGTGTGTTATACACACTCGGGTATATATTTTTATTTTACTTTAACAATTCCATTACAAAAATAAAAGGAAAATTTTTTACATACTAAAATTTGGTATTAATTACTTGACAATGACAAGCTTGAAATAAATTTAACATGCATGAATTACATACACAAATATATTCTTATCTACCATTATCTCATTCCTACATGATAACTAATGAGTTTATTCATTTAGTTCTTTTGTTACACACATACAAGAACCTCACTATATTTCAAACCTACTTATTATCATTCATAAACATTTCTAAATCTTTAGGTCATTCCTTTTGTGTACAAGGTAGTAACATCATATTATGTCAGTATAGTTAGTCAATACTGACATGATCCCTACCAATCCTCTCCCAAAAAAGGGATAATTTATAAAATTAAAATATTTCCTTAGGCTGGGACATTTTCATATTGTGTTGTGGCATGATAAATTTCCCAATTGGACTCATATATAAACAAATCAAGGTCTCACTTAATATGGGGCTTGGCACTTATCTAGTTCACATCTATAACTATTGTAGATTGATAAATTGTTCCCTTTTCTTCCAAAATTATGAATCAATCATTAGGAATAATCATAAGACAATTTTGAAGTATACCAAATCTAAGTCAAGGTAGACACTTTCAAGTATCAAAACCAAATCATTAGCTACATTCATATAGTGAAGGAGCAAAATTACAAAATCACCCTAGGTGGGAGAGCTATGCATGTATTGATTCCCATCCTTTTAAAATTGCATACATGGGCAATGGTTAATTATTAAATGGGGATGATTAAGGTAAGCTCAGTCCATTACACTTTATTAAATTTTTGAAGGTTTCCAGCCATCATAAAAACACCTAGGGTTTCAAGGTGAAGGAGACTAATTTATGGATTTGTGTACATCATCAAGATTTGAATCTAAACATATAAATATTTTAAAAGGTGACACAATATAATAACTTATACATATTTTGGTATAGGTCACTACTGAATATCACAAGTTAGTATTGACACTTAATACTAACCTGCATCACACCTACATAAACCTCACTATCTATTTCAAAACTACTTACTATCATTCATAGACATCTCCAAAACTTTAGTTAATTATTTATGAAATCAAAAATAAATTATATCTATAAATAAATACTATCTCGGATAAGATAGATCCTACTTACACTTCCGATTGGGGATACATTAGATAATCAAGAACATGATCAATATGTAGGTTTTCTAGACTTGATTAGGAGATATCTTACTATAATAAGATCATTAGGGAGGGTTCCAAAGCCTCTAGTAACAAAAAACCATGAAATAACCCTAACTAAGTCCTATGTTTTCATATTTACTATACTAATAACAAGTAAATCAAAATATAATCTAGTCCTCACCAAAGCTTGTGGCATAAATCAAGGGTAATAAACAACAAAATTAAACATACATAAAAGATATATACTCATGTCAATGTATATATAATTATAATGCATGGAAGAGAATTAAAAATGCATAGCTATCTACTCTTATAAATGAGAAATAAAGTTAGGAATACTTAGCTTTGAAGACGAACCCATCGAGTCTCAATCTCTCCTTTAGCCAAGGTGCTTTATAAGAGGTTGTTGTGGTATGTAAGGATGACAAGGATAAAATATCTCTAGGCTACACAACCTATCAATGTATCCAAAAGACTTCCCCACAAGACGAGATCTATATTTTTAAAGAAATTATGAAACCCTAAGCCTGCTCCTCAAGTATAATGGTGGATAAGCAGATGTGTAATAGCTCTTACTTATTCTTATCTTTCATAAATAATGGTGAAATGATCTTATATATAGGTGGATTTAAACCTAAACCTTTTCAAAAAAAAATTTTGATAGGGTCTACCCTATCGACCTAGTATTATTATTGATAAAAACTCACTAGGTCACAGGTTGGTCATCCAAGAGCTGACTTAGACCCTAAGTGAGCTTCGTCAATAAGAGTACAAGGTCAACCTAGTTGACCTAGTACTGTAAACTATCGAAAGGGGTTTTAGGTTAAGAAAAGGGTTATAAAAGGTGATAAATGACTGAAAGATTGTGAAAAAGAGAAGAACAACCTTAGGGGAATGGTTTTTAGAAAATAAGTGTGTAGATAACAAGTATCAAAAGGGATAATAATCTTTTGAATTAGAAATGGTCTACCCACCCCTTTTTTGGTGAACCTTTGAGGGCATACACTTAGATATATTAAGACTTGAATGGTTTTTATAAGATAAAAAGTGTCAATAATTGATAAAATTTTGAAAATATTTTGTGTATACATATGGCCCACTCGAAGCTCATCACGTGTCACGTAAGTACAACATGAGATGGTGCTTTAAGAATAGCACATGATGACACATAACATTGATGCTAAGTAAAATATAGTATGGAGCAAATAAGATAAAAGAAAGGATAAAATTAAAAAACACATACCTTTACTTATCTTAGTGTTATAGATAAAGAAGGAGATTGTGAGAGATGTGCATGTATATGTAGACATCTAAATCTAGCCACTGATAACCTCCAACCAATATTTTGGCCAATTTCCACTTAAAATGAACAAATTAGCCTAAAAACACTAAAATTCATTAAATGAGTTGAAATGGACATATTCAAGTTCCAATTTTGGCTAGGTTATCACTAAACAGGGCAATGCAATTTATGAGCCAACTTACTTTGATCATATCATTTCAAGTTAAAATGCCAATTTTGTACTTAGGTACTCTGGATTATACTTTCCTATTAAATATTTTTTACAAGACACATGCCTTTGTTATTTAGTGTTGGTAACATCCTAAATGGGATGATGGATCCAATTTCTATAACAATGCCTTCCAATTCTAATCTAGTCAAATTTTGGACCAATAATAAGTCATTCTGATCAATTTGAGTATTTTGTACACAAAGTGCTTAATCATGCTTAAGAGATAATTAATCCAAATCAAGGATTAATTAATAATTCCATAGAAAATTTTTGAATAATTTATTTTGGAAATGAACATTTAATATCTACATCATCAGGTGACCTCATTTCTTGGGAAGATATCTCTAGACCATAAATGCCACAAATATTAGGATTCATGCCCTCTATGTCTCATCATTGCCTTCCATGATGCCCTTTATGCCTCTTAATTTCCCCTTTTTCCAATGTCATGATGAGGATAATTATAAACTTAATTCCAAAAATTGAATTAATCTTCAACCACAAATTTCAATCTCAGGATGGATGGTTCAAGTTGATTCTGATCATTCTCAATAATCTATAAATAGGGAGGCCTTACCACATCATTTCTAAGATATTTTGATGCAAAGTTATTATTCTCAAATATCTTCAAAAATCTTAATTTGTGAAAATTAATAATTCACAAATGATTCCAAAATCTAATACAATTAGTATCACCATGCCAAATTGATTCCAAGCCAAGCCAAGCCATAACCCAAAGGTGCCAAGGAAAGATGGAGGTATCCAAGCTTCCATTTCCAAGGACTTCATGAGCACAAGATAAGAAAAACACTACAACAAGAATTTTGGAGCAGCCAAGGGAGGTAAAAGAAGGTTTCTTTTGCATTTTAGTTGTGTGTTTTATTCATGTTTGTTAACTAAGCTCTCCCTAGTGTCTAGGCCTAGAGATGTTATTCTAATTAGTGTGTTTCTTTAATTTTGTTTGCATTTTGAAACTAACACCATACTAACCATCCTCTCTTGAGTCAAATTCCTAGTTCATATAATGGAACACCCAGTGGGATAAGATGTATCCCACATATGAATAAGATCATTTTACAGCTTTAAAATCTTCATTTGGATCATTAAAACTCTTGTAATTTAATTTTCTACTTTTGTTTTGCCATTTTTATTTATCACAAGTTTACACAGTAACCAATGTTGGTTAGGAAAATTGTCATTGATTAGATAGATATCATCTATCACTACTAGTATGACTGATGTCAGTTAGATAACTGTCATCAGTTAGTAAGTGTAACCATTGTCAATTATATAACTGATGTCGGTCACTATGTTTTTATTAAAACATAAACCCGAGAGCTCTTTTTTTGAAGTTCATTATTTCAAACCCAAAATAGCTTTAAGGATAAAGGATATGCTAACATTTTTGTTGCATGACCAAGCTTGACATTTTCTAAAAAAATGTTTAGATCACATTTTGCATGCTTAAAAATGAATTAAGAACATTATTTTGGTGCTTAAAGTAACATTTAGGTGCTTAAGTGAATTTTTAGCATTAGTTTTCATTGTTACAACTAAGACCAAAGGGTCAAATGAAAACTACCTCATTTTCCATTTGGGCTTAAAAATGAACTCACCTTTCCAAGATTTTTGTATTCACTTAGTTGTTTAAATTAGATTGTTTTTTGTTTGGCAAAAAAAGAGATGTTGCATGTATTCTCTTCTATTTGTCCTCTTTAGGGAACCCTTGGAATCAAAAGTGCCATTCCTATTGAAAATAGCCTAGTCCAAGGCTTAGAAAGAAAGTCATCTAAATTACTCAAAAATTCATC
The DNA here is from genome assembly GCA_037957365.1 of Torreya grandis. Lineage (NCBI taxonomy): Eukaryota > Viridiplantae > Streptophyta > Pinopsida > Cupressales > Taxaceae > Torreya > Torreya grandis. The sequence goes on along the minus strand of JARHVA010002347.1, from coordinate 1,974,871 downwards.
AAAGTTTGGGTGACCTTGAAAATGACCCTAAAATCTTTATATTTCATGCTTTCTTTATTTTTATGCAAAATTGGCTTGTGAGGGGGACGTCATTACCTCTTGCAAGTTCTTTAGGGAAGTTTTAACCCATGGTTTCATCTTGTAGCATTGAATTCACTTACTCCTTTGGAGTTACACATGGGACGTATCTACATTTGGACATCACACTACACTGAACATATATTAAGATGTAGTGGTTGTAAAAAGGACTAGGCCTTTTTACAACTAGCCAATGCCACGGTCATGTAAAATCCATGATTTTATTTTGTATTGCTTGGCATGGAAGTCATTGTGTAATTGATTCCCCTAGAATGTTTTAAAACTGTTTAGATCTTAGATAAATCCCCACTTACTGTGGAAGTATTGTTGGTGTAAGGTGCACCTCAAGGTCCATGTCATAGTACTGTTATTTGAAAGAAGGGGGGTTATAAGAAACCTACTATATAATGTGCATTTAATTTTGGATGAACTCTTAAAATCCTTTCAAATGACATATATTGATGGATTCCAATAATACCAAGCAACCTTGTCAATTTAGAGTCTAAGAGCGATTAATCAGTGGAGTTTTATCCTAGATTAAAGTCTTATTTGGATTAAAAACTTAGTGTAAAAAAATAATTCAAACCAAACACATAGTCCTAATTTTCCTTTGATCAAAGACACATTATGCTTCCCATGTGAAATCATCAATTTTCCTTGTTCAAAGTTTATCAAAAGCTTAATAATCATATCATCCACTTTAGTGTAGTTATGCTACCCAATTGAGTCTATACCTTTACCAAAGTTGTTTAAATCCTTCACTTATAATATAAATTAAGAATTACACCTTTATAAGTTCATAGGGTTGATGTGTTAAGTGGGTTTTCCATTTACACTAAACTTGAGAAAAATTAGGTTTAATTTCTAATTTGGGTTAAAGGTCATTTAAGACTCATAATCATTATCATCACTTGATAAACTTAAGCCATTTTGTTTTAAACACTTACACTTTAAGTCTACACACCATAAATATTTGGAGTCAAGAAATATAGTGTTATGCTATCAAAATTGTGGGAAACTATCTTTGCCTTAGAGAGATTTTTGAAACAAACTTTTTTTTCACACCTTTCGGTTAGTGTAGCGTCGTTACGCTACCCAAAACATTTCAAATATTATTTTATAGACCCTCTTGCATAGAGTAAAAATGTGTTCCTACATTTTGAGACCGATTCGAGTGTACTTTTTTGATCCTTTATCTAGCACAGTTATACCGTTCACTTTGATCTAGCTTATTTGTTAAAAGAACCAAGTTTGATACCATTATTTGTGAGAAAATAAACTATCTCTAAAAGTGTCTTTTGTTTCATACCTTATACCTAGTTGATCGATTTCATGTCCAAGAATCAAATTCCTAGTGTTTGTTAGAAGTGTTTCAAATCCATTAGATTAAAACTTTCATCTATTTTTAAAGTAAAGCTTTTGATGCCATTTGGCCAAGAGTCCTAGCACATGCCTAGTTTGAGCCTAGATTTTAACATCACGTTTGGCCAAAAGACCTAACAACTTTTAAATTCATATATTAGACTAATTTGAAACACTTCAACCTTAGATTTTGGCATTTTGATTTTTGCTCCATTTACTTACTTATCTTTGTGTGAACAGTGAAACATTCAATACTTTATGCTAGTTTGTTTCCTCATAAATCTTTGCATAAACCTTTTGATCCTTTTAATGAATCTAGACCAAGTTGGAACATCATCTATTTTAGATATTTTACTTTCTAGAGTGTTTATAATTCTTTCACTTTTTATCTCAAAGCATTGACTATGGATCCCAACATGTATTCCTACATTCATAGTGGACTCATGTACAATCTAGGGATTAGTAATGTAGTTGCATAGCAAATAATGGTGCAAGACCCCTATATGGATAATATTGCTTATGAGATGGATTCTTATCCCACTTATAATACTCAATTAGGGGCACAAATCCTAGATCCCTTGGCTAACTATTTGGTTAACACACCACCTTCTTCAAAACAAGACCAAAAACAAACTATACGATACCTAGTTACAATACCCATAGTGGACGAGTTAGTTCTTAAACAGTCATATTCTACTAATATAGCTTCCATGTATGATCCATTTTTATTTGAGTGACATTTTTTAGATAATAAAGACAAGATTTTGTTTAGAGCCATAGAGGTAGCAGCCAAGTTTTCAATAGACTTATCCCATGAGAATTTACCGAGCCTAGTAAGAATGCCCCATAATATCATTTATGATCAACAAGATTCTTATAACAATCATATGGCTCTAGTCCAAACAACATATCAAGACCCTAATATATCTAATCGAGAAAAAAATATCATAGAAGATCACTTTAGAAAAATACAAATAGCATATCAAACCTACCTAAATCTAGCACATAATTTCAATCAGATGAACATGATGAGCAAAACTCTTATTGACTTAGTTACTTCAACAAGAGTGTTGATAGAGTTAACTGGATAAGAGAATACAAGTTTCAACCCATTCATGCAAACTACTTCAGTAGATAACTTAATGCATATGCCCATTATTGAAGAAGTGTCTTTGGCCTCTATGAAAAATAGTGAGCCAAATGTAGTAGACAATGTGCAAATAGTATCCAATCCAAATCAAAGTAGTACTAACACACAAATAACTAGCCATCAACATGTGCCTATAGTTAATTCCATGAGTGGATCATCATACCAGAGAGTAGGAGTTTCTACATCCCAACCTCAACTAGTTGCTTCCTTAATTATAAAACCTATAGGATTAGGTAGTCAAACAATGGCTAATGTCATGCCTCAATGACAGAATGTGATGAATCCTACTCCTCCTCAACAATTAATGAGTAGTATTCCATAAAAAAAAGCACAATATAGTGTACCAACACAACAGAGGACAAATACATTACCACCTGACTTAGGGGTAACTAATGTTCCACCTCACCAATTAATGACAAACATACCTCTTTAGTCATAGACTAATATACCAATCCAAAACCAAACAATGACTAGTCAATAATGTGTAAATATTGGTCATTGATAGATGCTAAATCTACAACCTATTTTCACTTCCTCTAGGGATTCATGCAACAAAGAGCCTCCCATGTTTCTCAATTACTTACTAGACAACAATTGGTTTAAAATGTACCACATATTTAGAGACATGGTCTTGGTCCATAAGTTCCCACTCAACAACAAGGTTTGATTAGTCGATAGCATGCCCCTTTTCAACCATAGTAGGCACAATATAGTTATATCCCTCCATCCCAACCACAAAATCCTCTAAGTCAAACCTTTATCACCAACCCAAACTAGAATATCACATAGCTAAATGTACAATTTTAAGTACATCCTAGTCCACATATGCATATTCCTTATCCATTAAGTAACCAAACCAATATACCCCAATAAATATCTCCATCATACCCTAGTCAAAGTTTCCCACTTGTGACCTCCCAACCATCTACCCAAACCAATATTCTCCCTCAAACCAATGTTCCTTCTAGTTTCCTTTCCCAAGAATTACAACATATTAAGGATGCAATTGCTACCATTTAGGCTAGGAAATAGACTAAAAATTTTAAGTTGGATGATGTGTGTTGTTATCTATTCAACATGGAGTACTTGTAGATACCATTTCCTCTAGGATACAAACCACCAAAATTCAACAAATACAGAGGGAAAGGTGACCCTAAAGCCCATTTAACTGAATTCTTTATTGCATGTCAACCAGTGACATATAGTGATATATACCTTTTATTATTGTTTCTAAGGAGCTTGGCTAGACAATCCTTGTAATGGTTTTTAAAGTTGCCCAAAAATTTAGTAACAAATTTTGATGATCTTTATAATAAGTTTGTGTAGCACTTTTCCTATAATCTCTAGCATGAGATTTCATTAGTGGACTTAACACAAGCAAAAATAAAAGCTAGTGAGAGTTTTTCAAGTTATCTACAGTGATGGAGAACCCTTGCAAGCCGTTTCACCCATAGTTTACCAAATAAACAATTGGCCGTTGTGTTTGCCAAAAATTAGCATAGTGAGATAGCATATCATCTATAGCTATAATGTGCATATAATTTCAAGGAAATCATCGACAAAGGCTTGTTGATTGAGCGATCTCTTATTAATAAAGAGGTCATCAAGCTTAATTCAACCAATCAAAATCTAGGTACCAATCAAAGAAATGGTCAAAACCAACATATAATGCAAGCATAAGCATTGCAATTGGCATAGGCCAATAACTAAGAAAGATTGAAGAAATTCAAATGTAATAGGAATGTTGTGGGAAATGGAGTAACCGAATCACATCATGTCCAAATGATGTAAATGTCATCTACACCACCTTTTTAGATTACTCCTACCCAACAACATCTCCAACCAACATCACAAGCACAACAATCAAGACCTACACAACAAATACAACAACCTTTACCATTGTAAACCCATCCTCTTAGGAGAATGATGCCTACATGTTGTGTCTTTAGTGACCTAGGAAAACATATAAAGCCTATATTTTATAAGCTTGTTATCACTAATCTGATTAGTTGGCCTATACCAAAGCATTATCTGCAAGGCATTCCTTAACCTAATTAGTACCATGAAAATTAATTCTATGAATATCATTGGGTCAACAGGCATAATCTATGAAGATGTGTCCAAATCAAGAATTTAATTGATAATATGTTGGAGAATGGAGTGATAACATTGGCTAATGATGTTTCCACTTCCAATAAAACTCATGGGATTTATCAAAACCCCTTTCCCTAACATAACAATCAATAGTAGAAGAACAATTAGCAACAACAACAACAACAACAACTAGTGTAGCAGTAAAATCAATAATACCAAAATCAAAGGCTAAACCAACAAAATCAATAATAGAACCCACAATGAAAGAACAATGGATAAAACCAAGGTTAGAATGGTAATAACCAACAAACCTACCATAAAGTTGCACATGACTACAAAAAAGTTGTATGTCATATTGGGGTAGTGTTAATACCATCTCCATTAATCTTAGACCAAGCACTAATCAACCTAGATTATTACTCAACAGCAACATTTATCCAAATTACATGGATAATCCTTATTCGACCTGGGAGTACATACAAGAAAACCAACAAACTAGGATTTCCCCTTTTGGACCTTATATTAACAACTCATCCTTGCCATGTGACCACATATGAGTACACTGACAACTGAGACTTGTCCTATCTAGTTCCAAACCATTCCCAACATTTGTTAGCAATAATGGTCCAGTATTTAGTCTTGATTATGAAATCATAACTTAGAGGTCAAAGATTACTATCCCAGGTCCATAACCATCTGCCACTTTACCTATTATCCAACTGACCATTCAGCCTTAGAATAAGCCATTTAACACTAACCAAGATAAGAAGTTTGATATTTTGGAATAATTACAGAAGACACCAACACAAATTTCTATTTTAGATTTTCTACGAACACTATTAATCCATAAGAACATCTTGAATGAATTTTTAACCTAATCCACTATTGCTAGTGACATATCCCCTGATAAATTTCAAGCTTTGGTTAGACACCTAGCTACAGCCCACCAAGTCACATTCAACCAAAGTGATATGTCTTCCCTTGGCCCACCCCATAATAACCCATTATACATAGAAGTTTATATAAAGTGGCATAAAGTGAAATGTGTCCTTATAGATAATGGATCAGGCCTCAACATAGTGTCTCTAAAGCTCATTAAGCTTCTTGGGTACACAATGGTAGATCTCCAACCAAAAATGATAACCATCAAAGCCTATGATAATAAAGAAAGAGAATCATAAGGCACCATTAGTTTTCCAGTTATCATTGGGATTTTGACCCATGATACACTTTTCCATGTGTTTTATCTTAAGTTATCATACAATATGCTTCTAGGTAGGACTTGGTTACATGAGATTCATGCAGTCCCGTTAACATTGCACCAATATATCAAGTTTTACCACTCAGGGATGGAAGTGAATATTCCAAGGGATTTACACCCATATGAACACTACAAACATCTTGAGGCCAAATTTCAAAACTATAATTATCAGTATAGCATGAATCCAATTTCCAAGTAGGATAAAGGAAAGGCTATACTTATTGATCATTTATCAGATAATTTCATAGATCCTAATACCTTGGATTCCCTTTCCCAAATGCCACCTCATGAAGCTTCTAATCATTTCACCATTTTATATAATAGATCAAGAGAGTATGTGACCCATCACACATTTCATATTGCCAATCTTCCCCATAATCTAGAAACCTTTGGGTGACTTAAAGTCACCCCACATATGCATTGGCAACAAAAGAACAAAGATAAGGGACATGTCACATTTGTACCAACATCTGGCCTAGAACCCAACCATCTTAAAGGGGATGAATAATGGTTATATAATGACAACCAAACTAATTATTATAAAAGTGTAAAGTATCCTATTCCTAATAGGATCATGTAACATCACAATTATGAATAAAGAGGCCTCAGATCGAATGAGTAAGGAACCATCGAGCCAATTTACATGACTAAGTATGAAAGACCTTATGGACTTGGATTTAAACTACCTGGGGATGACCCCACATATCTTATTCAAACTCCATCACTAGTAACTAGTGATGATGATGCTGAAAATGAAGCAGAGTCCAATCATAGCCTCACCTTTGATGACCTAGTTAAAACCAACCTATTTGATATAAATGTTATTTGTACCCTTAGCCTAGTAATTCATCACAATCCATTACCATTATATTATCCCCAACTGATATATTGGGACCAACAAGAATCCAATCTATTGATTGATAAGTTTTAGAATGATGAGGAATTTTGTGACTTTTGAGGCCTTAGAGATAATGTTTCATTGGGAGATCACAAGTCAAGATTATGAATTACATTAGATCTTGTATCTTGTTTTGGAGAGAAGGTAAACATCCTTAGCGAAAAACAAATAAGTAAAACATTGAGGTCTCAAACTAAAAACCTCTTTGACATGCTTGATGACTAGGGAAAAAGTAAAGATAAAGGTTAGTCTAGTGGTGAAAAATTATTTCAGGCACCATTAAATGGGGATGTTCATTCTTCTTTGAATTTAGACTAGGAGACCACCAAAGATGAACTTACCTCTAGATCCATGTTTAGTTTTGCACAATAACAATTATTTGATCAAATTCTTCAAGAATTTATAACTATTTTTATCACATGGCTAGATTTGATTCATCATGCCTAAGAGAAATTGAAGAGCAGGTCCTAACAGTGGACCCTAACATAGTCCACCAGTTCAAGTCATTGCCTACTATCTTATAAGATGATTTGACCCTTCTAGTCAAAGATACAATAGAGGTAAACATCAAGACTCCATCAAACCCAAAATTGATAAAACTGGTTGCATCCCTCACTAATGAGAAACATGAAGTCTTTAAAGCTTTGTTGAGAGAATTTTTAGATATCTTTGCATGAGCCTATTTTGACATGCTAGGTTTGGACCCCGCCTTAGTTTTACACCACCTTATGGTTAATCCTAATGCCAAACCAATAAAATAAAAGATACATAAGATGCATCCTTACATTGTTATATTGATAAAGAAAGAGTTCAAAAAACTCTTAGAAGCAGGATGTATCTAATCCATTGACTTCTCAAAATGGATCTCTAATATGGTACCTGTTAGTAAAAATCTTAAAGGGATCAACATCTATACTAATTGTTGAGACACCAATAAAGCTTATCCTAAAGATGAATTTCCATTGCCTAATATTGACATGATCATTAATTCCAAGGCAGGTTAAGAAATGCTTTCACTCATGGATGGATTTTTAGGATACAACTAGATCAAAATAACACTAGAAGACCAACATAAGACAATGTTCACCACTCCATGGGGAACATTTTGTTATCAAGTAATGCCATTTAGCCTTAAGAATGATAGAGATACATATTAAAGGGCCATGACTTTCATATTACATGATATGATGCATGATATTGTTGAAGACTATTTCAATGACATATTATGAAAATCCAATGTTGAAGACTATATTAAAGACTATGTCGATGACATATTAGGAAAATCCAAAACTAGGGCTAACCATCCATTAGTACTGCATAAGATATTTAAAAGATTATGAGAGTACAAATTCAGAATCAATCCAAATAAATGTGTGTTTGGTATAACCTTAGATAAATTACTTGGCTTCATTATGTCTTATAGAGGAATTAAAGTTGATCTAGCTAAAGTCCATGTTATAACCGAGATACTACTACCAACCAATTTAGAGCAACTCCATAGTTTACAGGGTAAGATCCAATCAATTCAATGCTTCATCTCTCAGTTAGCAGAAAAGTGTCATACATTTACATACATTATGAAGAAGGGAGTTGTATTTCATTGGGATGATCACTACCAAATAGCTTTTCAGCAACTCAAAGACTATCTTGTTAATCTACCTATTTTATTACCTCCTATGTTAAGAAAGCCATTCTTGTTATACCGATCAACTACTGACTATGCTCTAGGGGCACTCTTGGCTCAACATGATGACAATGAAAAATAACATGTCATATAATACCTAAGCCATACCTTGGTCACATATGAACATAACTATGCACCTATTGAAAATTTTTGTCTAGACATGGTCTTCATAGCTCATAAATTGTGCCATTACATGTTGAATAATAAGACCATGATCATTTCAAAAGTAGATCTACTCAAGTATCTACTATCTAAAATAGCTTTGAAAGGTAGAATGGCTAAATGGATCATCTTTATCAGTTACTTCGACATACAGTATGTCAATCAAAAGGCAATCGAGGGACACATTCTTATATATCAGCTTGTTGAGGCACCTCTCACAGACACACAAGCACTCACGTTTCAATTTCTTGATGAATCCATAATGACACTCATTGACACACCCCTTTAGGAGGAGCCTTGGAAGCTATATTTTTATGGTTTATTTATTGCACATGGATCAGGGGAAGGCCTATTTTTTTATTACACTATAAGGGGATCTAATCCCTAAATCATTCAAAATCAGCTTTCCTTGTATAAACAACATGGCTGAGTATGAAGCACTTGTTATAGGAATTTGATAGGTAATGCATTAGAATTTATCTCATCTCTATGTTTATGTTGATTCTCAGTTAATCATCAATCAAGTCACAGATCATTTTTAGACAAAAGATGACAAGCTGGTTCCATATAAAGCCATGGTAGACACTCTTAAGCAATAAATTACCAACATTCAGTTTAAGCACATACCAAGGGATAGTAATAGAACTGTAGATGCCATGGCTACTATTGGCTTGACAAATAGATAAAGCTATAGAGTATAAGTTCCTCATCAAGAATTTGTTAGCACCAGCTCATGAACCTTTAAGTATTGCAATGATTTGTGACATTATTGGTCCTAATTCTAGCTGGTACCTAGACCTTTATAACAACCTACATGACCAAGTTATACCACCTAGCCTATCTCAAAAACAAACCAAATCCTTCATTCATCATTCAATCATTATACTCTACTTGGATCCACCCTTTATCATCAAAGTTTTGATGGAACTCTGCTTCATTGTTTAACTTTGGTAGAATATACACTAGCGTTAAGAGAAATACACAAAGGGTATGTGGAGATCATTCTAATGAGGTAATCCTATTCAAAAATATCTTGCATACTAGTTATTATTGGCCCATAATGGATGTATATGTTGTTTCATATGTAAATAAGTGTGACAAATGTCAATGACATGCTAATCTGATTCATGGCCTAGCTAAAACTTTGAAACTAATGTTGACACCATGGCCATTTTCTACATAGGGACTTCAACTCATTGGGAAGATCAACTCCACTTCATCTGATGGCCATAAACATATCCTTAGCACCACTAAGTGTATCAATAAGTGGGTTGAAGCTATAGCTGTCAATTATATGACTAGAAAACAAATTTCCAAATTCATCCTCAACCATCTCATTTACCACTATGGTATCCCCTCTAACATTATATATGAAAATGGAGGATCATTAAATAATAAGGATGTAGACCATTTATGTACTGAATATAACATCACACAACATTTTTCTATAGCATATTACCCTCAAGGTAATGGCCAAGCTAAAGTATCAAATAAAAACATTATCAATATTCTCAAAATATTGTTAATGATGTTGGTCATGATTGACACCTGTAGATATTCCTTGCCCTTTGGGCATACTGTACCAATCATCATACCCCTATATGAGCTACACCATAGTCACTTTTTTATGGTATTAAATCAATCCTTCCCATTTAGGTTGAATTTCATTCACTATGTATCTCTTTCAAGCATGTCCTGGATGATCATGACTATCGAGTAGCTTGCCTGTAAGAGCTAGACCTATTTGATGAGAAACACATAAATGCACTCAACAATCTTCAAGCATATTAGAACTGACTAAAAGGCCACTATAATCGATGTGTTAACTATATAATATTTGAACTTGGTGATCTTATTCTTAAATAAAACTAAAAGAATATCATGGCTGATAAGAAGCATAAAAGAAAGTTCAAACCAAACTAGATAGGGCCTTTCATCATCTACTGTAGATTATGGATTAGGAGCATACAATATTACCACACTAGATGGAGATGAACTTTATGATTTGATGAATATTATTCATCTTAAGTGGTACTATGCTTGAGTGCTAAGGTGTATTGTCTGTAAGGACCATTTTAGTTATGCCATTTTATCACTATTTTTCTTTGTACAAATATGATCCTTATCCATCCTCTTAGCCATAATCACTTTTCATTTCTGACCTATTAGCCTAGTGTGTTCTAAATCCTAGCCCATTTGACCTTGGTTTTTGCCACTCATTACACATTTTAAACATCAAGTTATTTGATGAATTTCATTAGTTAGTTCACATACTTCAGATAGAGATCATATTTTGGAGTAGTGTGATAGAAGTTTTGGCAGTTACATCCTTCATTTGTTATTCTTTTCTTATCACCAGTCTTGGTACTAATTATAACTGCCTTTGGGAAAATTAGTACCATTTATCCATGCTATTGTGTCCTAGTTATAATAATCTAGGGCAAACTATGGGCAACATATGTTTATTAAGCCTTGACTTACCAACTTGCCACTTCCTTTGTCATGCTTTTCCTTTTTACCAATTGTGCCTATTTTGTTTGAATTGACTGCTACACTAGTCAAATTCCTCTATTGTAGGGTAAAACTATTGTGACTTGAGGTCTTACTCTGGGACTATGTAGGTAGTACTCGATAATTATTGAGGTTAGCTCAGTCACCCCTTTCCCATGCTCTCATCATTTTGTGAGAAATTTTTAAGTTTGAATGCTTTCACAATTTTGTGAGCAACCTAAGCCAACACTCTCACCATTTTATGAAAAACCTTAGGTTAAATGCTCTCACCATTTTGTGAGCTTGAACCATTTAGTGTCTCATCATTATTGATCAAGTTGAGATACTTTAAAAAATTCCAAAAACATTTTAAAAATCATTAGAAAAGACCAAAAACATTGACCATTTCTTTGCCTTGAGGATTTTGGGAGCCCTTACTAAGTTACAAGTAAATCACTTGTCATTTAGTTTTTCCACCCTTTTTGGTTTTTTACTCTCACAAACTTGTCCTTTTGTAAGACCATTCTTCTTCTATCACATCCATTCTATTTGTTTTCCTCAGTTAAAACATTCTTCCCATTCCCTGGGAGAACTACATTTGGCCTAAAAGTTTTCATTGGATATTACATCCATGGAACTATGTAAGCAACATCCACTTGCCTAGTACATATAGAGACAACTTGGCCACCCCCTTCCTTTTCTTCTATTCCCCCATTTTGTTCATTGATTTAGTTGTCACCTATTTTCTAGGGGTAATGTTTGTATGGTTTCTATTACATTGTTTGTTCATCTGCCTATTTGTTGGCTTTTAGCACTTTTGCCTTGATTCAGTTTATGTGTGTTCATTGGGTGTTTCCTTACCCACACTTACACTTGAATCCATCCATATTCATATGTTTACATTGTCATCATGGTTTCTATCATTGGTGTATTATTTTATATTGAGTATTGGATTATGGGAGTTAGTCCTCATGCATATTTCAACCAAGTCCTCATGATGATATACCATGATGCCTACCAACATATGCTACAACAAAATTAAGATTAAAGAAGTCTATTCAATAATAGTGGCATCTCTTCAGCACCATCATCTTGATTCCATCCTAATCATGTCCCAAATAGAGTAATTAGACATGAAATAATTTCAACCTTTATTAGTTCAGATGAGCATCTCCCTACTATTAGGTTGTTCCAATTCATCATTACCCTCTGTGTTAAGTTATCATCATCCTCGACCAAGTTTATCATGTTTGCCATAATTGGGGTCCAATGATTATAAATTCCTATGGGCAAATCATTACACATCATCTCACCTACATTTCTCACTAATTATAACTGCCTTTGGGGAAAATCATTGTGTTATCACCACTTCCCTTTTTTTGCCCATATAGGGGCATGTTGTTATCTTGTTTGTCTGTCCTAACTAGGGTAGCTCCATCTTCTCAATTATTATAACTACCTTTCCGAAAATCATTGTGTTATCATAGCATGTTACCAGTATTAGGGTTAATCACCTTTGGGTAAACTATTGTACACCATCCCACTTGAATTCTCAATGATTTTGACTATTTTTTAAATATCATTATGTTTTCATCCCATCATCTTTCTTTTCTTTGTACCCCTCATTTCACTTATTTCTTTTCTAGGGATTGTTTGGTGACCTACTTGTGCCAATTGTTCCCTTGAGGGGGCATCATACATTTAGTCTATCATCATTAAATTTATAGGTATATAGGACCTTTTCATTCTTTGAGAAGATGTTACTATGCTTATAGCTTGCAATGCCTTCCCAAACAAAGACAAACTCTGGCCACTGAGAACCTCCAACTAGGATTTTGTCTAATTTTCATTTAAAATGCACAATTTGGCCTAAAAATACTAAAATTCATTAAATAAGTTGAAATGGACATATTCAAGTGCCAATTTTGGTCAAGGTATCACTAAATAGGGAAATGTAATTTATGGGCTAGCTAGCTTTGATTAGATCATTTTGAGCCAAAATGCTAATTTTGCACCTAGGTGTTTTGGATTGTTCTTTCCTATCAAATATATTATACAAGACACATTCCTTTGTTATTTGGTGTTGGTAACATCCTAAATGGGATAACAGATCAAACACATCTGACATTAACTTCCAATTCCAATCTAATCAATTTCTTTACCAATAACAAGGCATTCTAATCAATTTGAGTAATTTATACACAAAGTGTTTAATCATGCTTAAGAGCTAATTAATCCAAATCAAGGCCTAATTAAAAATTCCATGGAAACTTCTTAAATAATTTGTTTTGTAAATGAATATTGAATATCTACATCATCAGGTGACCTCATTTCTTGGGAAGACATCCTTAGGCCATAAATGCCACAAATATTAGGATTCATGCCCTCCATGCCTCATCAATGCCTTCCATGATGCCCTTCATGTCTCTTAATTACCCCTTTTTCCAATTTCATGATGAGGATAATTATAAACTTAATTCCAAAAATTGAATTAATCCTCAACCACACATCTCAATCTCAGGATGGATGGTTCAAGTTCATTCTGATCATTCTTAAAAATCTATAAAAGGGAGGCCTTACCACATCATTTCTAAGCTATTTTGGTGCAAAGTTATTATTCTCAAATATCTTCAAAAAGCTTAATTTATGCAAAGTTATAATGCACAAATGATTCCAAAAGTCATTGTAATTAGTGTTACCATGCCAAATTGATTCCAAGCCAAGCCAAGCCACAAACCAAAGGTGCCAAGGAGAGATGGAGGTAGCCAAGATTCCATTTCCAAGGACTTCATGAGGACAAGCTGAGAAAGCCACTACAACAAGCATTTTGGAGCATATAAGGGAGGTAAAAGAAGGTTTCTTTTGCATTTTAGTTGTGTGTTTTATTCATGTTTGTTAACTAAGCTCTCCCTAGTGTCTAAGCCTAAATATGTTATGTTAGTTAGTGTGTTTCTTTCATTTTGTTTTTAGTTTGAAACTAATACCATACTAACCATCCTCTCTTGAGTCAAATTCCTAGTTCACAGCATCTAATGTGAAGAATATTAGGCAAACATGTAGAGATTAGTGAAGAAAGAGGGAAAAAACATTTTTTTTTGAAATATAGGCATATATTAGTGAAAAGGATTCTCTACAATGTCATGATTCGATAACATTTTATAGTTCAAAAAATGAGTGAGTAAAAACAAATGTATGATCAAAATTAGGAATTTGACGATAAATATTTGAAAGGTAAAGAATTATGAATAGTAACTTTAAATAGGGTAAAGATAAAGTCATTTGATATTGTTTGAATTATTTGGAGAGGAAAATAGAGCACTGAGAAACTGAATGAAAGCTATAAGATCCAAGATGGAAAGGAGATGATAACTGAGATGAGGAGGATGCTTAGCAGTCATAATGAGTGCAACATAGGTAGACAACTAAGAATTTTCAAATTTGTTTTGAGTATTTTATTGGAAATTAAGTGCTTTATAGAAATTTGTAATTTAGACCATGGTTATAAATTATAATGAACTCCAGTAAGTTAATAAGGGTACTAGAGGCTAAATGGGGAAATGGGTTAAAAGTAATTAGAGTAATAAATGTTGAAGGAATTTATTATAAGTACGTCAAAGAGTTAGTAGTTTGAACCAACTAGGTCGACCCAATCGACCTAATAGGTTAAGAATACTGATTTGACATTATCGACTTGGTAGGTGTGGGTTGAATTAGTTGATTTAGGTAGAGTGATGACTTAGTATCCTAGTGTTGACTTAGTTAATCCAAACTACTAACTTAGTATGAAGCAGGAAATAAAAGGGTCAACTTAGTTGATTAAGTTCACATGATTGACCCAATACCATTTGGTTGACTTAGTATGTTACTAAGCGGTTGTATAGTACTAAAATATAGGAAATTAGCTGAAATAGTATGTTTAAGGCCCAGGTTGATTGTGTAATAACTAAAATGTCCAAGTAGGCTAAAAATTGGTGTAATTGGTAGAAAATGAATATATTCAAAAAAATTAGGTTTGTTTTTATTAAAATGTAAAAAGAATGTATTTGATTATAAGTGACATGAAGGTCTAATACATCTTTTATTATTTGATGGTTGTAGGGGCATCAAATATTTTGGTGATTAGTGGATGCATCATGGCTAACAAATCTATTAGAATGGTTGAAAAAGGTGGACCAAGATAGGTTAGTTGCACTAGGCTTATTAGGCATCATGGAGATGTATCGAGTTCTATTGAGTACATATTTAGTGGTCATATCCTTAAGATCCTAGGAGTGCTTGACCAATACCTTTAGGTTGGTGGTGGATGGGGATACCATTGAGGTGGGTATCACATTGGAGGATGTCCATGATTTACTTGTAATTCTTATAAAAGGGATGTTAGTGATCACAGGGATACCAAATGGGCAAGAGGAGAGATGAGCATTAGAACAATGGGTGACTTGTTTAGAGAGGATTTACCTAGGATTGAAGGTAAGTCTATTCAATGTTTATATAGCCCATATTTTTGATATTTAAAAGGTGGTGATAGGAGTTGTGATATCATGGGTGTTGTCTCACAATTTTGGTGGCAAGGTACCACTTTATGTGATAGCCTTGTGCCAATTGATATTAAACTAGGGGAACTTTATGACTTGGGTTCTATAATCTAGGTTTATCTCATGTATGATATATATGGGATTTTGTCTAGGGGATATAATACCATGGGGCTCATGATACTACTGACTACTTATATATATGAGAGTTTCCCAATATAGCGACTAGCTGGGTTACCTCATATAGTTGATGACTTGTTACTTCAGGTGTTGAGATGAAGATAGGATCAAGTGGTATATGTCATGTCCCACATGCCATAACTATATATGGTCACATGAGGAGAGATCATGTGGTTGTATTATTCATACATTGTGATAGTTTGGCTAAGTTAGAGGATGGTGGTATCAAATTTGTCATGAGTATAGATAATGGGCCACTATCCATGGTGGATAGAAATACATATAGTAACATGCTTACTAAGATAGTTTAAACTCCCTCACCTAATGGATCTTATAGTGGTGCCCATATTTTGGACTAATCATGTGAGATATCCAAGGGGGACAGGAGGAGAGGGACCACTAGTCATGAGATTGGAGATCAGACCATGGCATGAGAGATCATGGATAGGTTGAGCACAATGGTTGATAGTTAGAGAGGATATGGATGTGGATGTAGGAGTGTTGTAAGTATCATAGATGACACCATAGTAAGAGGAGGGGAAACCACCTTGATTTTAACATTGATAGAGATGATAATGATGAGAGATAGAATAGAGGGAGGTCATCCATAATGACCCATCAATTCATCCAGGGCAAAGTTGGTCTATAGAGGCACCACTAAGGTGAGTCTTGAGATGGAAATGGGTGATGACCTTAGGTTTTATGTTGATTGGGAGGCATACCATAAACAAGGTACTTAGAGGACAAGCTAATGGAGATATTGTGATCGATGGTCAAGTAGATGGGGAGATGGTGCTTGGTGATACCAAGACAGGTAATAAATGGTTGGAATTTATTTAAGATTTGAAAATAGAATACTAGTTGTATAAGATATTTTTGGTTAATTGTATATAGATAGATGCTGAGATATATCTATGGTCTAACATCTATCAAGTTTGAATTTTTTAGATCCTATGGAAGACTAGGAGACTAGATGGGGATCCTTGGTGATAGGAGCACTCCATGATATCCTAGATGGGGTGTTAATGCCATATGACCCTACCACATTAGATGATCCCATGGTACCATCTACCCTAGCTCAGTCAAGCTAGTTCAAACTTTTAGGAGAGGATATAAGTTGATTATAGGTGTGTAGAGATGGGATATAACCACTAACAAGGGTGGGAGTGGGAGAGGCACTAGCATGGTAGGCCTTGGCTCAATAGAAAGCCATATATTTGGCTACCATGATTCAAATAGGATAGGTATAGGCCTAAGTTGCTAATCTACAAGGATAGGTAGTAGGATTGAGATCTCAAACATCCTCTTTATAGCATATTATTTAGAGGGGTTTGTTCGAGCCATCTATGGGTAGCATGGTTAAGCCATGAGATAGACATGATAGGGCCCAGCCTTAGAGCTAAAGTGATTATATTTTATATTATAAACACATGATGTGTGTGTGTGTGTGTGTGTGTGTGTGTGTGTATGTATGTATATATATGTATGTATGTATATATATATATATATGTATATATATATATACATATATATATATGTATGTATGTATGTATGTATATATATATATATATATATATATATACATGCATACATACATACATATATATATATGTATATATCTATGTATATATTTGTATGTATGTATGTATGTATGTATGTATATGTATGTATGTATGTATGTATATATATATAGACACACATACATATATATATCTTATTTTGATAGTTGGATGTTGATCTTATGTGTTTGTATTGTGGTTGTGATTGTGGATGCATGGATATATTTATTTCTAGTACATATAATTTTCTTTTGTTTTATATGCTATAATAAATATATGTGTTGTGTTTTATTTTCTAGCATTATGTTGTACACATGCATGGTTAAAAAAAATAGGTGAAAAGGACATGGAAAAGTATAACTAATCAAAAATAAATATACTACACACTATTTCAAGTTGGGAAATGTGTAATAACAATAAATGACTAAGTATAAAAAACCAAAGAGTGGTAAATAAGAGGGCAAAATGTTTTGTTTTTAAATAATGAGAAAGAATGGCACCAAATTAAAACAAGTAGAATCACACTAAATCACATTAGGAAGTATGTAAATAATGTAATAAAGTGGAAATCACGTGAAATAACAATGGTATACAAATAAATCAATTAAGTCAATCATTCATACTAAATCATGTTGGGAAGTATAAAAGATAAACAAAATTGGAAAAAAGGTCTTAAATTAATCACACTAATTCAAGTTGGGAAGTATGAAAATCTCAAGAGAAATGGTTGGATTTTTATATGCAATTGAAAAATAAGAAGATAAAATTGAAAGATTAATTAAGAATAAAACATATTAAATCAATATGGGAAGCATGCCAATGATGTGTAACTCATAATCAAGCACATCTTATCTCATATTTGACACATGTAATTTTGTTTGTGATTTGGATATTGGAAAATTTTGTGAGAAAGGCTAGGTTCTATCCATGGTCTTACACTAAAACTCATAAAGGGAACACCAATGAGATGGAATTAATGTGAAAATATGGTAACAGGGGATGTTTTAAAATGGTAATGTGAAAATTTGGTAATTTGTGAGGAAGGTCAGGTCTTATCCATGGTCTCACAATGCAACTCACAAATAGAATCCCTAAGGGAGTGATCAATAAATAAAACAATATTTCTCAAGGGGAAATATTAGGGTTATAAGGAGTGAAAAATGGAATGTAAAAAAGTATAATCTAGGTGTATTATGAGAAGACCTTAGAAGATATGAGGCATACTAAGGACATGAGAAGACATTAAATGACTAGTGACCATCAATATACATATAATACTTGTTTGTTATAGACACATAGCTATGTAGGAAAATAAGTGTGATAATAAGATCAACTCATGTAAGTATGTTTGTACAAGAAAATTAAAATGGACCTACCTTACCAAAATGTTCTCCCCATTACTCAAAACCACTTACAAAGCCATTAGTATACTATAAAGACTGGGTATTGGCATGAGAAAGTAGATAGCACTAAAATATTTTTTTGTTCGCCTTTTCCAATCTACTATCCTACCACACCCTAATAGACCTTGGATCTATTATGAAGCCAAATATGGAGTTTGAGATTTGATTAGAAGAAGGAGATGTGCTTAGAATCACATCTTTTGGTGTGATTAGACTTTTGAGAATTTTGAATATTGCCTTTTTAGACCATTTTCTTTTATTAAATTATTTGGATTTTGAATTATTGTTATGGATTTTAAGATTGCTCCTCTATATGGACATGGAATGACCAATCATGAGAGATAGATTAATACACACATATGAGCTTTAGGCTTTGGTTAAAGGAAGATAAGTATCCAAAGACAAGACTGACTAGCACACTTAGGCTTGACTATGAACCAACATGTCATCTCAAGTCTCAACCATGTATATACTTAGTTTGTGAATGGGAATAAAATGAGATCCAAAGTGGACTGGTAAATTGATATTATAATGAGATTAATTATTTGCTAAATGATCATATGGTATAAAAGGAATGACTAAAGGGAGAAAGGTTTTTATAACCAAGTCACGATAACTATTATCCATGTTTATAGAGATAAGATAGCAAACAATCATGAAAAAAAATAAGGAAGTCATAAGAAATGAACTCAATAAGAAAAAAATTCAACGATAAAAAATAAATCTAGAAGATAACATAATGAAATCATAAGTAATATAAAGTGTGAATCCAAAGTCACCATGTAAGATAGATAAAAATTGGACATAATATCAAATGATATAAAATAGATAAATGTAAAGTTGGAGCACATTTCCAATCCCAAGAAAAATGTAAGAACGCCATACATGTGTTCATAAGTATTGATATATTTGTCTACACACATTAACCATAACATCTGATAATTCTTTATGAAGTTGAATACAAACTGTAGTTAATGTCTCATTGATCTTCAGTGAAAGTTGAGAAAATAATTCATGTTGAATCTCCTCAACGTAAAATGTAGGAATGATTGAAGGAAAATGTTTAGAGGACTATAATGTAGGGAATGATCAAGAGGATACATGGGAGTGGTTTATATAGGATATGAAGGGGTCATATGTGGGGAAGGTGCCACAAGTGAGGGAATCATAGGTGGAGAAGGATACATGGGTGAGGGAAGGTACACAGATGAGGGAATCATGAGTGGGGAAATAATATGTGAAGAAGGGACCATAGGAGGAGATGGAATCACAAGGGGTGTAACAATGGGGGAAGAACGGGGAGACTTATTGTGAGAATAAATTATGAGAGGAATGGTAGAAGGTACATGAATGGTTAGGAGGTGATCCTTAAGATGTTATTGAAGGATGCATAAATGATCAATGTGATGGGTGCCATATTAGTACCAAAGACAATATACCTCTCCATATTTGGGAAGATATTCAGGTAATACTTTTAGGGGAGGTATAGTCTTGTCTATGGGTTAAGTTGTGGGATGTAAGGTGTCTATATATTGTCATAACTTTTGATAATGCATGGATGAATGATTATATATGTTTTGGAAGCAATAAACATGCATGTGAGTTGCCTTGGTAAGTTTACTCATATGAGGAGGTGTAACAAAAGTTGAAGGAGCTTGGTATAGGGAAAAATATCTAGTCTAATGACTAAAAACTTTATGAATATAAAAATAAGGTTGATCAACCCATTTATGGGAGAATGATCCAGTTACAATAAATGGAGAAAACCATCACCAAGAAAAGGTGGGTTTGGTAGAGAGATTGGATGAGGCTTGACTAAAGGAGTAATAGGATCATAACCAAGAAGAGACTTAACTAAATTAGGAGTGGGAATGGGATCCAAATTAGACTTTATTGAGGGAGGGAACAAGTCCATATAAGGCTAAAGAATAGTTGCATGCATCTTAGGGATAAGTAGGCTATAGGGGTCATCATATCTAGTAAAGTGATAAGGAACAATCATAACACAATCCATAAGCTTATTTCTATGAGGTTATTTAGAAACTAGAGGTGTTCGTACCATGTCTACCTTATGATAAAGAGTAAAAATACTAAAATTAAGAATAATATAAGATGGAACATGGGTATATATACTAAAATACTGAAGCAAAGAGGAATGATAATGAATAATCTTAGCATCTTAGGCCTGAATAAGACCTCCTAAGAATGGATCATCTAAAGTATAAACATTATCATAATTAGGTGTATAAAGATCAATATCATAGGAAAGGATGACCTTATCATCCAATGTGGTGTGATGAATGGAATTCCAAGTCTTATTTAAGATAATGTGGATGTCATCACAAGGTGGTTGATGAGAATGAGGTTGTAAATAAACAAGAAGCTGAGAGATGAAATGAGGTGAGAGATCAAAAGTTTTAGTCTTAAGATCTATCTCATCAGGCTCATCATCATCTAAATCTATGAGGTTAGGGGGAATATTCCAAATGATTTTGGGATGACCATTATAAACTCAAGTGAAATTGATGGGAAAGTTAAATTGTTGAGATTTATGAAATTGAATGCTTTGTAAGGGTTCAAGGGTAGGAATATTGAATACACCATGATCCTAGAATTATTTAAAATTCCATGGATTAGTGTCACCATGAATCCTATAGATGGATCCATTATGAGTAAATTTAATGCAGTGGTAAGTAAAAGAGGCAACTGCTCTCATACGATGAGTCTATGACCGACCAATAATTTTTTTAAGATATAAGAAAATTGAAAATTATCACCTTCACATGAATGATGATAGGTGGGATGGTAGTGGGGAGACACACACAACCTAAAGGATGCATTTTACTTTGATCATAACCTTGACATGTGTTGTGTGTGAACTTAAAATTGCATTCAGAATATCCAAGGGTTTTGATAAAATTGAGAGAGGCAACACAAGTACCAAAATCCTCATCAATCAAGGCACACTTGACTTGGATATTATTAATTCAAACACTAATAAATAAAGTGAGATCATCTTCATGAAGTAGACTCTTATCAAGAATCATAGAAGCAATAGGGAATTTGAGGGAAAGAGAAGTGTCCATTGTTTCATCCACATGTATGGACATCTCTTTGCACTATTGTAACATGCCATCTTATGATCCATATAGGGTGGCTTCACTTCCTACTAAGGGAGGATGAGGGATGTTCATTTCAAACAAAAGCTACATGAGATGGTTATGATGATGCATAGAGGTCCTCATAAGTTTAATAAATGGGATTTGAGATGGGAGATTGTCAGTTATGTGATAGTATCCCACTCATTGTTACCCATAAGAAGATTGTTGGAAAGAGGTGTGTAGTGTTTAAGGAGGTCTTCAGAAAGAGGAGTTGAAATACATGTGAATTTATTTGATAAGAGGTAGAAGGTTTAATAGAAGGACAAGTTTGAAGATTATGTTGAGAAGATGTAGCAGTTGATTTAGGTTAGGATTGAGAATTGTTAGAAGAAGTAGTAATAGAATCTTGAGTATCATGGGTGATAGGAAAAGAAGATGGAGAGATGGTAGAAATAGTATGGAAAGTGGTAATTGAGGTAGGTGTTGGGATTGCTTCATCAAAATATATAAGGACATCTTTCCTCAAATTGTTTAAGTGAGTTGGAGAAGAATATTGGATAACACAAAATGTGCATCATAATGGAGCAGTGTAGAGGGGTTGAGGATCAATGAAAGAAACTACCCTTCACCTATTAGTCATATTAACCACATTATCTTTAGGAGTAGGGTCAATAAGACTATCAACATTATTGGTAAAAGGTGTATGCTTGTCTTGGTTATCTTGGTGATTTGGAAGAGGATCTTTATAGATGGCCAAATGAGCATTAGCCTAATTTAAAGCTTGAGATTTAGTTTGTGTTTCATGGGATTTGAAATCAATGTCATAGGATTGTTAGCATTGACAAATAATATAATCATGATCAAAATTATGACCAAGAAGGAAATAAATACCCAAATTATGAAGCTACCTATAGTTCTCACGAGAATGTTCCCAGCTAGTGTGAAACCAACAAAATTTATTGGGATCATACTAAGATTTCATAGGATGAGTGGGATCAATTTATCATGGGTGAGGCCTTGGTATATGTCTTAATAATTCTATTAAGGATAAATGTTTGTGAACATTGATGTTATTTTTTGAGGATAAATGAGTATTGGTGGTGTGGTTGGGAGGGGAAGCTTGTTTTGAAGATTGGTTAGGAATAACAAGTTGAATGGTGTGAATGGTATCATAAGAGTCCATGATACCATCATTGATAACATGACTATTCTTACTCTTAAATAACATATGAGTACCCTTAGAAGTTTGGGATGGCTTGAATTTATACATAAATAAATCTTGATTTTTAGCTTGGTCAATAGCCTCCTCCAAAGTATGTGGAGAGAGAGAGTCTGAACTTGATATTGCAACTTGGGAAAAATATCATTGTTAAAGAGATGAAAGAGGTTTTCATCAGCCATATTATGTTCACATTTGTTAGACAAGGTATTCAATCATTTAATGAAAGCTTGTTTAGTTTTGGTTTCAAGTTGCTTATAATTTATAAAATGGGCCAAAGTATTATTAGGAAGATCACTAGTTTGGAACTCTTGGACTAGAACATTTACTAAATCTTCCAAACTAGTAATATAATGAGTTTTAAGCTGGTTTTACCAATCTAAAGCATCACCTATGAAATTTTTGGATAATATCTTGATATTTGTAAAGGTATATAATTTGACCCAGTCTTTATATAGATTTATAAATGTTTTTAAATGAAGAGTAGGATCAGTTGACCCATCGTAGGAAATGGTATGGGTGATACCTTTTATATAAATATTAATAATTTGAGATATAAGAGGCTCATTTTGAATATGCTTGATTGTATTATTGACAAGAGGAGGTTGAGGGATAAGATTACCATGGGAAACCCAAAGAGGAGGTGGGGGAACATTTTGATTATCCATACCCCATGGTATTTTCTAAGGGTGGGTTTGAATATGTATAAGGTGCTTTTTCATTTGCATCATTTGATTTGCATTGTTATCTTGAAAAAAATCCATTTTATTTAAGAGTTTTAAATAATAATTGATGGGTTTGAGTTGAATTATTGGTATTATTTGAAGTTTTAGAATTGGTGGTAGTGGCTTAGGTACCACTATGAGTGTTAATAGGAGCTTGAGAAAAAATGTTGGTAAGTGAGACACTAGTATCATAATTTGATTGTGTGGTAAATGATGAACTATTAGAGGAATGAAAAGGAATAGAAATAGATGAATTATTACCATGGGTATAAAATGATAATAAGTGGAATAATTGAGAAGAGTGGATCTTGGAAGAGGCCCATTAAATCAAGAACCTGCCATGTTAGTACAGATACTAGGTATGGAGGTAGATTAAGTCAAAGAAGAAAAAGTCATCATATAAGGAGTAAAAATAAAGGGAAGAGGCTAATAATAAAAGAATATAGGATCCAAAAATCCATGTGAGAACTTGGGATAAGGTCAATGAGGATCCTCAACTTGACCATTTATCATGAGTTGGTAAATAGTAGAAGGATCCTCTCCTCCACATTGAGGAAACTTAGAGATGAAACAGAGCATTTTTGGTGTATACTCTAATTTGGGTGATCTTCAAGTGAGAAGAGAGGGTTGTGAAGCGAATAATAATGAGGAATGGTCCCATAGATTGTTGTGTGAGTGGCTATATGAACATTGCTTTCATTTAGGCTAAGAGCCACAAGTTGTTTATGGGAGAACCTATTAGGGTTGGTAAGACTCATCATATCCATTGAATTAAACTTAGTGTTGTGTTCAAATAGGAAGTTCATGGTGAAGGAGGGATATTAGGAAAGGAAAAGGTAATGAAAAATAAATAAAATAGGAAGGAACAGATAAGAGTATAGAGTTGATTGGGTCAACCTAGTACTAGAAATAGGGTCTAAAAACTAAGTAAATAAAGATACAAAGTCAACAGAGACAACCTATTACTATAACATAGGACAAGGAACAACCTAATAAAGATATAGGGTCGATAGAGTTGACTTAGTACTATATCTTGAGAGGCAAGAAAGAATAATGGGTTGACCAAGTTGACTAAAAACTACAGGTAGGGGAAACATATAGTCTGTAAGATATTGTGTCAAATAAAATGATAATGTATTGAAATAAGAAATTTTTTTATAATATACTTTGAAAATAAGAAATTTAAGTAAACACACAAGCAATTAGATCAATGAAGATGATCAAATTGAGGCACACAACACAAAACCTTACACCAACATTGGCCAATGCAAGTTTTTTCAATACAACATAAAATAACCAAAGAGCAAGTAGTCAACTTGAAAATCAAATGCTAACTAAATGGTCATCCTAAATGTTGTTATTATTATAAATTGTTAATTTAACTATGATGGGGAAGTTGCTTAAAATTAGGGAAATATAAATCAATCTATGGATGGTTTCAAGACATTTAAGGTGAAATGGATCTGTGTTGGCAATAGTACTAGCTTAGTATTGGGGCCTACCCCCTCACTTCATAATCTCACACTGATAAGGGTGTCAGGTGATTTAATAATATATATCATTAACCACATGTTTATACTTGGCCAAAAAACTAAGTCAGCTTCCCCCTTAGTGATGAAATCCAAGTAGGTAGGCCTTAGGTGGATAAATGCTTAAATGCATTTTGAAATTATGCAATTTGGTATGTGTACAAGAAAGATAAAAATAGTGAAACTAAATGGTATATTGAGAAAACCACCTAATTAGAATATGTGATCTAATATAAGCATGAAACCAATTGAAATTGAAAGTGTGAAGTAATTACTATCATATAGTTGTTAATTTCTAATTTAAAACACAATACAATGTCAGTTTAGATGATAGTGTATATAAACATTACATAATATAGTCAATAGTGTCACTACTATATTATAAAAGAAAGGGTATTTAAAAACTATAATAATAGGGTCAACCTATTATTTTTGATATAATACAAAAAATAAAACTGGGTCAACTAGGTCAACTTAATTTATTATATGATGGCATTTTTAAAGACTAAAAACTAAAAAAAATAGAACTGCAAGGAAGAACTGAAATGAAAGAGAGAGAGAAAGGAACCTTGGTGGGTTAGAAGATGCTGAGGAATGTGAAATTCTTGTTGAAGTGCCTTGAATGTTACTTTTAAATTCTACCAACTATTTTTATTGGATCAACCTATTTATGTAATTCCCTATTTTTTGAAGACTATCAAGATGACTATATTGCCCTGGTCAACCTAGTATGTTTTCTGGAAGCTATCTGGAATACTATATTAGCCTAGTCCACCTAGTATGTTTTGTGGAAGCCTATAAGATTACTATGTTGACATGTTCAATAAAATAACCTATATTTTATGAATACCTATACAAAAATAATATAGTCATTTTTTATGATATTATTTGTTAAACCTACACACATAAATTAGAAACTATACTAACCCCATCAACCTAGTATCACAAATATAAAAAAATAATAAATAAAATAATAGAAAATGAAAAATGTGAAAGAAAATATGCAAGGGTTAGATTCATGTTGAGTTCACCAGGATGTTTGCAATCATAAATACATTAAATCTATAAATCAATTCTAGCTCAAAAAAGATAGCTCCTACTTACACTTCCACTTGGGGATATATTAGATAATCGATAACATGACCAATATGTGAATATATTAGACCTGATTAGGGGATATATTACTAGAATAAGATCACTAGGAAGGGTTCTAAAGCCTCCAATAAATAAAAAATATACAATAACACTAACTAAGTCCTATATTTTCATATTCACTATACTAATAAAAAGTAAAGAAAAATATAATCTAGTGCTCACCAAAGCTTATGGCATAAAGTGGGGGTAATAAAAAAAAAATAAACATGCATAGAAAATATATACTCATGTTAATGTATAAATAATTCTAATTCATATAAGGGAAGAATAAATGCATATCTATCTACTCTTACAAAGGAGGAATAAGGTTAGGAATACTTAACTTTGAAGATGAACCTGTCGAGTCTCAATGTTTCCCTTGGCCAAGGTGTTTCAAAAGAGGTTGTTGTGGTATGTAAGGATTATAAGTATAAATCATCTCTAGGCTAAAAAACCTATCAATAAATCCAAAATACTTCTCCACAAGATAAGATCTATATCTTCAAAGAAAGTATGAAACCCTAAACTTGTTATTCAAGTAGAATGGTGGATAAGCAAATGAAAAATATCTCTTAATTATTTTTCTCTCATATAAATAATGGTGAAATAATATTGTAAATATAGGCATATTTAACCCTAATCCCTTCCAAAAAATTTAGTCGATAGGGTCGACCCAGTCGACCTAGTACTATTATTGGCAAAAACTCACTAGGTCATGGGCTAGGTCGGCCAAGAGATGACCTAGACCCTAAATGAGTTTCATCAATAAGATTACAAGGTATACCTAATCAATCTAGTAATATAAATTGTCAAAAGGGGTTTTAGGTTAGGAAAAGGGCTAAAAAAGGTGATAAATGATTGGGGGAGTGTGAAAAAGAGAATAACAAGCTTATGGTAATGGTTTTCAAGAGATAAATGTGTAGATAACAAGTGTAAAAAGGGACAATAACCTTACAAATCACTAATGGCCTTCCCAGCCCTTTCTCGGTGCACCCTTTAGGGCATGCACTCAGAGAGATTGAGAATCGATGGGTTCTTACAAGATAAAAATCATCATTAATTGATAAAAGTTTTAAAATATTATGTGTATACACATTCCTCTCATGTACAGGGTAGTAAAATCATATTAGGTTAGTATTGTTAGTCAATAATAACACGAGCCTCAACAATCCTCTCCCAAAAATGGATACTTTTTAAAATTAAAATATTTCCTTCGGGTGGCACATTTTCATAGTTTGTATGTGGTGTGATAGATTACCAAATTGGATTAATATATAAATAAATCAAAGTCTCACTTAATATGGGGCTTGGTACTTATCTGGTATACATCTATAACTATGATAAATTAAGAAATTATTCCCTTTTCTTCCAAAATTATGAATCAATCATTAAGAATAATCATAAGATAGGTTTGAAGTATAACAAATCCAAGTCAAGTCAAACATTTTTAGGTATCAAAACCAAATCATTAGCTAAATTCATATAGTGAAGGAACACAATTGCACAATCACCCTAGGTGGGAGAGCTATACCTTGATTCCCATCCTTGGGAAATTTCATACATGGGTAATGGTCAATTATTAAATGGAGATGATTAATGTAAGCTAATGTCATTACACTTTCTTAATTTTTTGTAGGTTTCTATCCATCACAAACACACCTAGGGTTTCAAGGTTGCACATCATCAATGTTTGAATCTACACATATAAACATTTTAGAGATGTGAAAAGTGACCATATAATAAAATACACATATTTTGGTATAGGTCACTATCGAATAACACAATTTAGTATCAAAACTCGATACTAACTCAGATCTGATAAAACTAACCTTACACAAATAAAAACATAGTTATTAAACCCAAAAAAACACAAGCCTACTTCAGTTTGATTTTCACTAGTAGAATACAATTATAGTTAGATAGTCAACGAAAAAATTTAAGTACTTATCCCTTGATTGTACTTACTATTTTAAAAATATGCCACTTGTCAAATCATTAAAATCATTTTCAATATTTTACATTTATATGTATACTTGAATGTCATATCTATCGATATGAATTAGTTTACTAGTTTTTATCATATTAGGGTTTATAAATTTAAATTAGGGTAAAATAGGGTGTCACCTCTCTTAGTGTATGCCAAATAACATGGGATCTATCACATAGTTAAAGTGACTACGTTAATTTTATATTTAATATTAAAATTACTAATATTTTAATATCCATCCGCTTATATGCATGAAAGTTTTTATCTTAAATTTTACATATAACACCTAGATTGACAATTTTAGTATCTTCTCCAAAAAAATCTTGTTTACTAGTGACAAATGGCATCAATCTAGCTACTCTGATATGTCAAGCTCAAAAAAATATTTTTATGAAACAAAATAGACTCTAAATTAAAATATATGGATAAGAGATTATGATTTTTTTATTGACTTCTCAAAATAAAAGGCTAGTCTATTGAAGAAAAGTGGCCACACATATAGGATAGAGTCCTTTAAAATATTTATCCTTGAAAAATAATGAAACAATTTTTTTTTAAAACATGTTTCATATGGACTATAATGTTGAATATGCATAAAATGGAATTATTGAATAACAACTCGATGTGTTCAATTAAATGCAATTAACATGTTTAAATCCAAATCTAACAATCCCTACTACTATTTTACTAGTGTGTCAAAATGCTTAGTATTATTAATTTAATCAAGATAAGGTTATGGTAATGTTTTTGTAAACATCTAAATTTGCTTACTTCATTTATCATCACTAATATTACTATTCGACACTAATTTCACTTATCTCATCTAATACCATTTATCCCTTCTAATTCTATCCTAAAATCATCCCTTCTTATAATTTACCTAACATCCCCTTAATTCTTATTCATCCACTAACCCTATATTAAATTCTTTTAATCATGTCTTAATCTTACTCTAACCCCACTTAGCCATTATATTAGAATTTTAAATTCCAATCCCATCTATGTTAGTTTATTCCTTGGCTCTCCTACATCCCTAGTCTCTAATCACCTATCTAATCACCCATCCTAATCATTTACTAATATTTTTTAGCCCCTAAGTATTATATAATTCTACAATTATATAATCCTCTCTATCTTAGCCCCTTTCTCTCTATAAGCCTCTATTCTAGAGGATTCCAAGGAATTTTTAGTTCTTTTGATAATCCTCCACCATGGATCTTCCTAACCCAAATTTGAATATTGGCTATTGATCTTCCCTCTATGGCCTATTTAAACAAGCCACTCCTCCATGACCAAACTAACTGAAAAAATATATGAGCTTCCATGCTATCATTCTAGTCTTGAATCAAACTAATCCATGCAATACAAATCAATCTATCAAGCCAACATCATGCTGAAAATATGACCCTTTGGTAAGCAATCTTAATCCATAGTCAATTAATCTTTCTTTGTTTGAATCTTGATTGGGAACACTTGGCTTTAGGTTAGAATGTGTTCTGAATGTTTCATTGGATTGCATTTATTTAATCTAATGTTTCTATATTTCAATGGTAGATTGTAGATTTGGGTATTTTGGTTAAATTACATTATTAAATCTTATTTCCCGAATTTATCCTCGTAGATTTTTTATGTGTATAAAATATTTATAAATAATTTTTCACTATGACTATCAATATAGTTTTATGCAATGAATCTTTTATATCAAGACTATGCAGTGTCATATACATAAATTTATAATTTTCTACTCCAAAACTAACTACATAATTTTTTATTTAAAAATAATTTAATTGCAATTACATAAGGCTTTAGAGTTACACTTTTGCACATACTAAAGTGTCTCACACTAATGCAATTTTATCACATAATTTCATCCATAAATAAATTTATTGGGTATCAAGTAATTTATATGTTATGGTCATGGATTAATAGTTAATATATTAAGAGATAACTTTACTTATAGTATTTTAAGGCCAAAATGGTCCCCACCATTAGATTCATAACATCCAAAAACCAAAGGAACCCCTATAAATTTACCTCTGTATGAATTCAAATATATAACACTTAATTTTTTTAAGGTTTCTAATATCTCTATAATAAATTACACCCTTAGTTAATAATCATAAAATAATATTTTCATGTTGTCCCAATCCCACACCATCTCAATAAATAATCATGTTGACAACTATCAATAAAGTACACTCAAACAACAAAGCATCATCTCCAAGAAGTGTCAATGGAAACATGGTTTTCACTAATGCACTGTGTACTCCTTCCTTGCTCTTTAATTTTCAAAATTCAAATTCAGATTTCAATTTTGATTTAGGGACATTGACTACTACATATTTGTTTTAGGTTTTACTATTGAGTTATCTACACAATTGGAGCTTCCTAATAAAGACAAAGTGTGTTGTACACACTCTAGTATATCTTTTTATTTTACTTTATCAACTCCATTGCTAAAATAAAATGGAAAAAATTAAAGATAGTTAAATTTGGTATTAATTAATTGATAATAATAATCTAGACATACATTTAACATGCATGACTTACATGCACAAATACAATCCTTACTTGCCATTATCTCACACCTACATGTTACCTTATGAGTTTAATCAATTAATTATACTATTACACACCTATATGAACCTCAATTTTTATTTAAAACCTATTTAATATCTTTAATAGACATCTCAAAACCTTCAATTCATTCCTCTTATAAATATATTAGTAACGTCAAACTGATTCAATATTTCTAGTGAATACTAACATGAACCCAATTATGCCAACACTCTCCTAACAAGGGATACTTTATAAAATTAAAATATGTCCTTAGGGTGGCCCATTTTCCTAGTGTGTCAATGATATGATATTTTACCCAATTTGAATCATATATATACAAATAAAGGTCTCACTTAATATGGGGCTTGGCACTTATCTGGTACACATTTATACACTAGTGTACATTGATAAATTGTTAAATTTTCTTCCCAAATTATTAATCAATAGTTAATAATTATCATAAGATAGGTTTTAATTGTACAAAATCCAATTCAAGTAAATCATTTTAAATCATCAAATACAAATCATCAGCTACATTCATATAGTGAAAAAACACTATTTCATAAACACACTAGGTGGGAGAACTACACATGGCTTTATTTCTATATTTGAAACATTGGATACGTAGATAATGGTAAATAATTAAAAGGGGATGTTTAAGGTAAGATCATTCCATTACACTTTCCTAAATATTTATAGGTTTCTACCCCTCACAATCATGCTTAAGGTTCCAAGGTGAAGGAGACTGATTTATGGAGTTATACACATCATCAAGGTTTAACATTGCACATATAGATATTTTAGAGACATGAAAATTTGATCATATGATCACATATGCATATTTTAGCATAGGTCACTACTAAATATCATAGGTTAGTATCGACACTTGATACCAACCCAAATCTAAAAAAAACTAACCTTACATAGAAACATAGTTCTTGAACCAAAAAATAATAGGCATGCTTTAGTTTATTTTTCACTAACATAACATAGTTCTAGTTAGTTTTTATAGTGGAAAGTATTAATTTCTTATAGTAGTTCCCATTGCTCTTAGTAACTCACCCTACTAGTTCGATGCTTTTAGATAACTAGGAATAAGGCTTTTAGTAGTAGGTTAGATGCAAAATTTAACACATCTCTGCATCGGCATCCAATTCACAAAAGGTGCAAACCTTGAGCGCTCACTCAAAGTGTAGTGATGAAAGGATTGGGGCCCACATTAAGCTAGTTGGAACATGGCATAACTTTGGTTTGGTCAATGGGGCATGTCATAGGGATTCATCAACTCAAGGTTATTTTAATGATTAGGTTAATAGTTGTTTTATGAGTTTAGAGTTTAATTCTTGGTCATAGTGATGCACATCTAGTCTAACAGTTGATCTAGGCATTAACTGGGTCGATATGTCTAGGTGACATTCTCATATTTTTTTGAGCTACTTGGCTCCTTTCTTTTGATAGGGTTGGGTTCACTTGGTGCTTACCAAAATTTGGGTGATTCTTAACTATGGATTACCATGCATCGTAATGGTCAACTAGAATTGGCTCTGCATATCCTCATGTGACTTATCTAATTACCACTTATACTAATAGAGAACATATATATCAAAACCATATTCAATTCTTAATGATTATACGAAAGGGGGTATTGAAAACATTTTTCCTACAAGTGATTGGTTTCATTTATATTTCAAAATGATAGTTACAAGATCAATTTAGGCCTCAGACTAACATGATACCTTCATGTCTAGCAGCTCACAGGCAAGCATGGACTAATCAAGGCTAGGTATACTGATAATAAACATAAGACATACTAGTTTTTATTCTTGTTACATATGTGCCAGTCTTTGCTATGCCACCTCCTTATCATCATCATTATTTTTTCTCCCCCCTTTTGTTCTTAGAGGTTACTTCTTTAAATAGGTGATAGCCACCCTTGTGGCTGACTGGGTAGGTGTGTGTCGATAGATGGTTAGGTGGTGGTAGTTCACCTATTTATTCCACCATTCATACCTCTATGCTCCTCAAACCCCAAACCATCATATGTAGGATTAGGTAAGTAAGCCTCAAGGCTTACAATGCTCTTTAATCATTGGCTTTATGAATCTACCATCATGTTCATACTCTGAGAGTCATCCATCTAAAATTTGGATGAGAATCAACTACTTGGCCAATTGGCACAAGTATTTATGGGATTCCTCTAACTGGCATAACCAAGGCAAAACCTAAACAATTTTTACATAAGATTGCCTCGTACCTAGTTTTGTCATATTGGTGCAAAAACACTACTTAAGGAAAAAGGGTGCCAACATTTACCCCATATAAAATATAGTCTACCCCAGACTAGTCAATTAGCCTATAGGCACATAAAACACAGGAGCATCTTTCTCTAGTCTTACTCAAAATATCTTAAAGACCTAGACTACATTCTTCAATTCCTCAATGGTGTTGTCTACCAAGGTGGATGCTACCTTAAGAGTGAGTAAATTTGTGCCTTCCAGTTCCCTTCTATAGGCCTTAAACCTTTCTTTGGTTATTTTGACTACACCTTCCAAAATTTCACCTTGCCCAATTACACTTGTATAAAAGGCATGGAAGACTACTCCAATTCTTGCTCATATGTCTTCAATTGAGAGCTCAGGTTATTTAATTTTATCATAATTTATGGGTGTTCACTTCTACTAACTGTAATGACCTACTAGACTAAGGCATCTTTTTCATCCTTTGTTTTCTTCAAGGATGCATCAATGACTTTGGACTAGTT
This sequence comes from Torreya grandis, assembly GCA_037957365.1. Classification (NCBI taxonomy): domain Eukaryota; kingdom Viridiplantae; phylum Streptophyta; class Pinopsida; order Cupressales; family Taxaceae; genus Torreya; species Torreya grandis. Next base: position 1,941,003 of record JARHVA010002347.1, on the reverse strand, counting down.
GATGAATTTATAGAATATTGCATCTACCTCTAGCTATTCAAAGATCTCTTTAATCCTTTCGAGCTTATCGCTCAACTCTATTCTAAAGTGATCTCAAGGGTCTTCTGGTTCTTCCTACATTAGCCTCATGCTTGGGATCATTTATTCAATCAAGGTGTAGACTTGGTCTATTTTATACATTCCTTCAGAGCTTATGTTGTCTAAGAGGGAAGGTTCTACCTCTTTGATGCACTAAGAAATTTTTTGGAGCTTGGACTTGGTCTTTTTAATTTTTTTTCTACATCCTTAATTATTTTCTTCTAGTTTAAGGATCAAAAATCATTGATGATGTTTTTACAATCCATGGAAGATGCCATCTTGATCCTGGCATTGGTGGAGTGCATGGGGTTTATGTCTCTAGGATTAAGGATTTTGTAGGAGTACCCTCTCTCTAACTTTAGGGGATATTTGATTGTTTTTATCAAAACTTTAAACTCAGGTTCATCCATGAATCAATCAAGTGCCCAAGATACCTAGTGGTTCATAATTATGGTTGTATCCTTCTGAGGCATGCTAGATAGTAGTCATCCTCCTTAAATCCATTTTACACCTACCCATTATTCCCAAGTGTACTACTTTCTTCTTCTACCATTTCTTCTTCCCAACTAGAGTTTGAGTTGGGTTCTTTTTCATCTCTAGTTTCTTCTTCCTCTTCACCATCTCCTTCTCCTTCCTCTTCCCTTCTTTCTTCCTCTCCTCCTTTTTCTTCCCCTTTTTCTCCCTCTTAACTGTCTCCTTCTCCTTCCTCTTCCCTTATTTTTTCCTCTCCTTCTCTTTTTTCCCCTCTTCACCATCTCCTTTTTCTATTTTCTAATGTTCAGGGCTGATATTGCCTTTTATGTTCCTAGGCACCCCTTTAGGAAATGGGTATGTCTGTTATGTATCTTTTTCTACTATCTTGGTGGAGGTGATAGGAACTTCTTCTATTTCTATATTTTTATGCTCCATACCAATGGCATATTTCTCTTTCTTAGCCTTCCTTTGCATGATGCACTTTTCTTCACTGGCTCTAATCTCAGTGGCCTCAGTTTTGTTAATGCCAACCTAGGACATATCACTCTCTCTCATCTTTATATGCTTCTAATCTAATTTTAGAAATACCTCAATTTTTTTTTGATTTAGGCCCATGGCCTCCCATTTTCACCTTATCTCTTCATCTATTGGCACATTAGATGGGGTAGTCTTAACCATTTTTTCTTCATAGCTGCTTTCCTTTTCCTTCACTGGGTATTCCACTCCTTTAATCACCTAGGAATTCATCATCTCAATCACCTCCTTAGCCACCCATACCCTATCCATCTCCTCCTTCTATTCTTTTAATGCTCATGCCTGCACCTTCTAAAGTTCTACTTGGCCGCCAAGGGTCTTTAACTCACACTTCTTCTCTAGCTCAAGTTGAGGGCACAGAGAGGGGGTCCATTCCTCAGGGGATCCCTCCTTCACAATATATGTGCCTATCCCCCATTCCCCTTCCTCCAAATACTTTGGCTCTTCTTTAGATATAACTATTGTAGGCATAAAAGAGGAGGGCTTTTCCATTTTTGTCTTGGTCTTGTTGCCCCTTTTTGGTGGCTTCAAGGTAGACGCTTCTCCTTCTAAGGTGATCTTCCTTTGCAAGTGAATTTAAATTTCCTCAAAGGTTTCCCCCATTTTTTAAGGGGGTTATTCACTTGCATCAAGTGTTAGGGTCCCATTTTTTCCTATTTAAATTAGAGGGTTAGAGATACATTCTATGTTGGATGCTTGATCTACTTCCTTCCTCAGCATCATCTCATAGTAGAGCCTATGGATGTAGCTAGATATTGATATTATGAGGATGGGAGTGATGTTAGGGATATCTAGTTCATCCTCCTCATATTTGGTGGATTTATCATTTGTGTAGACAAACTAGTGCCTGAGTTTGCACCTTTATATGTCCAGTTCTCCAGCTAGGATTTCTATCTACTATGCATTGGGGATCTATTGAAGTGCCTTGCTAAATTATTTTAATGATAAGTCATAAGGTAGTTTTAGCTACCCAGACCTTGTGATATCCTTAAGTGATAGGCACATTAAAAAGTAGTGGTTCATCATGGCAAAGTCATCATTTCAAACAAACTCTTTGGTAACCCTTGAGAAATGCACCATTTGAGCCAACAGTCTTATATCTATCAGGCACACCACTTCATCACCCACACTTTATACTTTATTACAAAAAACGTGGGGTAGGTTAATTTTCAATATTTGTGCACTAGGGATCCATGATATTCTATAAAAACCCATAAATTATTTCTCTCCCCATCTAGAACTCCTATCTCCTCCATGATGGTGAGGATCAGGATGGATCTCTACCTAAAAGTTCCCTTAGATGTGTGGCATTCAGTGGCATTTTTCATAAATTCATTTGCTATGAATTTGGATATATTGAATTGGACCCCTTACACCATATGGTATGAAATGCATAAGTAATTCTTGGACACATTGGTCCACTGCCCTCCTGGACACAACTTGGAATTGATCAGGTATGATGCTGCTCTCATCCCAGGGTCACTATAATCCTTGATGGGGAAGGCAAAACCCCATTTTTAGTATTTAACAAATGGGTGATGCACTCCACTTCTTCTTCATCATTCATCAGTTGATGAATATCCCTCCTAGTATCTGGGAGCCTAGTTATCCTCTTGATGAGTTACATTGATATTTTTGTGTACCTACCCACAAAGTAGATGTGGTCCTCATGGGCATGAAAAAGGAGAAATTATATGATTTTTTTTGGCTTCCTAAAGTAGGGAAACTCATATATATGAGTTACATCTAAAGTTATTAGCTTGTCTCTAATCAAGACATCAAACAATGTATCCCCCTATGGCATCTTTCACCTAGTATCTACCATCCAATCCTAAGCCAAATCTTGGAGATGGTTGGATGTGTAGTGGTTATACTCCTTGAGCTAGAAATTGTGTGAAAAGTAGAAAATCTTTTTTCCTACCAATACCTCAAGGGGAAATTACATGTATTGATAAGATATTTTGGAGAGTTCCTCTAGGTTGATCATGGTGATGCTTACCCATTAGATAGTCTATGTGATAGTCTTTGAAGCCTTTGTCTCCTTCAATTGGACCCACTTGGATTATATCTATTCTTCCATAGAGCTCTCATTCTTTCGCTTGACCATTTTGAAGTGGCTCGAATTAAACCTTTGGAGATGAGGTTTTTTGAACCCCCTAATGGTGACCCTTAGGTAGTTCATTATGGACTATCTTTCTGACTGTTACCTTATTTTATTGATGTACTTTCTCTCGCTCATTCTTTTGGATGCACTTCCTTCTCACTATGTCTTAGTTCATGCCTAATTTTCTATGTCATGTCTTTTTTGGTAACCTAGTTTTTCTCTTTGGCTCTCTTTGAGTTTGTATAATTTCTAATTTTTCAATAAAGTAAAACCTAGCCCATTTGTATGACCATTCCTTTATACCCTCTTGGTTGACCTACTACCTTTATTTTAGGTGTTTATGATGAGAGTTTTATATCTTTCAGAGGAAATGAAACAAATCTTCAAAATCCTCCAAGATCCTTCATCATCCTTGCATTTAATGCATGGTATCATGTTACCACCACCTCATTTCTTATTTCTAATGGTATTTTTGGTGATATGACTAGTGGTTTAAATCAGTCATTTCCTACCAACTCATGGATGGATGCAACTATCTTAAATGACTTCATTCTACACTCGTCACATGGTGAAACCTTTGCCTTTCTTATGGTAACCTAGGTACAACACCTCATATGCACACAATTAAACCTCCTAAGTCCCACATTCTTTTCTATCTATGATTTCATCTAAAACATGTTTTTCTCTCCTTGGTCAAATTTCTACACATCATCTTGCCTTAGCTTGTCCTACCCCATACAAATTCCTTGCATCAGCCCTCTAATGCTTGGTATCTTCTCACCATCTCACTACGTGTGTCTTGCATGGATGTTTCTTTTTCTAAGTACTTGATTTATAAACTTCAGATGCCCACAACTTAGGTGTCTGGCCTCATGCTATTATTGGCACAAGTGATTGACTCACCTGATTGGATTTATGTATGGAGTGCTAGAACTTAGGGATCTCTACATCCATCTTACACTATCTATTTCCAATCTATAAAATAACCAAAACTTAGCTTACTTATGGGTTTGGCTTGCACCAAGCCTATGTATGGTCAGTAAACTCATTCTAACTTATGATCAATAAGTTGGTGTTCTTGTGGTGTAGGTGCCACTTTATTTCTTATATAACTTTAAGTGATTTCCATTGAAATGTCTAGGGAGGATTTCACCAGCAAGCATGTGTAGTTTGCATGTGCTAGTATCCAATATGTGATGGATGATGTAGGGACCCATCCACATTATCTATAATTTTCCTAGGTGCTTAAGATACATAGAGTCATATAGTAATACTAATGCCCTTTTAGTTAATTATTTATGCTTGATGTGTTTTATCGTGCCAACTCTTCTAGTGCATTTTTTCAATTTGTTGACTCCACCTTCCTTGAGTGCACTTCTTGTCTAAACACTCCAAGTCCTCTAGTCTTGCCTATAGTGAATCTTGGTCATCCAAGTGACCAATGTATGTAATGCATAGTGATCGGATGTTAAATTCTATTAGTAGTGTGGATTCTACACCAAACACTAGTTGAAATGGTGTTGCCTTAGTTACATTCTTATAGGTTGTGTGGTAAGCCATAGTACTATGGAAATGTGGTCATCCCAATCCTTGCACCCAACATTACATATCTTAGTGAGGCATATCCCCTAGATTTTATTAAATGATTTAGCTATGTCATTAGATTACAGGTGATAGGGTGTTATTTTGTGGTGCACCACCACATACTTAATTAGGATAATTCACACCATTTCATTAATGAAATAGGTACCCCTATCACTCATCACACTTAATGGGCACCCATACCTACTTATGATATTTTCCAATATGAAGTGCATAGTTGTTGTGGCTGTGTAGTCTTTGGTTGGTGTAGCCTCAACCTACCTGGTGAAATAGTTAGTGGCTACCAGAATGTACCATGAACCCATGTGTCGAGATGCAAGAGTGATGGGCCCAACAAATTCAATGGCCCATTTTTCAAAAGGTGCCTGGGCAAGGATAGGGATGAGAGGAATCTCATTATAGGCATTAGGTTTTCCTATGCACTAGTATATATCACATGCCTTTGTACACTCCTTATAATCTTGAAATAGGCTTGGCCACCATAAGATTGACTGTAAGATCTTCCACGTCATTGTATTTCTAGAATAATGGCCTCTTTAAATTCCCTCATGCACCTCTTGCAAGATGGAGTCCATTTCATGCTCAAGAACACATCAATAGAGGACTTCATCCTAACTCATCTTGTAAAGTTCTCCCTCAATGAGTTGGAATGGGGCAACACAAATAGTGAGTTATTTTCTCTCTTTCTCGAATATGGTCTGGGGTGATAGTCCAGAAGTTAAGAAGGGAGTGATCTCTACTAGGTCCTTAAGAATGCATTAGACTCTATATATCTATGCATCTGACATATCATCTTCAATTGGTGTTACTACATAACTAGATTCAATGTGTGAAAAAAGGTTAAGCCCTATATTCTACTTTCTAGGCTTAATGATAATGGAAAACTAGAACTCCTAGAAAATAACTATCCATCTACATATGCACCCATGTAGTACTAGTTAATTAATGAGGTATTTGAGTGCTTTGTGATTAGTGAAGGAAATGAAGGGAATAACTAGTAGGTATTGACTAAACTTATGCAATGCATATACCATGGTAATCACCTCTCACTCAGTTGTTGTATAGTTTCACTCTATATGGGTTAACTTTCTATTGGTGAAGAAAATTGGATTATCTATCTTTCCTTCACCTAGTTGTGCCAGAATAGTGTTGATGGTGGATTTCAAGGCATCGTCATAGACATGAAATGGGGTCATCCAATCTAGAAATTGTAATATTGGTACACTGGCTAATTTTAACTTTAGGGTTTCAAATGCCTCTTTTTATACCTAGCCCCAATAGAATGGGACCTCCTTGTGAAAGAGTTCCTCTAGAGGTGATGCAATCCTTGCATAGCTCCTTATGAATTTATTATAGTAGTTGTAATGGCCTAGGAAAGCACGAACATCCTTTTGCATCAAAGAGGTCTGGAGATAAATAATAATGGTGATCTTTGTTAGTTCTACTAGTAGACCATCCCTATAGATAATGTGCCCAAGCAATGTTCTAAAAGGAGTTACAAAGATGCACTTCTTTAAGTTTAACAAAATTTATAGTTGCCTGCATCTTTCAAACAAGAGGTATAGGTTATCATAATGGTCTTTGATGAGGCCATACATGATCCAATCGTCAAGGTATACTTGGAGAAACTAATGAAAAAATTCCTTGAATGCTATGATGACTACCTTAGAGAAGATAACTGGTGCATTCTTGATCCCAAAGGGAATTATGTTATATGTAAAGCAACCCTATTCAATTTTGAAGGTTGTCTTTGGCTTGTCTTTGTCCTCTATTTACACTTGATGGTATCCCAAGAATCCATTAATGAATGTGTATATTTCACAACTGGCAACACCATCTAGGATCTCATATGTAAATGGTGTTGGAAAGGGGTCGTTAATATAGGCAGCATTCAAGAGTTGATAATCGATGCATATTCTAATGTATCCATATTTATTTATGATAATGACCATGGGACTTACACATTCTGACTCTTACACCAAATATATGATCCCTATAGCTAGTATCCCATCAATCTCTATTTTTATCTTAGGACAGAGATTGGGGTTCATGTGGTATGGGCATTTCTTTATAGGTCTCATTCCATCCATTAGCTTGATGCTAATATTACCTAGGTAAGGGTGGGTGCCCTTCATGTCCTAATAGTTTTAGAGGAATAAATCTTGAAATTCCTTCAAGAGCTCAACAATTTGTGCCATCTCTACTTTAGACCAATATGCACCTGTGGTGGTGATCTTAGGTTCACACTCTGTGCTAATGTCTACTTTTGTGGTTTAAAGTGGCACATGATATGGATCATTTTTCATCTGATGATAGTCTTCCACCTACCTTGTCCCTTCTATAGTGTTGATGTGTAGATGAGTAGGTATATATTCATCTAGAATGCTCTCATTTACTTGGTATACATCCCTTTTCTTGCATGTTAAAACCTTTCAATTGTGCTCCTTCCAAGCCTCATCATCTTATTCATTGGAGTCACTATTGAGCACCTTCTCTTCAAAGAAGGTGAGAAGTGATAGTCCTTTCTCCCCAAACATGTCCTTTAGATGATATTCTAGTATAGAGGTGTCTTTGAAGATTGCTCGATATATGACCTATAATGGCTCAAGCATCCTCAAATATTTAGAGGAAAAGGAAAATATGTGCACAAACCTCTCCTTCAGTGTATCCCAAATTGTCATCTCTTTTTGCATCTCAATTATGATGTACCATGATCATGCCCAGGTTTTGAGGATCTTATAAAAGGTGTGTACCCATAGGTTCTTCGATGCATTTTTACCATAGCTAGTCTATATTTCTTCATAAATGCACATGTGCAAAATAGGGTTTGAATCACCTGAGTAAGCTACTATGTCCAAGTCCTCAGTGCTCTTGCCAAACCTTGTGCCTATTGTGGCCTTGACATCTTACCATGTTGGTAGGCTATCCTTGTGTGTTTCCCATCATCGAGCAGGAGTGATCTTTAGTGTATGCACTAATGCACCCATTTGATCTACTTCTTTAGGGATGCAAGACTCTAGGTCATTTACATAGCTCTTGATAGGTCTAATTCCTTTGTATCTTGTAAGGGCAACAAGTTTTCCCTTGCTTAATCTAAACACTCTTTTTCTAGTCACCTTGGCACAAGGAACCCATTTCTACATTTTTCACTCAACTTGGATTGGACCTATTTTGACCAACCTTGGTGCCTTTGTATGAATGTGGTAGCACCTTCATCTGTTAGTTTCATATGCCTCTTCTACCCATTAGTTAAATGCTATGTCTATTATATCAGATACTAATTGGTCATCTTATTATTTGAGTACTCCTTGATCATCAAGCTATAAAAACTTGGTGCTTTATGCCATGATATTATATATGTGGTTGATATCTTCCTCAAGTTCAACAATCTCAACATATGGTTGTCCTTGATCTTTCAAAAGGGGGATTACCACCTTCTCTTTCCCATTCTCAAAATTCATGTAATGCTTATTAAAGCACATGTCCCCATTATTCATGTAGAACCATAGTCTACCAAGGAGTGTTGGGTAATCATGCTCTACCAATTCTATTACTTAAAAATCAACCCAAAATTTTGAACCCATGATATCTATGATGGCACCTTTCAACACCCTAATATGTTGTGCTCTAGTTTTTTTTACCATGAAAAAGGTGTGAGGAGATGTATTTAAGGGTGGTCTTCCCATTTGTCCCAAGTGGTTTTGGTCAAAATGTTGACCTCAGTGCCTATGTCGATGATGACCTCACATACTAACCATCCATCGATGGTTACACTTATCATCAGTTCTTGGTCATACTCAACATTTTGAGTATGATGTACCTCAATCATCCACTCCAAGTTTGGTGCCATGATTTTAATCCATTGAGGTGAAACCTCATCTTTTGGCCTTTCTATTTGTTTCATCAATAAATTCTTTAATAAAGGCAACATTCCCTCCATCTTCAGGTGGTGCAAGATTTTTGTTAATTCTTACACCTTTATCTCCTAGTTATCCCTTTTCTTGAGTGAAGCTATAGCTTGTGCCTCCAAATCTCTAGCTAATTAAAGTTCACCTTGGATGTCTGGAGTCATGCTCATGGCCTATTATAGGACATCCTTATAGCATGCCAGATCAAGATATGGTGTTGCCTTGGGTTTGGGCCATACCATATGCTTGGTTGAGCTTGATTCCATTTATTCCAAGCATAATTTCAAGGTTGGCTCACTAGTGGGTTGAGAAGTGAATTTTCTTCTTGTAGTGACTTACACTTTGGGAGTCTCCTTATGGGTTGGTTATGGCTTTGTAGCCTACTTTTCTACCTTGGGTTCTTGTCAGATCATGGTAACACCTTTATTAGGTTAGATTTAGGTTAAATTTTTGTATAAGTTAGGGAATTATTTGACTTGATGTGGCCCATGACAATACCCATAAGTGGGATGCATTGGGTAGTCATGTTGGTAGTGATTAGTTGATCCACATTTACAACATGATCATGGGGGTAACCTTCCCCCACCATGTCCTCCACCTCACCCTCTTACACCTCATTGGTTTCTATAGCTATAAATTTGCTTGCCATAACCATCATCACCATGGTGCATCTATTCTCCAACTATAGTGGTCTCTTACCATGCACCTCTCTTCTATGTTTTGATGCATTTCATCAATGACACAGTAGTTTTCAGTTGTGTAGGTGTATGCAACACACAATTTAAAATATATAGAGACATTTACTTAGGTGACACATTGTAATAACATGTAGTTGAAAATGTCATGGTCTTTGTGGTATACTTCACAATATAGAAGTAGTGATCAAATATTTTTCTTTCGATAATTGGTCTTACTATGCCCTTCAACCTAGTAGGTAGCACAACACATCCCACTATGAGTGTCATGTGCTGATCTTGTTGTCAATTTTTACAATTATGAGGCCATTGATGCAATATTTGCCTCCATAAATAAACTAATTTTGGTATCCACTCTTCCAATTGCTTTGGCCCTTAGTGCAGCTATAGAGCTTATCTAGGATCCATGAATGTTTTCATGGATAGCACTCATCAGAATGGTATAATTAGGACCCCAAAAAATGACTACACATGTTGGGAGGGGTGGATGTCATAGGGGAGTTTTTAAAGGAGGGTTTTTCAATGTGTGTTGTAGAGGCACAAACTCTCAAATAGCCCGTAGCTAATTTATTTTAATGAAGTTGTGCTTTGATACTCAAAATCTAGGATGTTAAACTACTTGAGAAAAGCCTCTTTCAGTAGGTCATAATCCACCATGGCTCAGTTGGGTCAAACTTTTGATATCAGGTGTGTGCATGATCCATTAGTGTCATCAAAAATTGAGTGGCCTTATGCTTTGACTGGGTAATTACCCTATCAAACCATTGTAGTTCACACTTGAGAACATGTTTAGTGGAATTTTTACTGCCATGGTACTCTGGTAAATGCATTTCCATCTTGTATTAAATCTACTAAGGGGTTACTTAAACCTATGGCACTTTTCTTCCTAGAGCCTAGGTGGGAGGTGTTCCTCTAATCCCTAGGTTGGATTGTATCCCAATCACTATTAGTTATGTTGTAGAACTAGTGGGCACAAAATTGCTTCTTGGTTGTGTAGAGCCACCTCTATTGTGTAGTTGCCCAATCAACATAGCTGACATCCTTTGAACTAGGATGGTAAGATTTATCTTATTAATTCTCTGACTAGGGATCCTCACATTTTTAGTTGTTGAGATTTTATTTAATCCTTCATAAAGGAGTATTTGTTTAATTAATAGTTCTTCCCTCAAGAATTAGAATCTATCAAAATCTACTATGGTACTGGTTTTAGTTATTAAATTCCTATCTTCTTGTACTAGATCCAATGTATGAGTATGTGCTTCTGGTTCAAAGGGGGTGAGTACCTCTTGCATATCATGTGGTCTTTGGTCTTCCAAGAACCTAATATAAACCTCTTTTATGGACTCTTGAGCTTACCCTGTAACTTCATCCCTTCTTTCATGGCACTGCTATTTTTCAAAGGATCCTTCCCCATGCCCTTCCTAGTCTATACTAGTTTCCTTGACACTTCCAAGTTCTAGACCCTTTATCAATCTATGCCTTTTTTATAATTTTTCCTACAGAGCTCTTGATCATCTGATTGCTCATCCCTTTCCATCTGCACTTCACTTTCACTTCCTCTTCTTACCATCTGTGCCTACCCATATGCACCTAGATTTTAGCTGATCATATTTATGGTCTCCATTCCATAATCTACTAGTAACTTCTTCAATTTAGTGCCAAACTCACTCAAAAATGAACCTATGGGTTCATGATATAGTTCATGCTCTGCTTCTTCAGGGTAGGAGTATGTTGACACCATAAATTCTAGCATGTAACTATTCATCACCCCATTCCACCAATAGTCAATAGCACATGTCCACTCCTCATCTATGTTTTTAAGATTTTTTAGGTACTTTTCTATCCACTCCTAGTGTTGGCCATATCTTTTTCATCTATATGTGTCTTATGAAATCAACCATTTGTATATGTGTTTTGGTAGCTCACAAAAGATCACTTCATACAATTGATTACATAGGTAGGTCTACACCCATACTCTTGGTTCATGAACTTGGTAGGTTAAATGACTCTACATGAAGATATCCTCAACTTATTCTAGCTAGTGCTTGATGTTATTTAGTGAGAGTCAATTCATTGCTCCATTACACTATTACAACAAAAAAATTCAATATGGGTCCTAGTAATGAAACTAAATGTTGTAGTGGAAAGTATTAATTTCTTATAGTAGTGCCCATTACTCTTAGTAACTCACCCTAGTAGTTCAATGCTTTAAGATAATTAGGTGTAAGGATTTTAGTAGTAGGTTTAGCAAAACATTTATTGCATCTCTATATCAGCATCTAATTCACTCAAGGTGTAAACCTTGAGTGCTCACTCTAAGTACAATGATGAAAGGATCGGTGCCCACATTAGGCTAGTTAGAACATAGCACAAATTTAGTTTGGTCAATGGGTCATGTCATTAGGATTCATCAACTTAAGGTTGTTTAAATGATAAATTTAATAGTTAATTGATGATTTTAGAGTTAATTCTTGGTCATAGTATCACACATCTAGTCTAACAGTTGATTTGTGCACTAACTAGGTCAAGATGTCAAGGTGACATTCTCATTGTTTCTTGAGTTACTTGGCACCTTTATTTTGATAGGGTTGGGTTCACTTGGCACTTGGCACAAGCTAGGTCATTCTTAACTATAGATTACCATGCATCATGATGGTCAACTAGAATTGGCCTTATAGATCCTCATGTGACTTATCTAATTACCACTTATACTAACAGATAACATATATATCAAAACCATATTCATTGTTAAAGATGATACCATAGGGGGTATTCAACACATATTTCCTATAAGTGATTGGTTTCATTTGTATTTCAAAATGATAGTTACAAGATCAATTTGGGCCTCATCCTGACATGATACCTTCATGTCTAATAGCTCACAGGTGAGCACAAACTAATCAAGGCTGGGTCTACTAGCAATAAACATAAGCCATCCTAGTTTGTATTTTAATTACATATGTGCCAGTCTTCTCTATGCCACCTCCTTATCATTATCATTATTGTCTCTCCCCCTATTTCTCTTGGAGTTCACTTCTTTAAATAAGTGTTGGCTACCCCTCTGGCTGACTAGGTAGGTGTGTGTTAATGGATGGTTAGGTGGTGTTAATTCACCTATTTATTCCACCATTCATACTTCCATGTTTTTTGAGCCCCAAGCTATCATATGTAGGATTGGGAAGGTAATCCTTGAGTTTTGTGATGCTCTTCAACCATTAGATTTATGATTATGTCATCATGTTCATACTTTGAGAGTCATCCATCCAAAATTTGGGTGAGAAGCAACTGCTTGGCCAACTGGAACAATTATTTATGGGATTCCTCTAGTTGACATAACTAAGATAAAACTTGAGAAATTTTTACACAATATTTCCTTGCACCTAGTTTTGTCATGTTGGTGTGAGAACACTACTTAGGGAAAAAAGGTGCCAACATTAGTCAATCAAAAAATATAAGGACTCATACCTTTATTGTACTTACTATTTTTAACATATGCCACTTGTCAAATCATTCCAATTAGTTTTAGTATTTTACATTAAGATGTATGCTTCAATGTCACATCTATTGATATGAATTATTTTACTTGTTTCTATCCTGTTAGGGGTTTTTAAACCAAATTAGGGTAAAACAAGGTACCACCTCTCTTAGTATATATGTCAAAGAAATTGTGATCTAACACATGGTTAAGGTGACTACATTAATTTTAAATTTAAGAATAAAATTAATTATATTTTAATAGCCATGCACTTATATTAATGAAGTTTTTTATCTTGAATTTTACATATATCACCTTTATTAATAATTTTAGTTACCTTTTCTATGCACCTAAATTCACTCGATTCATTCATCACCACTAATATTACTATTAGTTGACACTAATTTCACTTATCTCATTTATCTCTTCTAATTTTATCCTAAGATCACCCCTTTTAATCATTATCTAATACCCCCCTCATTATTATTCATCCACTAACCTTATATTAACCCCACCAATCTATTAATTTGATTAATCATGTCTTAATCTTATCTGAATCCTACTTATCCATTATTTGAGAATTTAAAATTCCCATGACCCACCTACCCTATCCTATTCCTAGGCTCTCATACATCCCTAGTCCCTAATCACCTATCCCAATCCCTTACTAATCTTACTTATCCCTAAATGATTCTAGAATTCTCCAATTCTAGAATCCTCTGTAACTTAGTCACTTCCTCTCTAGAACATGATATTCTAGAGGCTTCTAAGGAATTTTTAATTTCTTGGATAATCCTACACCATTGATCCTCTTCATCCCAAATTTGAATAATGACCATTGATCTTCCCTCCATGGCCTATTTAATCAACCATCCTGTAGACACCAAAATTGTGTCGACTCCCCTTGGTCCCTCGCACACTTTATTAATTTAAAATAAATTACTTATTTTAAATTAATGACATCACCCTAGACACCTCACCTTGGATTCCTCACCCTTAGACCATTTATCACCCTATGACTAATCATAATTACCTAAGACCTATTTCAACTCCCCCACTAATTCTCGTGCCTATTAAACCTGCCTTTGGACCGTTCAACAATGACAACTAAACTTGGCAGATGGAGGAATGGGCAAAAGGCTAAAAATAGCCTTTTTACCCATTATCTTACCACCGACATCGGTCAACAGTTGACCAATGCTGGTGGTATTTCCAACATCAGTTGCTTAAAACTAAATTCTAACCTTAGCTGCAGCCCCGGATGCGAATTCTCTTGGACCGGATCCGAATTCTCTTGCTCCTCGACTCTCTGCATATCAAAGGTAGGCTTTGGGATGAGGCATCAACATTATATCATCACTCTCTAGGCTAAGAAACTCTGCAAAATTCACTCCACACCAATTCTACTCTTAACCTCTTCTCAATTGTTTGCATCCAAACAAAACATTTCAATTTTGGGTTAAAAATCTATTGCATTTCATTCCTGCTTGAATGCATAATTAGCCCTCTCACTTAGTAATTAAAATGCATTATGAATAAATCGTAGTGCACATATGTTACACAACCTTACCACAAACACAATCAAACACCTAAAAATACTTGAGACAAGGCCTGTCTAGGATTTCATCACCTAGTGGATACCTTACCCTTCCTGGTAATCCTATTTGGACTTCACTACCAAGGGGAGAACCCACTATGTTCTCTGGCAGAGTATAAACTATAGGGGAAGTATATATTGGCTAAGCAACCTAGCTTGGCTCTGGGCTCGTGAAGTGAGGGGAGCAAGCTCCTAGCACCAGGCCACATATGGAACCTAATACAGATTTTGAGCACCAAAACTTAACCCGAAACCAACCTTAGACTGCTTCTTTTAGTACCTATTCTAAAATCCCAATTCCCAAACATATTATTCTAAGGCATAAGCAAACACGACTCTAAAATTTATTCTTAGGAATTTAATGTTTAGAGGTTGCTTGCCTTCATCTACTTTTCTATTTTTATCTGGTTTTTTGAGCTGGTAAGGATGCATTATTCTGAGCTCCAAAAACAACTCAAAACTTTCTTCTTTCTTCCAAAAACTTTCAGTTTTCTAAGTTTCTAGAAATACACAGTAACTGACATCAGTTTTTCCATCAACGTCAGCAACTGATCATCACCGACATCAGCTATCTGACCGACATCGGCAACTTACTTCACCGACATCAGTTTTTATACCGACGTCGGTCACTGTCAAAATTTTTTCTCCTCAAAGAGCAAGCTAAAAACCTGACCCTTTTGCTATTAAAAACAAATTATTGTTTTTTGAAACTGAAATATATAGTTTTTAGAGCCTGAACAAATTTTTCCTTGAATGGTTTTGACATGTAGTCAAGCTAAAACTCTTGTTGACCACGCAAGGCAACAACCACTTCCACCTTCACCCTTCATAACAAGTCCTCTAATGGAGTATCCTTTAGACACTGAGCGTACTCCAACTTCGAACCAACCACCCATTATTCCCATAGGGGATCAAGACTTTGAGATATTCCTTGACCTTAATGTCAAGGCTCTCCAACACTACCTCGCGAGAAGCCAAACACGAGATTCTTCAGGTAACCCTGTTCTTGGGATGCCAACTTCCTTAGTTGAAATGGCAAATATATCAATAGCCTCTATTACTCAACCCATGGTTACTAAGGCCATTGCCTAAACTAATAACCCAACCATCACCAATGTTCAAGAATTAGCCTCCCCTTCCATTTCTGGACCTACCTCCATTGGGGTTTTTGTACCCCGTCAACCACAAACAATTCAAACAAGCTCAACACCTTTTCAAAACTTGTTTGTTTCTATCCCACCCACTCTTACGCCCATAAATACAAGAGTGACTACCTATCCTTTTACTAGTGTCACCCCCACTCAACCACCCTTGGTGGCACCTAGTCAAGTTGTGCCTTCTAACTTCATGGCACAAGCCCCCTTGACCTCAACATCAATCCCCATGATGAACTACCAATATGTTGTGCCTATACAAATGCAATGTAGTACATCATACACCCCTCCCAATGCCTTATAGGTACCTTACAACCTAGGGGGTGCCCCTCCTACCAATTCATTAACCAATCTAATCAAGATGCTGATGGATAAGATGTCTAACCTTGAGACATCCATTTCCGGTTCAAGCAAAGTTCTTTCATACGAATAAATATGCAATGAACCCATTCACCCTTCGGTGCCTATTTGACCATATCCTAACCAATGGGAACTCTCAAAATTTACTCATTTTTAGAGTAAAGAGGACCCACAACAACATCTACGAGCGTTTAGACATGCTTGTTACCTTATAGCACACGATGATGCGTTATTACTTCGCACGTTTCCTATGTCACTTTTCGGTGCCGCCCTTGATTGGTATAGCTCTATTACCAGTCGTTCTCTCTTTTCTTTCACTCAACTAGCCCAATTATTATTTGACCACTTTTCAATTAACATCACTAAGGAGGTCTCTATCACGGACCTATATTCTATTAAATAATTCGACAATGAGTCAATAGCTGACTTTGTTGCCCATTGGAGAGGATTGATCAACCAAATTTCCTTTTCACTACCTCAAACTGAGCTCATTGAGCTCTTTTCAAGAGCATGTGCCAAGCACATCTCATCCACTTTGTGAGTTTAAACATTCCGCACATTTGACAAAGCTTTCACTATGGTCAGGGAGCTTGAACTCTGTGCTATCGAAGAAGATAGAGTCACATTGCATAGTAAAAATACCAATGCAAAATCTAATGACCCTTCTTCTTTTAAACTTTCTTCTTCCCACTCCAAGTCCAAGGGGTTGGCAAATGTTGGGGTCGTTAGATCATCATCTACCACAGCTAACCAAACTAACCCCTCTACATCACAATACTTCAAAAGACAATTCCAACAATGGAATATACAGCGTCAATACACTCCAATAGGAGAATCATATGCTTCCGTGTTGGATAAACTAGTCAAGTAGGGGGTCCTCAATCTCCCTCAAATCCAACCACCTCAATTTGACCCCTCAAAAGCCATGCCTACATGGTATAGGGAAAATGACTTTTGTAATTATCATCGTGTCAAAGGTCATGACATAGACAATTGCAAAACCTTCAAAAACATTGTCCAAGACATGCTAGACAAGGGGGATCTTGTTTTGGATAACCCAAATGCACTTGCGAATCAAAGCATAGATATCTTTAGGCAACCATTCCCTAACCATCCTCCTAGTCACAATAACATTCAAACCATAGTCGATGACTTTCAAGAGCGTAATATACGCACGATCGACATGGTTTCTAACCAACCTCTCTCACAGTCTGAAGAGGTTAATCAACCTATTTGTCCACCACAGGTAGAAGAGCCTTCTTCTCCTATTTGTCCACCATGGGTAGAAGAATCTTCTTCTCCTATTTTTCCTCCACCAATAGAGGATATTCCTCCATCCAGCCCTCTTTCACGTGAAGGAGAGTCAAATTTGAACTCTCCCATATTGGAGGATGTTTTGGTGACTCCAACGCTACTAGCCTCACCTTCATCCTTCTTATCATCAACGGGGGATCATACTTTCCCCACTCCTCAACCACACGAGGTAGCCATGATCATCCCTGTGTTCTACCCTCTCGAAGAGCCACATCCTCCAATCCCTTCTCCACCAAGAGAAGAACTCGTCACTTCACCCACTTCAGTCGAGGAAGATCCGGTGATGGTTCCTTCTCACCTTTGGCCTGTGATTGTTGAGTCCGACACATTTTTGATCTCACAATCACCTAAACCCTCACAAGCATCCACCACACCAAAATAGATCAAATCTCTCAGTGTTTGCCCTATATCAAACCTCACTCACCCACAAGTGAAGGTAGACTTGAACCTCACCCTACACAATAGTGGTCCTCACACCAAACTAAAGAAGACTGCTAAACCACATTGGAGAACTCCTCCTCCACCATCATCATCATCCTCTATTTTGGGTCCACACCCATCCACTTTAATAGGAGCACTCCCAACTCCAACATCTCACAAAAACAAGTCACCTCCATTACTACCTTTACCTAGCAAAAACATACCTCCTCCAAGACATCCAACACCTCTCACCAAGAAAGTGTCATCTACGCATGTGGTCACACCACCAAATAAAAAGATGGTATGAAACAATCCTCCTACAACTCCCAAACAAAATTCATCAACACCTAGTGCATCAACAAGCACGGACCCCTTAGTGGGTTCATATACTTTGATACTACACTAACTTTTGCAAACTTCTAACATCACTCTTCCAGCTATTAAACCATTTCAACCTCTCAGACCAAAACCATCTTGGTTCGATGACACTAAAATTTGCCTATATCATCGCTCACCTAGGCATGACACTAAAAATTGTTGTGCCCTCAAAGTTGTCATTTGCCATTACTTGGAGAAAGACACCCTTCTTGTTGAGGATACTGTCAACAAATCTCCAACACTGTCTAATGTCTCTCCAACCTCTCCACCTTCATCGGGATCCCATCATCAGACTATGGTCCCTTTACCTCCTTCGCCCCCTTTATTCGAGATTAACACCATCAATGTGGCCACTAGGTCACAAACTTTAAAGGATAAAGCAAAAGAGAAAGTTGTTATTCCTTGAACCTACCCATTTGTCAAACCTACTCAACCACCCAAACCCAAGATTTCTATCTTGGGTACATCCCAACCCACTTCTTCAGAGGCAATCCATGATTCTATGGTGAAACAGCTTCACCAAACTCCCATGAAGATGACTTTATATGACCTCATTCAAAGCTCTCCACAACATCATCAAGCTCTAATCAAAGCTTTATAGGCAGTGGAGGTCCAACCCGAGGACTCCCAACCACTAGCTGCCTTAGTCCAATCATTACCCACCATCGCCTCTATTACCTTTAGTGATTCTGAAATTCTTACCTCCAACTTGGAAGATCAGGATGCTGCCCTTTTCATCACAGCCTACATTGATCAAACTCGTGTTAAGCGAGTTATGATTGATTTGGGCGCTAGCATCAATATCATTTCCACCCATGCCTATGACCAATTAGCCCTCCCAAAGAATTGTATCTTTAAAATTGACGCAATTCTTCGATCTTTTAATGACTCCACCGCCACTACCATTGGCACCATCGTCTTACATATTCATGTTGGCCCATGAACAATCCCAGAGCTCTTCTACATCATTGAGGGAGAGTTCTAATACAACATGTTATTAGGATGACCTTGGATCCATGCCATGGCATGTGTCCCTTCTACATTACACTGTTGTGTCAAATTTGAACACGACAGTCAAGTCCATGTCATTCCCACAGACCCCTCCCCTTTCAAGACATGCAACACAACTTATCAACCTAATGATGTTCTCATTCCTTTCAAGACATCGACCCAAACACTGCCTCCACCTGCAAAAGCTTTAACAAGTACGTAAATGGTGGTTACACCTACACCACCTCCTCAAGTGGCAATAAAAGACCCTATGGAAGATACCTTCCAATGTCTTTCACTTGGGGAGTACCATTTACTCACCTTGGACATGTTCCAGACTCCTCAAGAGTATGGACAACTTCATCACAATCCTATCTATGACCATCATAACGGAATGGTCATCCCTTATGGTCCTCCCAATCTTCAAACAAATCTCATCTATGGAGGGCTAGATCGAACTCCCACTGATGAGAATCCTCTTTCATCACCCCAACTATTTACGTCTGACTTCTCTTTTCTTGGCAACCCAAAATTTGCTCATACCTATCTTTATAGGTGTGCATGGAAGGGCTTTGGCTTTGGGTGCTATGAACAAGGCTCCCACTAGCCCGTTGAACCACCAAATGATGAGGCCATAAAGAATGCCAACAAGCGACATGGCCTGGGTTTTGAAGAACCTACTGAAACTTCTAAAAACCCTCGCCCTGAACCTATCATAGAAAAATCACCTCCAAACTCACCTATTCCCCCATTTTCACCTATGGAGTCGGTGGTTTCCATCCCTCCTAGTTTTTTTTTTGCATAAATGCCATTCGCTTGGAACCCCTAACCTATCAACTAGGTGGGGTATCCAAGTCTCTCCCTCTCATTTATCCAAACATGATAGATGATGAATCTGCTACCATCAACACTATCCAATGCATAGATGATGATGCCATTCTCACCTACATGGGTGCAGACAACTCTTTCATTTAACAATCCCTTCCTTTGGAAATGTAGGTTATGTTAAATGAATCAACCATTTACATTAACCTTCCATCTTCCGATGTTCCTCATGTTTTAAAGATTGGTCAATCTTTGGATGCCTAGGAACAAATTGACTATACCAAATTCCTTTCAAACCATGGCAAAGCCTTTGCTTGGACCTACAATGATATGCCTGGCATCGACCCTAACATCATCATCCATAACATCATCACAAACCTAGAAGCTAAGCCTGTCAGGCAAAAGCTTTACAAAATGCATCCTCGCATTGCACTCCTTGTCAAAGAGGAAATTTAACATCTTCTTTCCATATCCTTCATCCAACCCATTGATTATTCGCAATGGGTGTCAAACATCATCCCTATCACAAAAGTGATTGGGGGAATTTGAATTTGTACTGACTATCATAACCTGGCTTGCCCAAAGGAAGATTTTCCTCTACCCAACATCGACCAACTTGTTGATCTTATGGCTGGTCATGAGATGCTGTCACTCATGGATGGGTTTTCAAGATATAACCAAATCCTGATTGCGCCAAAAGATCAACACAAGACCACCTTCATCACCCCATGGGGGACTTTTTGCTATAGGGTCATGCCTTTTGGCCTAAAAAATGTAGGTGCCACATATCAACGTGCCATGACCTACATCTTTCATGATCTCCTCCACAAAATCATGGAGGACTATGTGGATGACCTACTAGGCAAATCTAAACTCCATCGTGACCATTTAACTATTCTAAAAATCATATTCACTTGCCTCCTCCAATATAATGTTTGACTCAACCCCAAGAAATGTGTCTTTGGGGTTCTCTCTTGGAAGCTTTTAGGCTTCATCATTTCCCTTCATGGCATTGAGATTGATCTTGCTAAGATAAGAGCTATACTCAAGATGCTGCCACCTACCAATCTAAAGCAACTTCATAGCCTGCAAGGGAAGCTTCAATCTATTCGTCGCTTCATCTCGCAGCTTTTTGATCAATGTCAACCCTTTCATCACCTCCTCAAAAAGGACGTCTCCTTTAATTAGGATAAGGATTGCCAAGAGGCTTTTGAGGCTCTTAAACGTTATATTGTCTCTCCACTAGTCCTTATTCCACCTAAAGATGACCAACCTTTCTATCTTTACATTTTAGCAATAAATCATTCTTTAGGTGCCATGATCGCGCACCGAGACGAACAACATCAGGAGCAAGCGGTTTATTATATAAGCTGAATGCTCATTGATTATGAAACTCGGTATACTGATACCAAAAAACTCTGTTTGGCATTAGTCTTTGCCACTACCAAACTCTATCATTATCTTCTCAATCACAAAACTTATGTCATCACCTACACTAACCCCCTCAAATACATGCATTCCAAGCCATACCAAAACCAACATATGGCTCGTTTACTCATGTTTCTTGTTGAGTTCGATTTGGAATTCATCCAACAAAAATTGATAAAGGGGCAAATAATCGATGACCAACTAGTAGATGCCCCTCTACCTGATAACCAACCCTCTCACTGCGAATTCCCTGACGAATCCATCACCATGTTATCCACCGATGACATTTTCTATCAAATGACAATGTTTTTTAATGGGTCTAAATGTCAACACGGTGGGGGTACATGGGTCATTCTCATCCCTCACGAGGGTGAGCCCATGCCCCTATCTTTCAAACTTGACTTTGAATGTACCAACAACATGGCTGAATATGAAGCCTTAATTTTGGGACTTCAAACCACCCTTTTCCTAGGCGCCAAGACCATCAACATCTTTGGTGACTCGAAACTAGTCATCAATCAAATCAACGGTTCATATCTTTGT
Organism: Torreya grandis; assembly: GCA_037957365.1. Classification (NCBI taxonomy): domain Eukaryota; kingdom Viridiplantae; phylum Streptophyta; class Pinopsida; order Cupressales; family Taxaceae; genus Torreya; species Torreya grandis. Next base: position 1,919,124 of record JARHVA010002347.1, on the reverse strand, counting down.
AAAAATGAAGTTTTGCAAAGGTACAAACACCGTGTTAACACCCTGCTAGAATCTTTCAACCATTACCTCTTGCAAATTATTCCTCAATCTACGAATAAGTTTGCTGATACTATGGCTTCTCTCGCCTCACGCATTCCATCCTCATCATCTTCCTCAAGAATTCATGTTACGGTACATCATTTGGATTTACCTTCATATATCTCCACTAACATCAACCTCATTAGCACCATTGACTCTAGTCCACAGGATGTTTGGTATAAACAACTTGTGGACTACTTAACTTATTCTATTATCCCCCCTGATCTCTCTAGCAATGCGCAATGGGATTTTATCAAAATCATAGCTCGATATACTATGCTAGGGGGTCTTCTCTATAAATTAGGTTTCGATGGCCTCCTTCTTTGATGTCTAACCTCCACTGAAACATCTCACGCTATCAAACAAGTCCATGTTGGGATTTGTGGAGGGCATTTTAATGGTAACTCGGTTGCAAAGTGCATCCTTCACCTGGGTTATTATTGGCCAACTCTTCATCAAGGCTACAGTGAATATGTTCGGTGTTGTATCAAATGCCAACAATATGCTAACTTACTTCACATCCCTAGCCACGCTCTACAAGTCGCTAAGGATTTCTGGCCTTTTTCACAATGGGGCTTAGATCTAATCGGTGAGATTAACCCTCATTCATCTCTTTGACATCAGTCCATTATCACCGCAACTGAATACTTCACTAAATGGGTGGAAGCTATTCCTCTCACCTCTACTAAAGCCAAAAAAATCATCGACTTCATCAACACCCATATCATCTGTCATTTCGGTGTACCTCACAAAATCATCACCGATAATGGCAAATCTTTCAAAAACAAAACTGTCTAGAAACTTTGTGACTCATTTGGCATCAAGCTCAGCTTCTCCTCACCTTACTACCCACAAGCAAATGGGCAGGCTGAGGCTTCCAAAAAAATCTTAACCAAAATTCTAATGAAGGTGGTCAACGATACTGGAAGGGATTGGCACATTCACATTCCCTTCGCTTTGTGGGCCTATCGCACTAGCATCTGAACCCCTACGGGTGCTACACCTTTCTCTTTAGTGTATGGAATAGAGGTTGTCTTACCTCTTGAAATAAAAATACCTTATTTACGCATCTCTTTGCATGACATACTTTCTAACGATGACTTTCGTCAAGATCAGTTGGCTCAACTTGAGTTACTTGATGAATGTCACCTTACTTCCCTCAACCATCTCCATATCTACCAAAATCACATCCTACATGCCTATAACAAAAGTATGAGAGAACGAGATTTCAAAATCAGAGATCTTGTCCTCAAAGAAAACCAATGCATGACCAATATGGAAAGAAGTAAATGAGGCAAGTTTGCTCCTAATTGGCTCGGACCTTATATCATAACACACAAGTATGGATCAGGGACTTATCGTCTGTCTTCTCTTGAAGGCTGGCTAAAACCTAAGCCCCTTAATGCATTACATCTACGACCATTCTACTATTAATCAAGTACTCATTCACTTGATATTTAACTTGAGCTCGTCCCTTGAGCAACCCCTGTCATCCTCATTCCTATTCCCTTCTTTTCCTACAAACATTAGTTAATCCTTTTTGTATTAATGCTTTGTCCTACTAAAAAGGGAAACCCTTAAACCTTTATAGGCTAGTCCATGACTAAAACTTCAGTCCAAAAAACATATAAAACTGGGATGCCTATTCAAAGGTCATTAAACTATAAATGTAGACTGCTCCCTCGAAAGACAGCTACATAATTACTGTAATTAATAGACTGCTCCCTTGAAGGACAGCTATTCAAAGATATTCGACCATACAAAGTAGAATATAGGCCAATCCCTCGAAGGATGGATATGCCTAAATTTTGCTATAAATAGCACTCTCTTAGAAGCTTCTCACATCGATCAGCTTCACATACAACCATAAAACAAAATAACATCCCCACGTAGACTTCTCGCATTGATCAGTCTACCAAAAAAAAATTGACTGACAAACTGTTAAGTCATGGACTTGCCTATAGTCGTTCTCAGGGTCACCTATAAAAGGGGCAAAGTTATCCTTGCTAAAAAGGGTTACGCTATCCTCACATCTCACATAATCATACCTATTACCCAAACATACTCAAGGGATTTCGAGCTCACTTAATGTCAAGTGATTCGACTACTTCTCTAATATAAACCAATGGTCAATGACGCAATTCATGAAAGGGGATTTTATTTGCAAAGACTCCTATATATGCTATTATTATGGCCTTTGTCAATGAAAGAGCAATGCACCTTTCACTCCTTACACATCTTCGTCATATACAACCAAACCCAACCAAACCAATTTAAACCAAACCAAACCAAAAAAATTTCTAACCATTAACATAACCTCATGATTTATTTAATGCAAATATCAATTTGTGTTATATAAGTCATCATAGCCCATTCACACTAGTTTCTATGGACAACAATACACATGGAAACTATTGACCACACAATTTATGTCAAGCATATACCATCACAAATATGGAAACTTGCTGAAGCATAAATATACTCATTTCATTTTTAGCATACACCATCACCAATATGGAAATTTCTAGGGATGAAAAACCATATAAATAATGTTATAGAATACACCATCACATAATATGGAAAAGGTTGTAACATCATCATCATCCTCATCATTTCAAGCATGTACCATCACACATATGGGACATGCTAACAGACACTAACCTGACCAAAACAACCAATCAACCTCTTTGACTCTTCCCTTTTGGGGAGAAATACATTGGCCTGAGGCCCTTGAAATAGGGGCTATGTAGGCAGCACTCAATGGACATAGAGTCTTCTAGGGTTAGCTCGGCCATTTGTTCATTTGTCTCCCTAATGACATCGGCCATTAATTTGTTTGCCTACCTGATGGACAAACTATTTCACCTTTAACCATGACTTAACCTAGTCAAATCCAGTCCACAACCTACCCTCCACTCTTCACTTTTGGGGAGAACTACATTGGCATGAGGCCCTTCAAACAGGGGCTATATAGGTAGTACTCAGTTGATATGGGGTCTTCTGAGGTTAGCTCGGCCATTCCTTCATCCATCCATCTAATGGACCAACTATCTATACCAACCCAAAATCATGACCAAACAATTAGCCCTGACATTGAATGAGTTACCTAAACTTCTCATGCAACACATTGGAGATCACATACATCTCCCTGACCACAACACATGCCACTTGAGATCATACCATGACTCAACCCGACTCGACCAATGACCTTGGAGATTGCGACTATCTCCTCAGACCACGACCACTTCCAAGACAACTTTGCCTTGGATATTTTGATTGTATATATGCTACCTCACGAATAGTTAGCAAATTGTATGTAACCCACATTATGACCCTCACAACTATTGACATATCATGCTCAAGTTGATCCCCAATATTTGTGACATCTTTCGTGTTTTCTAGGAGCACTTCCCGAGCCCGGGATACTTGAAACATGATGACCAATTGGAGCTATAGCTTGGATCGAATAACCTAATCAGCTACAACTAAAAGCTAGGGCCCAATTATTTTGATTTTAGCACTCCTCGACCTTTGACTGCGACAATTTGACCTACCTATCACATGAAGTGGTATATACACAATCTCAACTATTGCAGCGTTCACACTCCAACTTCACCATACCCATCCATTATCTATCAAATTGGCACCCAATATCAGGTTACCTTCCCTCGACTCCCGCTTTGAGGGGGAACACCTCATCCCATACTTGGGGAAACCTATACCTTATCACATACCTAGGGCAACTTACTCTTATTTTTGTCTTGCAGTTCGTCAGAATAACCAACAAGACAAAAAGGGGCAAATGTAGACACCAAAATTGTGTCGACTCCCCTTGGTCCCTCACACACTTTATTAATTTAAAATAAATTACTTATTTTAAATTAATGACATCACCCTAGACACCTCACCTTGGATTCCTCACCCTTAGACCATTTATCACCTTATGACTAATTATAATTACCTAAGACCTATTTCAACTCCCCCACTAATTCTCGTGCCTATTAAACCCACCTTTGGACCATTCAACAATGACAACTGAACTTGGTAGATGGAGGAATGGGCAAAAGGCTAAAAATAGCCTTTTTACCCATTTTCTAGCCACTGATGTCAGTCAACAATCGATCGACGCTGGTGGTATTGCTAATGTCAGTTGCTTAAAACTAAATTCTAACCTCAGCTGCAGCCCCAGATGCGAATTCTCTTAGACCGGATCTCAATTCTCTTGCTCCTTGAATCTCTACAATCAAAGGTAGGCTTTAGGATGAGGCATCAACATTCTATCATCACTCTCTAGGCTAAGAAACTCTGTAGAATTCACTTCACACCAGATTGAAATGTTGCACGAGGTCTTCGGCATCAGCCATAACGGGAACAAGTCTTCTACACTTTTGGTTCTCCACCAAGAGCTAAGTATTATTCTGGTTTATATTTCAATATTTATAAAATGCATTGATAATTAGTTCATTGGCTATTTCTGAGTACTGTTGAGACCAAATCCAGCTTTCTTCTTGGAGAGGCTGAAAAGCCTTCCTTTTATCTTGACCCATTTTGACAATCTGTCCCCTACCTTTGTCCTTCCTAAGACTCTATCCACTGTCCTGCATCCCTGCACAACCTTTTTGAATCTCCCAGACCATTCTATTGACCACAGACATAACCTAAGACCTGTCCAAGGCCCATTGCCCCTACCAACATTAGTAATATAATCGATGTTAGCAATATTGACCAACCGATGATGATAGACTAACCGACATCAATGACTGTGACAGACAGACTACAAAATATAGGTACGCATTATCTCTATTTCTCTTTCTTAGTCTTTCACCATTTCTTTTATTTGACACTCTTTTTATCAATAAGTGGACTGTCATCCCTCAAGGAAGTTTCTACACTTCCAGGACCGAGCATATCGCTTGGAAGTCCACCATATATCTATCTAACATTTTCTTTATTTAAGTCTTTCTTATCTATAGGTGTCGTCCTCCACAGCCAAAGAGGAGCTCCTTCAATCATCTGGATACGGTGCGCAACTTCATCTGGGTATCATCTAACCTCTGACCATTATCTTTAGTTTCTTCTTTCTTTTTAATGTAAACAAGCAAAAATGAGTTAGAAACACATCCCTCCATTACTAAACTAACTACAAGATAACTAGATAATCCATGTTAAATATATGTTAAAATCTTCAATTAACATTGTATTTTGATCAAGTCTTCAAGCCAACATCATATTCTCCACAATATGAGTCTTTGATAAGCAATCCTTAATCCATACTCAATTAATGTTTTTATTGTTTGATCTTGATCTAGAGAACTTAGCTTTTAGGATCTAATGCAAGTATGAATGTTTCATTTGTCATGGCATTTTATTCTTATATGGTTCTATATTTTAATGGTAGATTGATGTTTTGAGTAATTTTGATATAATTTGCATATCTAAATCTCATTTTATCAAATTTTCATCCTACATTTTGGCAACCACAATGGAAACCCTCTTTTTGATAAACCTGTGTTTTGAGTGTGTTGATTGAGCTTGTAATTGATGAAGTCAAAAATTTTAGGTGTCCATTTTTTTTACTCTTAGGTTAAACGCAAGTCTACATTTATATTTAAAACTTGAGATTATGTTATACCTACATTTAACTCTTTATTCATCTCTACCATTCTAACAAGGTTTTTAGGGCATTATTTTAAATAATGTTTCCCATACATTGAACATAATCTCATATGGATAGCTAATATTTTTTGATTGATTAATCTTTCTGTTAGCCTTATTACTTTTTACCATCACAAACTCTAACTTTATTTTCTGTAGCATTTTTGTCTTAACCTGTGGATTTGATGATATAATCTAAGTTTATTTTTTGATTTTTTATATATTGAAGCATCCACATTTTGACAAAATACAGTATCTATGAGATTAAATGAAATATTGTTGAATAATTTGGTGGCATCACTCAAGCCTACTCTAGCTTGAAAGCTCACATTTTTTGACCACACATCATTAGTAAGTATAACTTCTATAATCTTGAGGTAAATCATAGTCAATTTTTTTTATTATTCCTATAATTTTTCATGGTAAAATGGAAATATGATTTTAATTATGCTTTGATGTATGTCCATACCTTATTCTAAAGCTCTCCTTTTAGAACATGTTGGGAAGATGCTGACAAAGACCATGGAATCTAGTTTTACACCTATTGATTGCATTTGATTAAAAGTTTCCAAGGTATTTTCAATAAACCCATTCTATGTATATCTTATAATCATTACAATCCATAAGACCATCTTCTTTTTTGATAATTTTTCAAATAGTTCATGGCCCCCTATCTATACTTCTTAGTTTTGTGAGGCTCTAATAATTTATTTTTTAATTATGTTACAACACAGGTTATAGGTATACTATCCAAGGTGCATAGTTTGGGATAAACACCTATTGGTTATATTTTTTTACCAATCCATTTTAATGCTAGACATATATTTTTAAGTTTAGTCTTATCTATATTTTGTTTATAAATGTGCACTTAACAAATATGTCATTTCTTTACAACATTTGACAAATATATGCTTTCAATTCAAGCATCTTTGGTAAGTAAAAATTTTGTACTGAAAATACATCCCATCCTATGCATATTGTTGGTATTTTAGGCCTTTTACACAAGTAATGATATTGGGTTTTGAACCTTGAAAATATTTAATTTTCACTATAATTAAACCATGATTTGATTTTTATTAATTACATTACTAGGATCATGTCAATAAATATAGACTAAGCATTTTATTTGGAGCTTTGTGCAAGTGGTAATAAATTAAAAGTATTTAAGTATTCAAATTTATTTTTGCCTATAGACATCTTAAGACATGTCATATTTTAGATATTAATATCAATGTCATGGAGTAAACTTTAAAATTTATAAATTACATTTAGTAACATATTTATTCTAGTTTGTAAGAGAACACGGCATGGAGAAATTTCCCATAGATAAATAGCATTAATATATGTTTCAAAAAAATTAATCTTTCTTGAACACTTGTTATTTATAGTGTATTTTTACTAATATATGTCTATAGTTGGGTCCTCATATTTTCATATAGCTTATTTTAACAAAACATTAAAACATTTTGTATGCAAAGGGAAATAAAACTAATCTATAAATCAATCTTAGCTCGAAGAAGATAAATCCTACTTACACTTCTATTGTCGACACATTATATATTCGAGGTCATGACCAAGATGGATCTTTTGGACCTATCCAAGGGATTTATTACCACAATAGATTCACTAGGGATGGTTCCAAAGCCTCCATTTAAGCAAAAATATGTAATAACCCTAACTAGGTCCTATGTTTTCATATTCACTAAACTAATAACAAGTAAATTAAACTCTAATCTAGTGCTCACCAAAGTTTGTGGCACAAAGTGGGGGTTAGTAAACATAAATGTAAATATGCATAAGAGAATCCTATTTAAGTTATGTATAGATAAAACCCTAATGCATGGAGAGAGAAATATATTCAAAATACATTACTTATGCTACTTATATCTACTAAAAGAAAGGAGCACAATTAAAGATTCTTAACTTGAAGATGAACCCATCAAGACTTAATCTCTCCCTTGGAAAAAGGTGATTTACAAGAGGTTTTTGTGGTTTGTAAGGATCATTAAGAAAGGCCAAAACATCCAAGATTTTTTTCATAAGATAAGATTCTTCTCTAAGTAGAAACTCTATGCTAAGACTTCTCAAGTAGAATGGTAGAAGAACATATTGTAAAAAAAGTAAAAATGAATAACTAACTATTGTTATCTCTCTAATAATGGTGAAATGGATATGTTTATATAGATGATTCTAACCCTGGTCCTTTCTAAAAGTTTAGCCAATAATGTCAACCCAATCAACATTATATCATTATTAAAAAAATTAAGTCTTAGTCTATGTCAGTTAAGGGCTGACCTAGACCCTAAATAAGTTTTATCAATTAGAGTACAAATTTTATGGGGTTGATAATGTAACAAAAACCATCAAAAAGGATTTTAGGCTAGAGAAGGGCTAATGAAGGTGGAAAATGACTAGTGGTGGGTACAAGAGAAGATCCCAAGACTAGGGATTTTTTTAAGGATATGATTGGATTGGTAACAAGTGGTGGTATAGGGAAAACAATCATGTGAGGCACCAATGATCTACCTTCATCTATTGTGGTGCACCCCTTAAGGAATGTACTCAGAGAGATTGAGACTCGATGGGTTCCTATAAGATATAAATCATTAGTAATTGATAAATTTTGAAAATATTATTTTTATACATATACTCCACTCAAATATCATCATGTGTCACACAAGTGAAATAGGGGATGGTGTTTCAAGAATATAACATAGCAACACAAAGTGTTGAGGCTAAAAAAAGATGAGTTAGTTTAAATAAAAAATAACTAAAATTAAATGAATGAAAGGGAAATAATAGAAAATCAAAGTAATGTATGTGAACCTTGACTTTCCTTTACAATTAGATGTTTTTATGTTGTGTTTGTAATTTTTATCATGGAGGGTATATATTCTACTTTTGAAAAACCCAAAGATACAAAACTAAAGATCAAAAAAAAATGCAGGGAAGCCAGGATAATTGATGATATATGGATGGGATATACTTGGAAATTTGGCAACCTGGGGTGACAAATGCTATGTTAGACCAAATAACCAGGTCAAAATTTAGAGTAAATTAGGTAACTAAAAAATCTAAGGCTATTAAAAACCAAAAAACTCAAATAAGTAAACCTTAAGTAAGAAAGGCAAACTCACCAAGTCAAACCAAGGGTAAATGTTTAAAATGGTAATCAAACATCAATGCAAAAGTATTAGCAATCCTTACTTAAACAAAGATGGGCAAGAAAAATGGTAAAACAACATTTATGATTGAGAAGTAACAATCCTTACTCAATCATAAATGGAAAAAGTGTGTAAATGTAGAAATAGACTTAGGTGTCTGAAAAAATGGGTAGTAAAAAAATAACAAATGGTAAAAGAAAGAAAGACACATCTACAGATGTAGAGCCATGGTATAAAGAAAATAATCCATAGTCACTCAAACATGTTTTTTTGTGTTAAATATAGATAAAATTGAAATAAAGTAGTGCTAACATGTCTTTAAGATGTGAAGAAGAGGGAAAATAGATTTAGAATCACACTTGTTTGTCAAGGGGGGAAATGAAATAGGTGGAGGGAATAATGAAGGAAAACCCAAGGTAGAGGAACTCTTTATTAAATTTAAGACACTCAAATTAGGTTTGTCAAAATAAGAGGAATTTTGACCTTAAGGACTTCGATTAACTTCTCTTATACACATGAATATTAGGTCAACAAATGAAGTACGTAAATCATCCCATGAAGGTTATATGCATGAAAATTAAAATGAAACTACCTTTCCACAATGTGTTCTTCATTATTTGTGGGCCCTTATAGATCCATCGATATACTATGAATATTAGGTACTTGTATAAGAATTTAGGTATCACTATAGTTTTTTTTTGAATTATCCTAGTTAATCTACTGGCCTACCTCACCCCAATGGATCTCATCTCTATCATGAGACCAACTGTTGAGTCTGAGCTTCAATTAGAGATAGGATATGTGTTATTAATAACATATTTTTGTGTGATTTCTACTTTTGACTTAGTATGTTTCCTTTTGTATCATTTCTTTTTATTTCAAATGATTTGGCTTTTAACTTTTTTGATGGTTTTTTCTATTCCTCCACAAGGATTAAAAAATTAAACATGGGTTTTGAAGATGACTTTCATTTGAATACTTGGGACTTGGTTGTTAAAAAAGAGAACTTAGAGAGCATGGTATATAAGATTATCATTACTTCAAGTGAAATAAAAGTTTTATCTTGACTTCGACCTTGGTTTATCAAATGTGGAGTGAAAGTGAAGGAAATCAATAAGAATGAAATATGAAACAATTAGAATTACTTCAAATCACAAAAATCTAACAAAGGGTAAAAATGGGAAACAATGATAGTAAAGTGTAATAAGGAATCACATAAGAATGAGGGAAGTGTAGGAAAACATGAAAATGCTTTATTATTATGAAAATTTTATCTACAAAAGAAGTAAAATCTAAAGCTGAGAACAAGGATCACAAACTCAGAACCATTGCAAACATTCTTGATAAGGAACACTGAATTAAGTAAATATAGTGATTTTATAAGGAAGGCCAGGTCCTATCCATGGTATTACTGTGTATGTAGTTAAAAATTCATCATGTCTATGGATTAATCCTAGATTAGATAAGATAGATCATACCTACACTTCTAATTGGGATACACTTGTTAAGTGGGAGCATGACCAATATGGGGACCCGTTAGACTTGATTAGGGGATCACTTATCACAACATATCATGATAGGAAGGGTTATAAAGCTTATAGTCTAACACAATCACACAAAAACCCTAATAAAGTCATAAGGTTTAAAAAATTCACTTATATCAAGAAAGTAAATCCAATCTAGTGCATACCAAATATTATGGCATAAAGTGGGGGTTAGAAACACTAAAACAAACAAGTAAACTAAATATGTATTAGTAGACATTTACTCAAGTTAATGTATAAGGAATCATAATGCATGAGAAGAATACAAATGCATTATCTATCTACTCTTATAAAGGAGAAATAAAGTTATGAATAATTACCTTTGAAGATGAACTTGTCAAGCCTCAATCTCTCCCTTGGCTAAGGTTCTTCATAAGAGATTATTTTGGTATGTAAGGATAACTACGATAAATAACTCTAAGCTACATAACCTATCTAAGCATCTAAAGTAATTATCCACAAGACAAGATATGTATCACCAAAGAAAGTATAGAACCCTAAGATTTATTCCTCAAGTTGAATGGTCAATAAATAGATGTTCACTCACACTTATTCGCTAATAATTATTCTCTTATGAAATGGTGGGAAATAAACTTGTATATATAGGTAGATCCTTTCCTAAATTATTTAGAGAATTTTAGTTATACGGGGTTGACCCAATCAACCCAGTGTGTTTTCAAAGATAATTCACTAGGTTTATGCTAGGTTGGTTGAAAGGATAACAAACCAAGAAAGTGAAAAATACTCTTGGACTCTACTAGGTCGACCTAGTCGACCCAGTACAATCGATAGTCCAAAAGGGTGTTAAGGAAATAAAAGGAGGATGAAAAGAGGAGAAATATAGAAGGAAGTAATATTGAGAAGAATAAGCTTAGGGTAAAGGTTTTTAGGAGACACATGTGTAGATGAAAAGTGGCAAAAGGGACAATAATCTTACGAAGCACTGATGGTCTACCCACCCCTTTCTCGATGCGCCCATTAAGGTATGCACTCAGAGAGATTGAGACTCGATAGGTTCTTGAAAGATACAAAGTGTTAGTAATCAATAAAAAGTTTGAAAATATTATGTGTATATATATGCCCCAATCAAAGCTCATCACATGTCACATAAGTGCAACATGAGATGGTGCTTTGAGATAAAACATGATAACACATAATACTGATGCAAAGTAAAGTATAGTAAGTAGAAAATAAGATAAATGAAAGGATTGAATTGAAAACACATACCTTAACTTACCTTAGTGTTGTAGATAAATAAAGAGACTGTAAGAGATGTGAAGGTGTCTAATGTAGAAAACACTAGATGAGCCTATAGAAGTTAGTGTAAAAAATAGCCAAAAATAAAAAAATTATAAGATAGGCATATGATAGTGGAAATGAATATCTATTCCATCACGAATCTAACACATTTTATGGTTTGTAAAATGGATGAGTAGAAATAAAGATAGAAACAAAATAAGAAATCTACAAGACAATAATTGAAATATTTGAATTTTGAAAAAGTGTTTTAAAATAGTGGAAAAGGCAATTCATTTGTCATTTTAACTTATGAAGGAGATTAAAGAGAGCTCTGGAGTAAAAATAGGCTAGGATGGTGAGGAGACAACATGCTAGATAAGGAGAGGCTCTAGAGGCAGCAGTAGGTGCACTACAGGTATGCAACTAAGAATCTCCAACCAATTTTTGAAATTTATATTGAATTAAGTGAATTTTTAGTAATTTTAAATTTCAAGCATTTATAGATGTCAAAATGAAACAAAATCAAGTTCTATGGGTAGAAAATAGGAAGATAGGAGAATGGGTTTGGAGGGTTTATGCAAAAATCATGCATTTTTCACTTTTTTAGAAAATGCAAGGGGTCAGTAGGAAAAACGCAATAGGTCAACCCAATCATCCTAGTAGGATAGAAAATAAGCAAAATCCATAGTGCTGACCTAGTAGGTATGGGTCAACCCTGTATAATCTATAGGTGGAAGGCCTAATTTAGAGTTATTAGGTGGTCTGAAAGGTCTAGAATGGAAACTCAACACTAGGGAGGGGAAGATAAGGGGATTGACCCAATTTTTTGAGTCAACCAATTGAAAAGATTGGAAATTTTTTGTCAAACTAGTTTGACCAAAGGGATAAAATGATATAGAAAAGCATGCAAAAGGCCAAAAGAGGGATAAAATGGCCCGAAATGACCAAGTAATATCAAGAAGGACCGATAAAGCTAAAAGTAAGATAAGAAAAGTAAAATAAAGTAACATAAGATTATTTTTGCCTTAAAATGTAAAAAAATTGTATTAAAGAATGTATGAGGACTATACATGACATGGAGGAACTGATACCTCCTTTGTTGTTTCTTGAGTGTAGGGATGATGGATATTTTGGAGACTTATGAATGTGGAATAGTTACTAGATTTTTTAGATAGGTTGTCAGATGGAGATAGGGATAGACTAGGACTTGAAATAATGTGTAGTCTATTTTTTATTGATTATTTTTACCAAATCCTTTTTGCTTGTTTCTTTTTAACCATGCATGTGTCCTACATAATGTTAGAAAAGAAACCACACCTCATATATTTCCCATAACATATATTACAACATATAAATACATGTGTTAATGCAAACATCAACAACCATAATCATAATGATAAAACACACAACCAATATCTAGAATGCCAAAATGATATATATATATATATATATATATATATATATATATATATATATATATATATATATATATAATGAGTTTTGATACAACAAATACAATCATATACAATACTTCAACTCTATGGTTGGACCCATCCTGCCTATCTCATGGTCTATCCATGCTATCTATAGATGCCTCAATCTAACCCTTCCAAATAGAACACTGTAATGAGTCTATCTAAGATCTCAATCATGACACCTTCCCCTATAGATGAGTTACCTAAACATACACCTATGTCAATTTGGATAGGGTTGCTAGATGTGTCACTCTCTCCTACTCTTGTGTTTGTGTCATATGGGTCAGGGTCATTGTGTGTGTCATTCTCTCTTGATACTGTACCTATGTCATATGGGTTAGGGCTGATGCATGTGTCACCCTCTCTTGGGCATGTACCTATGTCATATGTATCATTGTATCTAGATTTGTAACTCTCTTCTCAATTACCTACCTATCCTACACCCATTACCAACTCTAGGGTCCCTCTCTCCTAGCCTATCGTATCCTTGCCATCCTAGATTATTTGGTCTCTCAGAGATCTTTTTCTCTCCTTCACAAGTAAAAAAATAAAAAATGGCTTTCATTTTACCCTATTTAAAATAACTTTTCACAATTCAAATCTTTCAATTATTTTTTGACAGATTCATTATTGTGCATCTATATTTATTTTTATTCATCCATTTTTCCAATTATAAAATGTTGTGGATTCATGATGAAGTAGAGAATATTTTCCACTATCATATGTCTATCTTCCAAAAAAAATTATTTTTGGCTTTTTTTCCACTAATTTTTATAGGTTAACCTAGTGTTCTTCACATTGGATGCCTTCACCTTTCTTGTAGTCTACTTCTTTATCTATAGCACTAAGTTAAGTAAAGGTATGTGTTTTTAAATTATTTCCTTTCTTTTACCTTATTTTCTACTTACTAAACTTTACTTAGCATTAGTGTTATGTGTTATCATGTTTTATTTCCTGAAGCACCATCCCATGTTAAACTCACATGACACGTGATGAGCTTTAAGTGGGGCATATGTATACATATAATATTTTTAAAAAATTATCGATTACTAACACTTTGTATCTTGTAGGAATCCATCAAGTCTCAATATATCTAAGTGCACACCTCAAGGGGTGCATCAAGAAAGGGGTGAGTAGACCATAAGTGTTTTTCAGGATTGTTGTCCCTTTTACCACTTGTTATCTACACACTTGTCTCCTAAAACCATTTGCCCTAAGATTTTTTTTTCTATTGTACCCATTCCAAGAATTTGCTACATTTTATCCTCATTTTTCTCACCTAAATCCCCTCTATTAATCAGTTTTACTAGGTTAACTATGTTGACCCTATAAAATTTTGGGATATTTTCACCTAGGAATCAAGTTAGCCTTTGGTCGACCTAGCTTGGGACCTAGTGAATTATTATTTGTAATTGTACTGGATCGACTAGGTCAACCCTATCAATTGACATTTTTATAAGGATTTAAGGAAAGATATACTTTTGTGTGTGTGTGTGTGTGTGTGTGTGTGTGTGTGTGTGTGTGTGTGTGTGTGTGTGTGTGTGTGTGTGTGTGTGTGTGTGTGTGTGTGTGTGTGTGTATGTATATATATATGTATATATATGTATATATGTATATATATATATATGTATGTATATATGTATATATATATATGTATATATATGTATATATATATATATATATATATATATATATATATATATATATATATATATATATATATATATATATATATATATATAATTTCATTTTGATTAATTATTAAGAAGTGAAATAAGAAGTAAGAGTGAATGAACATCTACTTATTGATTATTCTACTTGAGAAGTAAAGCTTAGGATTTCATACTTTCTTTGGAGATACAGATCTCATCTTGTGGATAAGTCTTTTGGATGCATTGATATGTTGTGTAGCTTAGATCTGATTTGTCTTTGTCATCCTTACATACCATAACAACCTCTCGTGAAGCACCTTGGCCAAGGGAGAGATTGAGGCTCAGCTATTTCCTCTTCAAAGGTAAGTATTCTTAACTTTATTTCTCCTTTGTATGAGTAGATAGATATGTATTTGTGTTTCTCTTCCATGTATTAGTATTCCATATATATTGACATGAGTATATGTCTCCTATGAATGTTTAGGTTTATTGTTTCTAACCCCCACTTTGTTCCCCAAGATTTGGTGAGCACTATATTAGATTTATTTTACTTGTTATTAGTTTAGGTGAAATATCCAAACCTAGGACCCCATTAAGGTTATTGTATGATTGTGTTAAAATTAAATTAATATAATTTAACATAATGATAAAATATTGATAAGCACCTATAGGAGCCCATTGATCTCTCTAATGGCCACCTACAAGTGACACAATCATACATAACATAGACTTGCCTAGGTCCATAAGATAATGTACTTTAGAATGCTTGCATAGGTAAAAAATGGATAATCATATTTAACACATCCTTAGAGTTGATGACACACCATTATTTGATTCTACGATACAAGGAACACAAACTTAACTAGTTTCCAAATGTTACCTCAGTCAACTTAGACCCTATACACAATCACATACCCAAAGTCCACTCTTGAGGTGTTTGAGTTTTATAAGGATTTAGGAAAATGTAAAATCATTGAAACTTATTACATATCACTATAATGACCTAATTTAACTCCTTAAATTCATAGGAACATAGGGTAGTCCATGAGCAACATAGTCTATAGGTTTAAGAGGTGAAGGTTGAAGTAATGAGATGGAGAGTTTGAATGCATTGTTGGATGGAAGGTAAAAAAATTACGCATAAATACTTAAAACCATTAGGACCATCTATGGGTAGTCAAATACTCAGAATGCATAGTAATGCATATTAGGCCTAAAACTAGGTATGAGGCCTAATGACTTCCAACTACACTTAAATGACTACATGGACCTCCCAAAAACTTTGATGGATTTAAAAAGAGAGTAAAAGGTTATAATTAATCATTTTTTTGTAGGTAGTAACTCAAATTGGTCATTTTTTACCTAAGACTATCTCAAACCTGACTAGAATGCACTACAAGAGCTTGAATGCAACTTTATTCTACTCCTATCACAGATGGACTGCATGGTGCCCCAAGGAGTTTGGGATAGTTGAAGGGGGTATCTAGATCAAACTTAGTGAAATTGGTTTGAAATTTAGACATCAGGATTCTGTGAACTATTTTTAACAGTCTAAACCACCAAAAACCCTCTCAAATCCATTATTTAGACCTCATGGGAAAGACATGGTGGGAAATGATTTTATAAATATTCAATTGGTTTTGAAACTTATTTTTACATGATTATCACTCTCTTATGATCCTCACCATCAACTTTTCCCTTACTCTCACTTGTACAGACATACTAAAATCTAAATTTCTTACAAGATTTGAAGTGTTCTATAGGTGCACAGGAGAATTATTGAGTGATAATCATTACAAGAGGTCTATGGGGACTTTTTATAACTCATCATATTCATTTCTCATCATATTTATGCATGAAAATATCTCTACTAGACCTATCACTATAGGTAGTCTTAGATAGATAGTGAGAAAGCAATATGATTGTAAAGATTGAGAAGTGAGAAGTGTTATATTGAGTTTATTGAGGTCTATATGATTGAATAAATGACAAAAAATCCTTGCACATGGTCTAACACATATTCAATGGATTCTCTTAAGCAGCTACAAGCCACCTAGTTGACAAGTGTGAAGACAAGTCTAGAAAGGCTGTGAGCAATCACATGAAGTGAATAGAAAGTGTCAAAGAGGAGGTTATTAGTTGAATGGATTTGATGACTTTCATCAATCATGTTTTCACCTCCTTAGGTCATTTGTATGTGCCAATGACTACTACAACTATACTTGACTATCAATTGGAATCTACATTGAGAAGGGTAGTTTAAAATAGGAAGATGAAGAGCCCCTACACCAAATCAAAAGAAAATGATGAAATTATGATGGACACTTGTCCAAGACCACTTATTGACTTATTCTCTACTTCATTCTCTTTATTTGTAACTAGTTTTTACATCTTAACACTTGGCTTGGTGACTCTTTAATTTCTCTTCTTTTCTCTCTTCTCCTATGCTCTATAAATGTAATCCATTTCGATAATGGTATCTAATCCATACTTCATATGGTGAATCCCTACTATTTTTAACACTATATTTGCTTTTTAAATAAATATTTCCAATATGGTTTTAAGTTCACAACTTCTTGTCTAAGTGTGTGAAGTGGTGTGTAGTGTAATGATAAGTGATAAGTATATATCCTTATCTCCTCTTTACTCTTCCAAGTTTGAAGCAATTAGTTTTCCCCTCTAATAGGTCACATGAAGTGTATTCAAGTGCATTAGTCTATCTTTAAGTGTAAAGAGTATCATTAGTGTTTTCAATCTAACCTTATATTCGCTCACCTTAAGTAGTCCAATTCATATCACCTCCATGTTTAAAATACTTATGTTAGAGTAATTTAGGATTTTGAGACTAGTGTTGTAAAGTCATGTTTCATAGTACAAGTGTATGGTGGTCTAGTGGAGATCTATCTGGTATATCACCTCATTATCATAGGTTACTCTATATGTTCCTTATATCCTTTTTCATCAAAGCAAGTAGGTAGTGTATGTGATAAGGTATAAAAGTCTAATCTAAAGAAATATCCCTTAAACCTAGAGGCTTACCTTTGATGTAGGAAACCCATAGGCCTAGAAGTAATCCAATGTTTTCCTCAAACTATAGTAGGATTGAAAACCCTTTTCTAGGGTATAAGACTGAGTGACAATAGTAACCTTGGAGGAATGTGATCAAGTCAAGGCTAACTTTTGTGAGATTGAGAAGTAGCATCGATACCAAGTTGATCATGATTCACTTATAGATGTGTTTGGTAATCAAGAAGGGAAACTTGATGCCTCTAGATACTTACCACATCATGGTTCAAATGAAGGTGAAGTTGGGAAGAGTTTCATGATTCCTAAATAATAGATTGAGAAGTTTCAAGTAAACATAAAAGAGGCCAAGTAGGTTATAATGTGAAGTAAACCTCAAGCAGAGATAAAGGGATCATTCAAATGAATCTTAAGTGATGCACTTGTAGATATCAAAGGTTTCAAGAATGGTAATTCATTTGATCACCTTCATAATCAATTTTTCATCGATAAACATTCATCATATGATGATTTTTTCTCATGGAGTAGTAATGACTCTAAACACATCATTTTTTTATCATGGTTGACTACAAGGAGTAGTTTCATTAGCTCAAACATGTTTTGAGGTCTTGTAAATAATATGTTAGGTGTGTTCATTTTCCATAAGTGTTTGGCACATTGTTTGTGTGAGTGTTTTATTATATGGTTTTCCCTAAATGCCTTTGGCATAGTGTGTTGTTCTTGTTGTGTATTTTGGTATAAGTTTTAGTCTTGAAGAGGCATGTTAGTTTGATATTGCAGCATATGAGTGACTCCATTTCCCAATGGGAAGTCAAGGCTACTGACCTATCAAAATCACAGGCATGTTACCCTTATGAATCACTAATTTTTTTTACCAATTTTGATCCCTAGGTTAAAATAGTCAACCCTTATACATTAAAACTTTTCATAGGAATCTCTAAGCTATTAGTTTATCATGTAATGATCTTAAAATGTCTTAAAAGTGGTCAAATACATACTTGTTAAGCATTGATTAAGGTTGGGTATCTCATGTACTTAGATAGTCTTAAGGTCATTTATGAGATTATGGTGTCATTATGTATGGTCAAGGACACAATATGGTGATGAGTGATTATATAAGGTTTTTCATATGTTTTGAAAGTCATATTGTCATGAACTAACCTTTTACTATGATTATCATACATCACAAAGTATTAAAGTCACATTTATAGGCCAAAATGGATGATTTGTATGTAATATTATAAAGGACAAACATTTCAAGAAGTGTTATAATGTGCTTGATGTTAGAGAATAGTTAAAAGATGGTCAAAGCTTGATAAACTTGTAGTTAAAAGACTAAATTGAGAGAAACACTCCTTCATAAGTAATTATAGGCACTTGTACGAAAATGGTTAAGAGGAATCTCTTTAGATTCCGCAAGTTAGATTCACACTTGGAATGAAGTTTTAGGTTTTAGAGATGCAAATAACTCTTTATCTCCTCCATCACTCCCTTTACAAGCTCATAAAAGAAAATTTCAAATATATGGTATGCTAGGAGAGAGAAAGTTGGAAGATAAAATATTGGGAAATGTTAATGGTACTAGTAATATTCAAATTTGTGGCATTGGTTTGTAGATTCATCCTCTATCCTTTATTAACAATCGTTAAGAGTGCAAGGAGGTTAATATGTCTTATACACTAAAGCAAGGTCTAGTTTTTTTTGTTTCTTCACATCAAAGTTCAATGGAGGAGAATGTATGTTGTGAGATGTTTTTAGAGAGAAAATTAGTCCTTTTAGTTTTATTTTCATCAATCAATACAACCTTATGATTTTTCTTCAATAAGGAAACTAGTGTCTCAAGTATGTATAACATACCACCCTAGTTGCAAGCATTTTGGTTGGTTTGAAGTGTTTCCATCCTAAAAAATTTCCAAGTGACTCATTATTCATATAAAATACCTCACTCTCAAATGATTCATGTGATATTTCCTTGAAAATTGGTTCTTTTTAGATATTCATTCAAGAGGAGTCATGTTTTTTACTCTTTGGAAGCATGGTACAATTCATAAATAATTACTTATAGGCCTGATTGTCAAACTTGGACTAAATAATAATAAACAATCAATGATATCATGTGATAGTACCATTGAATAATTTGAGGTATAATATAATGAGAAGAATATCCAAATTAACTCTTAAATATAGGTTAGAATGTGTTTTATCCATCCACAGGTATGTAGACCTATCAATGGGAATGAATGGGTCTTAGGTTTCATGTTGAATATGATCTAGCAATGATTAGATGTGGTATATACTCATAAGAAATTAATTTTATATTAATTTATCTCAATGCAATCATAAAAGGAACATAAATTAATGTATATACTCTAACTTTCATATATAAGCCTTGCACATGAGCTGACCTCATGCATAGGTCTGCACATACAAATGAGCAATTTGAGATTGCATAGTGTTAGTCAATGTTCCACATGCTATTGAGGAAAATTATATGGAAATTAAAATTTATTTGATATAAAATAAAAGTTTAAAATACTCGATAATATGTTTTCAATATTCTACCCAAGCAAAAAATAAACTTACAGGTTCTAGACCTGTAGGTCCTCATTTTGGATAAAAGTAAATTGTCATGTAAAGGAGAACAAGTGAAGGAAACATGAATTAGTGCAGACATGAAATAAAACATAGATTAATTAAGAGTCATAATATTATTTTAGAATCAAAACCTTGACATGACTAACATCATAGCCACTAAAGGGTCTTCAGGCCTAGACGCTTATAAAACCTGTGTATGAATATAAGAGGGAAAGTTTGTAGATGCTATGAGAGGACAATGGACATTTTAGGATAGTGGGAATGAAATTTAAATGAATTTTTACTACTTAAAATTTATCAATGACATATTTTAATACCAATTTTCAAAGCCTAACATTCAAAAGGCTCTCTGCCATCACCTACAACCATACTTTGAAAATGAGGTCTTAAAATTACATAGGATAAAATAAGACACCAAGTACTCAAAATTGTATCAAATATAATTAAATGTTTATTAATTTTTTACAAATGGATTAAACTTCAAACATAGTCAAGCCCCAAAAATGACCACCTATAGGTTTGTTTAGGTAAGAAGGCTATTTTTAATCTTGAAAAGAAGATAGAGTGCACAAAAATAAAATTAGAGTTTAGATTATGTGGATAGACAAGTTCAAAAGGCCATTTTTGATCAAATTGAACTTGAAATAATGGTGAATTAAATTGGTCAAGATAGATTCACTTGACCCTGCATATACATAGTCAACATGTCTCGTATAGGTATGCCTACCTACATGAGATGTGATTATTTAATTTGAAGAGAACAAATAAATGAAAGGAATTAAGTCACATTAGAATGATTTTATAATTTTAGTATAACCTATATATAATCCTCACATTCAACAAAAGGGTGGCAATGTTGATAGGTTTTATTTAAACTTATAGAGTCTAAAACCACATACACAGACCTATATGCATAGTCATGACAAGATTAGTTTGATGAAGGTGAAATGATAATATGAGGTCATTTAAAATTTTAAAATGTTATCACATTAATTATAAGGGTACCCATGAGAAAAACAAGACAATAAAAGTGTGATTTAGGCCTATGAGACCTCATCAAGCTTCACTAGGTGCAGGACTTCAATTCAAGACTAACTTTATCTTGATTTTGGGGACCTTGACCTTATGCATGGGATAAAATGTATTTCATAGATGTTAAATTGGTCCTAATAATTTAAAATTATATAATTGGTTATTATTTTATGGCTCCAACCTTCATGAATAATGGCTAAGGTGGCAAAACACTCTCTAATGGCCTGGTTGCAACCTAAGAGACACTTTCTTATGATTTTAAATGCATATACAAGATGAATGGGAACCTGAAAACTTAGGTATTATTGAGGACACTTATGAAACTTAAAATTATGTTATTGGTTAAGGATTTAAGGTCCCATGGTTTATGAAAAATTGTTAATAACTCAAATAGGTGTAAACCCTCCTAAAACCCTAATAAGGATCTGATGTGAAAGATTGGCCTATAAAGTGAATAAAATAAATTGAATTACTATTAAAATATCTTGAACATCATTTATCACTCCAATTATGTTCTCACCATGTACTTTTATTGTACCTACAACTATACAAACTTCATTTAATGACATGTTTTAAAGGGTTTTAAGGTGTTTTATAGGTTTTAAGTAATTAAACAATTATAAACTATTAGGGAGGATTATTTTGGATGTATTATACCTATAAAATTATAAAAATATGTACACTCCATCCTAAAATTACACCTATAGGTCTCGTTTCTAAGGGAAATTTGAAATAGGATTAAGAAAGGTCTAGTTTCTTAAATCATTTCATGGTTCTTGTTTCTAAGCAAAATTGCTTTCTACATTCAAAGAAGAAATAAGAAACTTAAAAGAAATGGTCAAGGCTAGAAGTACCTGATAAAGTAGTGCTCACCGAAATCAGACGTTGAAAGATTCTCCTCTTTTGCTGTGGAGGAATGACACATGCGAAGAAAAGGCTAAAACACGGAAAAACGTTAGTCAAAGATATGGTGGGTTGTCAGGCGAATGCCCGATCCCGGAAGTACGAAGACTCCCTAGAAGGATATCAACCCACTGATAAAAAAGTAGAATATTGGACGAAAGTAGATAATAATGACAGAAATAAATGATAGAAAAATAAAAGTGCGTACCTGATATGCAGCACTGTTCTACACAGTCACCGGCGTCAGTCTCTGTGGTGCCGACATCGGTTAGGAAAGGTGCCGATGTCGGTTTATGGTGCCGTCGTCGATCGGGGTAATGACCGGCGTCAGTAGGGGCAGGTTCTGGGAAAAGGTTCAGGACAGGGTCTAGGCAAGGTTTGAGAGAGTCAGGATAGGGTTTGGGATGTAAACGAGGGATGTTGGGTCTGAACAGAGTCGGGACAGGGTCTGGGTAAGGTCAGGTCGAGTCTGAACAGAGTCTGGGGGTTTTAGTCTGGACAGAGGTAGGGATGATAGAACTGATAAACAAAGAATAACCAAGAAGAAATAAAACAAATAGAATAAATACTTACCTGCTAGAAGACGCGATGAAAGCCATGGTGTGCAGATTGGTTGATGCCGAGAGTGTTGATGTCGGAGTGTTGATGCTGAGAGTTCGCAGGTTGATGATTGTTCGGGGTTCGGTTGATCAGCGTTTCGAATAGCGTTCAGGGATCTCATCTCAAATGGTTGGTGGAGGTTGATGAAGGCGGGGGACGGTTCCAGAGACGGTTCGTCAACCGTTTCGGGAAACCGAATGGTAACCGATAACGGATAACGGGAAGGTGACCGACGTCGGCAGGATTGCCGACGTCGGCCGATAGGTGACCGACGTCGGCGACATCGGCTGGGTAAAGACCGTCGTCGGCAGATGTATAATGGGGATAGAGTCTAGCTTTAGCTCTGTGCTCATTTTTACATGCTGCCAGGGTCAAGGTTGGTGGAACAAGTGATCGACAAGGGTTCAATAGGCGAAGAAGAATAAGACGGGGAATGACCAGGGGAGTCGACACGATTTCAGTGTCTACAGTTCTCATAGCTACATAGGGTCTTAGGACCTCAAATTTATCATGAAGGATGATTATATGTTGGGTAAAGTGAAAAACACATGTTTTATTAGTTTCACATGTTTGGGTGAGGTTCGGAGTAGAAACTTAGTCTTCTATGCATGGAGACCTAATTGGGGAAAGAGAATATCATAAAAATGACACTTCCACTTGGTTTTAGGTCATAAAACTTGGCATGGAGATATAAGGGGATACTAGGTACTCAAATATATATACCTATTTTTTTAATAGTGTCTATATATTATTTTACATAAGTAGGTTTACATGATTTTAGGGTTACAAGGAAGAGAGGCCAAATGAGAACATAAGGTGCAAGATAGAGTCTTGGGGGTTGTTTCATGAACCCAAATAAATTTATTCAAGTCTAATAAGGTTTTGAATGAATTTCATGAAAATATATTTGCCTTGATGAATTATAATTCAAGTTTTGAACCATTTAGACAAGGTTAGGCATAGTAGACCAAAGGGTTTCAAGACACCTAAGGAATTAGGTGATGATTGCCACTAAAGTGTTAGAATAAGGGAGTTTCCAAATGAATTATATGTCTCAAATAAGAGGTCTAAAATTAGTTCATGGTGAGATTATGATGAATAAGTCCATTTTCCACTCTTCACATTCAAATAAAGTTAGTTTTGAAGAGCAAGTGAAAGGTGTCAAGCCAAGTTTGAAACTACTATGCCATGTGTGAGATGAAGCATCTTTAGAAGAGGAAAAGATTTTCTTGGAGATATATTAGGAATTTACCATAACTCTTTTATTATTTTAACTCTTTTAGACACTTTTCAATCTCCTTCTTCTAAGTCCCTCTCTCTCTTCCTCTTTTCTCTATATATGCTACCTCTTTTGGCATTGTAATACATCCACAAATTGGTATGGTCCATATCTCTCTTCCTTTTTTCTTGTAAGTGTGTGAATTAGTCTATTGTTCGATTATAAGTGATAGTTCTCTTTCCTTACATTAATTTAGCTCTTTCATGCTTTGTGTCAGTAATCTATCTTCTAGTGGGTCATATGATCTATAATTGGTTACTTTGTGTGTTTTAAAGTGTATAAGAGGGTTATTAGTGTCCAATATCAGACCTATTAGTCATCCAACTTGAGATATACATTTTATTCTACCTTCCTATTGAAACACTTTTGTCAGGAGCACCTTGGGTTTTGAGATTAATTTTTAAAGTTATATTCCATGATACAGGTTCAAGGAGGATTGTGGAGTTAATCTTGGTGTATCATCTCCATTATATTAATGTTTAATTTCATCCTATCCCTTTTCATTCAAATCAATTAGGTCTATGGTTAGTTATAGGTCTTGTACATGGGATCTATCCCATAATCTAGAGACTTACCTCTAAGAATTATCACCCATAGTAGATGAGGTGTTTCAATGTTATCCCAAATTTAATGAGGCTTGAGTAGCCCTCCTTAGGTTGATATTTTTTTTATAATAGTTTTGGCACATGTATTGGGACCTCATGGTCCAATGAATTGTCTAAGGTGATGTTTATCTTGGCAAATTTGAAGTTATAAAGCTTACTTCATGCAGTATTTAGTGACTCCAAAGTTATTAGCTCTTAATTTTAGACTAGTACCTCAATTTCATGCCTAAGGTAAATACAAGATATTATACTACAGTATTCTTTTTGAATTTTTATATTTACCTTAATGTTAAATTAGATCAAAGAGGTTTGATAACACCCATCCACATTCAAATAAGTCTTTTATTGCTCACATACCTATTAGGAGACTCTTTTTGGGTCCAATTTACAATATGGAAGCACCAAGGAACCTACCATTTATTGCCTTCAATGTACATAGTCCTTTATCACTTTCTCACTATGATGACATCCCTATGTCAACCCTAAAAAGTGTGCCTTCTTACATGGAAGAAACTGGCATTACTCCTATTGAACACATAAGGAACATTGACAACTTTTACAACATACATAACATCATTGAAGAAAATATTTCCATTATGTTATTGGTTATTTATTTCAAGGTGAAGGACCTTGATTGGTATGGTAATTTGTCTCCCAATTCTATCACTACATGGGACTAATTGGATGACTCTTTGAGAAGGAGGTTTGAAGATAAATTTGATCACTTTTAGTTGATTTAACAACTGACTACCATAAAGAGAGAACCTTAAGAGGCCATAAAAGACTTATATACAAGATTTTAAAAGACATAGCATAGGATCCCAATATTGGTAAGGCCTAATGCACATCATGCATTTATCTATCATCTCAAAGATTTCAATAGTGACATATATATGATGATTCAATCCATGGGAAAGGATACACTACCTAATGCCAATGAGACTACTATAAGGGTTGATAATTACCTTATACAGGCTAGGAAGATAACTCTTAGACCACCTGTGCCCCTATTTCTTGATGTGCAAACTCATATGCCCTCTATTGCTCACATCCCCACACCCAAACATAATAAATTTACCTCTAATCATCCAAATAAGTGAATAGATGAAGATATAATCATGTCTCTTAGAGAAGAGAATAAAACTCTTAAAATTAAAAATAAATGGTAGCAATGGAGGTCTCTTCAAGTTCCTTATTAGCCCTATCAGTTTTATCAAGTTCCTAGACCACCTTTTAAATGTTAATTTCAAGGACAAGGGTGGATAACTCATGTAAATCGATACAATGGATAAAATCAGAATGCTCTTTCTACTTAAAATTTACTTACACCTGTATAAAATAATATTTTTTAATATAATGGAGAGTAACCTTTATGGGATTAGCCTCATGACTTTTTACCTGTGTAAATGAGACATAAAATCAAGATTATATGGCATAATGGGGGAAAATTCTTTCTATGAATCAATAAGATATGATAAGTAGAGGGGAAATAAATGGAGAGGATGCTCAATTGGAAGCTACTTTGATGAAATATTTTCAAGGAGACTCATGTGTATTCAACTACCAAGGGAACTTGCACATAGGTTCAAATTCTATAGCTGTAAATACAGGGTAAAAAAAGAGAGTAGTTGAAGAAGTAAAAATCATAAGTGGTGTTCCAAATATGAAATCTCAAACATCTCAAGGAGAATATGTGTCAAATACAATCCCTATATCTCAGTTAAATTAGATATTTTATAATTCTAAAGCTCCTTTTATGCCTCCCCTTATGTATTAAGTGACACAAGGTAGTGGTAGTGATATGAGATGAATAGATTATAGATGCTATGAGAGGACAATGAACATTATAAGATAGTGGGAATGAAATTTTAATGAATTATTAATACTTAAAAGGTGTCAATGACATATTTTAAGACCAATTTTCAAAGCCTAATACTCAAAAGGCTCTCACCATCACCTATAATCATACATTGAAAAGGTATAACATACATGTATGTTTATGAGGACATGAGGTCTTAAAAGTAAATAAGATCAAATAATACACAAAGTAAATAAAATTTTATCAAAGATAATTGAATTTTCATTTATTTTTTATAGATTCATTAAACTTTAAAACATGGTCAAGCCCTAGAAATGACCATCTCCAGGTTTACTTAGGTAAGCAATCTAGTTTCAATATTGAAAAGAAGACAAAGTGTACATAAATAACATTGGAGTTTAGCTTAGGTGTATAGACAATTTAAAAAGTAAATTTTTGATAAAAATAAAATTGAAATAATGGTCAAATAAATTGGTCAAGATATACTCATTTGTCCTTGCATATACATAGTCAACATTACTCATATAGGCTTGTCTGCCTACATGAGAGGTGGTTGTTTAGTTTGAAGATAATAGGTCACTAAGAGGAGGCATGTCACATTAAAAATATTTTATAATTTTATTACAACATTTATATATTCCTCATAGTAAATAAAAGGGTGGAAATGTTGATAGGCTTTGTTTAGGCTTGTAGAGTCTAAAACCATGTACAGAGACCTATATGCATATTCATAAAAAAATAGTTTGATGAAGGTGAAATGATAATTTAAGGGCATTGGTACATGTAAAATGTTATAATATACCTTCTAAGGGTTCCCATAATCAAAAAAAGATAATAAAAGTGTCATTTAGGCCTATGAGACCTCCTTGAGCTTCACTAGGTGAAGGACTACAATTCAAGACCAACTTTCTCTTACTTGTTGGGGCCTTGACCATGTGCATGTGATAAAATGGATTTAAAAGGGTAAATATGTCCTCATACATTAAAATTATAGCATTGGTTGTTATTTTAGGCCTCCAACCTTCATGAATAATGGCTAAATTGGAAGAGTACTCTCTAATGGCCTAGTTGCAACCCAAGAGGCACATTTTTGTGCTTGTATCTTTATAGATAGGATGAATGTAAGCCTAATCACTTAGGGATAGTTGATGACACTTATGTTATTAAAAATTATGGCATTGGTTTAGGAGTTAAAGGACCAAGGTTTATAAACAATTATTAATAGCTCAAATTAGTTTAGACCCTCTTAAAACCCTAATAAGGAATCGATGTGAAAGATTGCCCTCCAAATTGAATGAAATGAATTTAATTGATTCTAAAACCTCCTAAATTTTTTCGTCACTCTAATTGATTTCTCACCATGTACTTTTTTGTACCTATAATTATATAGACTATATTTAATGCCATGTTTTACAAGGTTTTAAGGTATTTTATAGGGTTTTGAGAAATTAAAAAGATGAAAACTATAGGGGAGGATTATTTGGGATGTATATTATACATATAAAATTCCAAACTTATTTACAATACATTGTTAAAGTACACTTATAGGTCTAGTTTCTAGGGGTAGTCTAAAATAGGGTTTAAAATGGCTAATTTCTTGAATCATTTCATGGTTCTCATACCTACATAGGGTCCCAAGACATAAAATTTGGCATGGAGGATGGATTTAGCCTTCAAGGCATGGAGGCCTAATTGGGGAAAGAGAATAGTATAAAAATGACACTTCTACTTAGTTTCACGTCATGAAATTTTGAATGAATTTGTAAGGGGATACTAGGTAATCACATATATTCTCATTTTTCCAATAGTTACTATATATTATTCTACACAATGATGTTTACATGATTTTAGGGTTATGAGGAAGAGAGTCCAAATAAGAACATAAGGTGCATGATAGAGTCTTGGGGGTTGTTTCAATAAACTAAATTAATTTATTAAGGTCTGATAATGTATTTCAATGCCTCCATGAAAACACATTGCCTTTATGAAATAGAATTCATGTTTTGAGCCATTTGGATAATGCTAGGCATAATAGACCAAGGGGTTTCAAGACACCTAAAGAGTTGGGTGATGATTGCCACTAAAGTGTCATAATAATGTAGTTTAAAAAATAATTATAGGTGTAAAATAGGAGATTTAAAAGTAGTTCATGGTGACATTATGATTAATAACTCCATTTTCCACTTTTCACATGTAAATAAAGGTAGTTTTAAAGATCAAGTGCAAGGTGTCAAGCCAAGTTTAAAACTCCTATGCCATGTGGGAGATGAAGCATATTTAGAAGAGGAACACATGTCCTTGGAGATATATTAGGACTATCCCATAACTCTTTTCTTTTTGTAACTCTTTTATACACTTGGAAATATCCTTCTTTTATGCTTCTCTCTCTCTCTCTTCCTCATTTCTCTATATATGTTGCCTCTTTTGGCATTTTAAGACATCCACATATTGGTATGGTGAATCCATACTAAATTTAATACTGAATCTACATTTAGAATAAATATTTCAAGCTGGTTTAGTTTCTCAAATTCTTCCATAAGTGTGTGAAGTATTCTATTGTTGGATGACAAGTGATAGTTCTCTTTTCTTACATTCATTTCACTCTTTCATGATTTGTGTGAGTAATCTATCTTCTATCAAGTCATATGATGTGTAACTTGTTGTTGTGTGTGTTTTAAAGTCTATAAGAGGGTTATTAGTGTCCAATATCATACCTATTATTCATACACCTTGAGATATATAATGCATTATACCTTCATATTGAAACACTTTTGTTAAGAGTAACTTGTATTTTGAGATCCATTTTAGAAGTTATCTTCCATAGTGCTGGTTCAAGTAGGATTATGGAGTTTATATTGGTGCATCACCTCAATTAGATTAATTTTCAATCTCATCTTATCCCTTTTAATTAAAATTAAGTAGGTTAGTTGTTAGTTTTAGGTGTTGTGCATGGGAGCTAGCCTATAATCTATAAACTCGCCTCTAAGAATTATCATCCACAACAAATGAGGTGTTTTAATGTTATCCCAAATTTAAGGAGGCTACGGTAGCCCTCCTTAGGGTGCAAATTTGGTTGATAATAGGAAATTTTAACATCCTAGATCTAAGAGGCTAATGATTCTAAAAGATAAATATGTGGATTTTGTAAAAACCTAGTACCCAATAGAGCCACCAAATTACACTTAAAATAATGTCACAATAAAATACTAGATTACTCAAGTTGATCAAAGACTAGATGGCTATTCATAACATCCTCCTTATCCATTAACCTTTGGATTGGTCTTGAGCCATCAATAGACAAGAATAATAAATTATGATATTTTTATAGGAAGATTGGAAAGTAACAAAGAAATGCAAAATATAAATTTTGAGTCTACCTTGAAAGGGCTATATAAGCAATCTCCACCATAAGCTTTCTGACCTGGCTGGAAGTGGAACAAGGCCATGAATAGGACTATAAGCATATATGTCAGGGATATGGATACCTATTCAGTATAATAGAATTCCCCAACTATTTCCCCTCCCAATCCATTAAGCTAATAATGCTCTGGATGAATTCTAATAACCAGTCTAGCCTTAATTACTTGAAAAAAATTCAAGTTAAAATAGAAAATGTAAATCACTTCTTTCACACATTGGTAACCATCTATAAGGTGGAAGATTAGTATTCCACTTGCTATTTTGAGGCTTTATTTCCTCATATTTTTTGTGGTCAATAAATATCCCTCTTACAATCTTTACATTACATTTGGAAAGAAGAATAAACTAGTTGGTTTCTACGTGCTTCTCATCACTTTCCCTATAGAAGTCACCATTTTTTGTGACCAACACATGCCCTTTTTATTTGAAATGGGGGAACCCTCTAAAAATATCATGAACCAGAGCTTCAAGATCCTTTTTTTTATTTTCATTGGAAATACCTACTTAGATCCTTATAATATACATCGCTTTGATTACCTGAAGTAGTAATAGGCTTATTTTATTTTTTAGGACTAAGGATTGTATGCTATTTTTATGAAATCATGGTGTTAATGTTATAGGTTGGCTTTCACTGAAATATCCTAGAGTCTAGTTCCTTTCCCAAAGTAATAAACTTGTTTCCCTCCATGGAAAATAAATGTCTCAATAAATTACAAGAAATTTTTAGTGTATCATATTCTTTTTATTATCTTAATCATTTTGTGAATTTCATAAAGCCCAATCGAATCAAAAGGTGTTTCATCACCATGAGTTATAACAACCAATCCCTTAAACCTATCATAGATTTCTAGGAATATAGAATACAAAGAAATATTAATGAAATAAAGACAAAAATAAAATTCATAAAACATAACACAATAAAGACACATATTTAATGGGTTCACCAAATATGGGCTATGTCCACACATAAATAGCCAGTTCTTCTCTTATTTAGTCTAAAAAATGAAGAGAAAAACCTACAATACATCCAATATAATATCCTCTTCACTCACACACTATGTGCCATCATGATCACAATTACCTCATATCAAAGGAGGGTTACATATCAAGTAAAAAATGCACCAACATAATTTTTACCATGATATTTGTGACTTAATAGTAAATGGTCCATATTTACTACAAAATTATAATATTTTATAATGTGACCCTAGTGGGGGGAGGTGTTTCTCCCCAACCCCTTATTGGGAACTAGGTATTCTAAAAAGATCAGGCTATACCATCCAATAGAGATGTTAGATCTTGGGAGAATCTAACTGAATGGGAAGTTGCCACATCACCACAAATTAGAAGTAGCCAATCCCTCAAACCTGTCAAAGATGCCAAATCTTGAGAGAGCTTGGTTAAATGAAAAGGTGCCATATTACCATGAGTTAGAGTAGCTAATCCCTAAGAGTTATTAGATATGATAGATCTGAGGAGAGCCCATCTAAATGAGAAGGTGTTATGTCACCATGATTTAGAGCATCTAGTCCACTAAACTTTTTAGAGATGTCAGAGCCTGAGAGAGATCAATCAAATGAGAAGGTGTCACATTACCATGAGCTAGAGCATATAGTCCCCCATACCTATTTGAGATGTTATAACCCAAGAGATCCTAAACAAAGGGGAACGTACTAAATCTCCATGGATCATAGCATCTAGTCTCATAAACCTATAAAAAATGTCAGAGCCCAAGAGAGCCTAGCCAAATGAGAAGGCACCATGTCACCACAAGTCAAAGTGGCTAGTCCCTTAAACCTATAAGAGATGTTAGAGCTTGGGATAGCCTATTTGAATGGGAAGGTACCATATTTACATGAGTTAGAGTATTCAATCACCTAGACCTATTAGAGATGCCAAATCCTAGAGGAGCTTGGTTGAATGAGAAGGCACTATGTCACCATGAGTCAGAGTAGCTAGTCCTTTGGACCTATCAGAGTTGTTAAAGCTCAAGAGAGCCTAGTCAAATAAGAATGCACCACATCACCATGATTCAAAGTGGTTATTCCCTTGAACCTACAAAAAATGTTAGATCCCAAGAGAACATAACTAAATGGGAAGGTGCCATTTCACCATGAGTCATAGTGGTTAGTCTCCCAGACCTATTAAAGATGTTAGAGCTTAGGAGAGCCTAAATAAATGAGAAGGTACCACATTTTCCAATATAAAAATGAACTATCAACCACCTAAGGCACTAATAAGGTCAGAATAAAGTAAAGATGACATTTGTCAAAAAGTGAGAGTTCATGGTGAAGCCTCTAAGAAATATGACTATGTGCCTACCATGCATTGGGTATTAATAAAATGGGAAGTTGGCCTTGATTGGACAATTTTAAAACATCCCATCACTATTTTTATATCTAGCTAATAGTAGAGGATCATGGGCTCTAAATTTAATTTTGGATTTAGAAATAAAAAGAGAAAATCTAGCTACCAACTCAAATTTGAATTCACAACAAGTGGATCACTAAATGCCATTAATATAGGGGATATATGCATGAACTTATCAATCCTAAGAGAAGCTCAATAATGGTTATCATTACTCCCTTTGAATAAATATCTAGCTTATTTAGTTTAAAATTCCATAAAGCCCCCATATCCCATGCCTTCTTCACTCAAAGATTCATAATTTCCCCTCTATCCTACTCTAATGGATGTTTCATCCTCAAACCTAAAGGCTGAACTTGAATATAGGGACACCACATTCCTAGCTAGCTTGGCCAAATTCAAGCACTAAGATGATATTTTTAAAGTAGTCAAGCAAGTTCTAAAGGATTCAAGCTTAGATTATTTCTAACATGTAGAGTATATGGATGCCCTTAGTTCTTATAAGAGGTGTAAACTCCACAAAGTCATAGATAAACCAGAGGCATTCCCTGCAATGACCTATTGAGTGATATCCTTCAAAATACTATCCACATATAATATGGGGTCAAAAACTAGGTATGCTTGCCAAAATATTGGCATTAGATTGTTAATATCTTTAGGAATACATTCAAATCATACTATTCCCTCCCAGAATTCACATTATTATAAAACACAATGGTAGTAAAAGTATGGATGGGGACCTACCAGATAGATGGTGTCCTCCATGACTAAGCTAATAACCTAGATTCTAAGTGGGTCGACAAGGAGGATATCAATGCTTACACAATCTACAACTTCTAAGAGGGGGTCCAATTAGGCACAATCTTACTAAAATGTCTATTTAAGGGCCAAGACTGCTATCACATCAATGAATTATGGGAAACTCTCCTACATATGATGCTTATAGACTCAGATGTTCCAGACATGGGAGGATTGATTAAATTTAATTTGGTCCATGCCATAATAGATGCCCAACTTGGAAGAAACTTTTACATGATGAGCTACCTATTAGATGAATTTTTTAGGACTCTCTCTTTCAAACCTTAAACCTTTCTTATTGAGGTTCCCAAGGGAATGATGGCCCATGTGGTCTTTTACAAACTCTACAGCCATAAGTTCTACCATCACATCTAGGACATTTACAAGCATTTCTACCTAATGGTATACCAAGCCATCAATGAGGCTCATATGCCCTAAATCTTGAAGGTGATTAGATATTCCATCACAACCATTGAAGATTATTGGCCATATAAAGATGACACTATGATTTAGATCACAAGTTTCCTCAAGGACCTACTTTGCCTACCATATTAAGTTACTAACCACCTAGTCAAATAGGAGATTGCCTATCAATTGTTGTAAGGTATCTTTAGGTTATACATATAGTGTCAGGAGAAGGCATGCCTAAAACTTTTGATCACCATAAAACACCACATATACAAGACCTACCCTTTTATTTAGAAGATAATGGCCAGATGATACTCCTTCCCCCTCACAAAATGCAAGGTCCAATAATGGAACCCTAAAGGGGTAATTTGAGCTCATTTGTCATGGTACTCAACCCACCTCAACATCAACCATAGCCACTAGGCTATAAGATGATGATGAAATTTAATTAAACATCATTTATCACTGAGATGTGTCATCCTAAATTACATATAATAAGAATAAGAAGGGAAATAAGGTTCAAGCATGCCCCTCCATGCCTCCTCTTTCTCTCTCTCTTAGACCACAAAAGACACAAATATAATACCTATGTCTATCTTTTGGAGGATTCTTTAAGGCATCCCACCACCTTATCCTCCTCGAGCTCCAATTCTAGATCTAATTTTGATAGCAACCCTTATTCCTCATACCTTGGCTCTTCATGTGCCTCCTCTAGTTATTCCTCATGCTTTGGATCTTCCTCTACCTCCTCCAGTTGATCCTCCCACTTTGACTCCACATCTTCCTCCTTCATTTGCTCCTTTTTATTTGGCTCAGCCTCCACCTCGTCTAATTACTCCTCATGATTTGGTTTATCATCTACCTCCTTTGATATCTCTAGTAATCAATACCCAGTAAAGATAGTCTTGGACTATTGGACACCATGTATCCCAAGTGCAGCCCACTTAGCCATCTACACCTCAACCCCAAACCACACATACTTAAATTTTTATTGTGGTTAGTATCTTAAGATTTATCTAGGAGAAAATATCCCAATAATAACCCATCTAGGTTCTCCTCTCACGCCTCCATCTCTTCCCATTTTCATTTCACAGCTCTCTCTTGCCACTTTCTAACTCCCAATTCTAGTACCCACCAGTTTTACTATGCCCACACAAGTTCCCCAAGTGGTGTCTCCTATATTTCCCATTTCTCCCCCTCCATCTTTTTCCCAATTATTTTTGGCCTCTATCCTTACAATCATCCTTATGTCCTCATTCCCTTTGTCTTCTTCCTATTGGAAATATTGTCATTGATGTCAAAGGTCTAGTATTATTGGTGATAAAGGCCCCATTGCATTTAATGTTGTTGGTAATAAATATATCTTGGTTAATATGAGTTAATATTTATTTAATATTAACAAATATATTTTTGGTTGCATATGAGACAAAAGAAGGGCCCATGCAAAAGTTGAAGAGCCACAAGATAAAGACAAAAGAAGGATGGGACATATTTTCCCATGAGAAGTCATCTTGGGGAATACCAAGAGTCACCAAGTGAAGACAAAAGAGTAAGGGCGAATTTCTCATGAAGGGACACTTTAAGGAATACAAAAAGTCACCAAAGATAAGGACAAAAGTGGGAAGGACGTTTTTGGTCATGAAGGGTCACCACATGACTTTTCAAATGCTTGGATATGAAGGGTCATCCAAGATTGGTGCCATTTTCCATGAGGATTGAAAGGTCACAAAGGGGGAAGGCCAAAGGTCATTTAGAAAGCTATAAATAAAGGCTTGAGTAGCCATTTGTAATATGAGAGTGAGAGGTTGATTTGATATTGTAATATCTATCTTAGAAGAGCAATTATGAGAGATGAATATGATTTGTATTTGTTATATCTAGCTTATAAGAGCAAAGGTGAGAGAGAGGAAAGAGATGTATTGAACTATCATTTGTTGAGATAGCAACATTGAGAGATAGGTGTGTGGTATACATAAAGGGGTTGGTGCTCCTGTGGGTTGGTGCTCAGGCATTTTTGTTGGGTTGGTACTCAGCAAAGGGATTGGTGCTCTTGTGGGTTGGTGCTCATGAATTTTTGTTAGGTTGGTGCTTGGTAAAGGGGTTGGTGCTCTTGTGGGTTGGTGCTCATGAATCGTTGCTAGGTTGGTGCTCGGCAAAGGGGTTTGAAGCTCCTATGGGTTGGTGCTCATGAATTGTAGCTGGGGTGGTACTTGGCAAAGGGGTATGGTGCTCCTATGGGTTTGTTCTCATGAATATATGTGAGAATGATTCTCCATGGTTTTTCCCACATTGGGTTTCTACGTTATATCTAGTGTCTCTCTCTATCTTTTGAAACGTTTATTGTTTGAGTTTTACTACATATCTTGAATGTTTGATTAAGTGGAACTTGATAAAGGGAAAGTTTTATAAGATATATAATATACTGATTCACCCCCCTCTCAGTATATTCGATGCTTAACAATTGGTATTAGAGCAGGTTCCTTCAAAAAGAGTTTTACAGCTTGAAGGTAGATCAAAGAAAAGCATAAGATGGCCAAGCAGCTAAAGAAGGAGAATCAAGAGTTGAAATCTGTGGTTGAGGCTCTTAAGGAAAAGGTGTGTATCTTGGATTCTATGTTGGCTATAGAAGTAAAAGAAAATAAGATATTTATTCAAGATCTTAAGAATCAGTTAGAGGTTGCAACTTCAATTGTAACATCAAAAGAAGAAGAGTGTAATCAGTTGAAGGTTGAGTTAGATTCTTTAAAGGATAATCATGAGAAGTTTATAATCAAGGTTGAGAAAGATCATGAAATATTAGTCTAAGGAAAGAAGGATGCAGGTTTTAAAGGAAAATCAAAGAAGTCGATTAGGCAGCCCAATGCTTTCAAGTTTTCGAATTCTTTTCATGGCCGTTGTTTTATTTGTCATCATGTTGGTCATAGGGAAAGAGACTATATGAGGAGAAGAAATCAGTCAAAGGGAGATCTCAGTCACATTCAAGAAAAAGGTATGAGAAATATTGTTTGCTTCTATTGTCATGAGGTTGGCCATATTGCTAGATTATGTCAAAATAAAGTAAAGAGATATTCAAAGTATGTCAAAGGTTACAGAGCCCCTAAAAGATATGAGAAGAGTCAAATTAAGGTTTGGAGACCTAAAATAGTAAAGGTTGATCAGGTTGAGTTTAAGAATGAAAATGAATTACTTGCTATAGTAGATAAAGAATCAGATAAGAAGGATTGTGCAGAATCTCTTGTTACATTTGAGCATGAGCTTTATCAAGATAAGATAGTTGCAAAAGTTGAGAAAAAGAAGAACATCATAAATTATAAGGTTAGTAAGTCAAAAAGGTTAGACATGCTTAAATGGATTCTAAAATAAAAACATAAGAAGATCAAGGAAGAAACAAAGGAGATGTGGGAATCTCCTGAGATTTATTTCTAGAACCCTTTTGTGTGGGGCTATTTCTTCTAGGCTTCAAGGAGACACTTTTAAGAAAATTGAAGCATGGTAGATGCTATTGGGTCTTGAATATTTTGCATGACAAGAATTTTCAGAGAGAAATAAAAGGATACTCATGCAGAGTCAATCAAGAAGGATCAAAGTTTCAAAGCTCCATTCATCAGGAAGAAGGTTCAATCGTGTTCATGGCAGAAGAAACAACCTGAAGATTCTATGTTGGTGCAAATAGCTTTGCATGTAAAAGATAAAGATCAGCCATGGTTCGTTGATAGCAAATGTTTGAGGCATATGACAGGAGATAAGAGTAAAGAATATCAATGGTGGTACAATGAGATTCAGAGATAAAACCACTGCCAGGATAGCCAAAAAAGGTACTTTATTTTTTGGATAATGGAAGAACCAAGACCAAGAATGTTTTATAAGCATAATTTAATGAGTGTAAGGAAAATATTTGATCAAGGATACACCTTAAAGTTTCATACAAAATTAAATATTCAAATGAGTTGATTGCAGATTCTCAAAGGACAGGTAAAATTGAATATCTTCTCAAAGATCGGCGAGAGGAGTTGGGAGTAATTTCTATTACTTCCTGCCATTGATGTTCAGCATCAAGTGAGGGGGAGCTAAGTGTTAGCTCCAGATAGGCCCTTTGCCATTGATGTCAAAGGGGGAAAATAACAGGTACAGGTATAGGTGTAGAAAATAGGTACAAGGAATAGGTACAGGTTGCTATAATAAGAGGGAGTTACTATATGTTTTCAAATGACGATATGTGCAGGTGATAGGATGTGGTAGTTTCAGGATTGAGGTTGCCATCAATGACAAAGGGGGAGATTTTTGGAAATATTGTCATTGATGTCAAAGGTCTAGTATTATTGGTGATAAAGGCCCCATTGCATTTAATGTTGTTGGTAATAAATATATCTTGGCTAATATGAGTTAATATTTATTTAATATTAATGAATATATTTTTGGTTGCATATGAGACAAAATAAGGGCCCATGGAGAAGTCGAAGAGCCACAAGATAAATACAAAAGAAGGATGGGACGTATTTTCCCATGAAGAGTCATCTTGGGGAATACCAAGAGTCACCAAGTGAAGACAAAAGAGTAAGGGCGAATTTCTCATGAAGGGACACTTTAAGGAATACAAAAAGTCACCAAAGATAAGGACAAAAGTGGGAAGGACATTTTTGGTCATGAAGGGTCACCACATGACTTTTCAAATGCTTGGATATGAAGGGTCATCCAAGATTGGTGCCATTTTCCATGAGGATTGAAAGGTCACAAAGGGGGAAGGCCAAAGGTCATTTGGAAAGCTATAAATAAAGGCTTGAGTAGCCATTTGTAATATGAGAGTGAGAGGTTGATTTGATATTGTAATATCTAGCTTAGAAGAGAAATTGTGAGAGATGAATATGATTTGTATTTGTCATATCTAGCTTAGAAGATCAAAGGTGAGAGAGAGGAAAGAGATGTTGTATTGAACTATCATTTGTTGAGATAGCAACATTGAGAGATAGGTGTGTGGTATACACAAATGGGTTGGTGCTCTTGTGGGTAAGTGCTCACGAATTGTTGCTGGGTTGGTGCTTGACAAAGGGTTTGGTGCTCCTATGGGTTGGTGCTCATGAATTGTTGTTGGGTTGGTGTTTAGCAAAGGGGTTGGTGCTCTTGTGGGTTGGTGCTCATGAATTGTTGCTAGGTTGGTGCTCAACAAAGGGGTTTGAAGCTCTTGTGGGTTGGTGCTCATGAATTGTAGCTGGGGTGGTACTCAACAAAGGGGTATGGTGTTCCTATGGGTTTGTTCTCATGAATATATTTGAGATTGATTTTCTGTGGTTTTTCCCACATTGGGTTTCCATGTTATGTCTGGTGTCTCTCTCTATCTTGTGTGATGTTTATTGTTTGATTTTTATTGCATATCTTGAATGTTTGATTAAGTGGAACTTGATAAAGGGAAAGTTTTATAAGATATATAATATACTGATTCACCCCCCCTCTCAATATATTCTATGCTTAACACTTCCATCTCATAACCTAGAGTCCTCTTGGTGCCCCCCTTGGGTATGCCTTTAGTAACAAGGGTGACTAAAACCTTTGAGAGCATACCAATTTTAGTTAGGACCTTCTTGGTGTGTACTCTAGTCAGTTTGGTGCCTTATTTAGTATCTTCAAGTCTATTTCATTTCCACCTATAGCTCATATCAGCTTGGTCAAACTACGCACTACAACATTTGGAGCTGACATGAGAAAGAGGTCAAAGAAGAAATAGAAGTTAACCTACACTCTATATGTAGACCTAATGGCATATGATCTAATTAAAACTCCTCTATAGGCCTCACCATATCTTCTAACCTATGTAGTGGTATCTTAGTTCCTAGCTCCTCACACCCCTCTATTTATTACCCAAGGTGTATTAGGATTAGCCTTCAACTAGCCTATCTCTTACCTTTTATTCAATTACCCATTCCCAAGGCCAATTTGACCTCAGGTGAACCTAACTCAAGAATAGTGGTAGGCATAAATGTTCCCTTAGGCCTCACCTTTTGTTCTCCCTCCTTTTGATCCCATGTCTCCTCTACCTCTAATCCTTTCCTCTTTTACTCCTTCCACTTCCTCTATCTCCCCTCCAGCTTGTCCTCCACCGTTCACTACCATTTTAGCCACCCCTCCTACACCCCATGTAACCTACAAGATGGTCCCAATATCATAAAAACCACACATGACTATCCTAGACAACCTAGATGTGCAATGGATTTTTGATCTAGCCTCCAAGAGTAAGAAGATAATACTCATGCAAAAATTTATCTAGGAGGGGAACCTAGTGGTGTGGAAGACCCATTAGGATCTATTATCCCTAACCAAGGTGAGGACTTCCACCATGGAGGAGAAGATGGTTGAGGACCTATAGTCTGTCATCTATGTTACCCATGATATGTTTGAGATTCTCTTTGAGGACACACAAAGCTAATTCCTAGCTCTATAATCCTAAGTAAATAACACATTTTCAATCAAGCTAATTGGGCAGGTCAAGGATGCCCTCCTACTAATTTTCTCATCCTTGGGAAAGTAATGGAGACTTTTGCTAAGATTGGTATGCTTATCCAAAAAACTTAAGCCTACATGGAAAGGATTATAGAATTTTATGAGAAATTACAAAAGCTATAGGTGGTCATTAATAAGGGATGTTATTAGAATTTGAACTTATGCCAACCTTAGAATTGGGATTGTACCAAACATACACTCAGAATATGAGATTTTTAATTTAGTGTTGGACTTGCCTCACACTACAGTAGGACCCTTGGAAGATGGTAAGAATAAAATATTAACCTACTCCAAAGAGTTCAATATCTCCATGTTATTCCACCTGAATGGTACCTTACTTAACCAAGGGGAATTTAGAGTCCACTTGGGTCAATTTGACCATGTTATGAGTGAAAATGTGGCCAAGGAAAACTAGGAAATAGCTCAGGTGTGATTGATATATCAACTCAATCCATAGTAAGAATCAACTAGGTCTCCAAATTCCAAGCATCAATAGAAGCACCCATCTAAATGTTTTGAATATTGGTATCTTAAGATGAGGTAATCTTTAGGGAACCCCCAATTATCATGTCTAAATTAGAAAAGGAGTTTGACCTTATGGTAGCTACATTAGAAGCTAGGAGTGCCCAACCAAAGTAGTTAGGAGCTATTCCTTGTCAGTTACCTCATCATGTCAGTTGAGTGGTGCCTCAGAGATCTATTCTAGGTTTGTATGGATTTTTTTATTTTAAAATTTTAAAATATGATTATAATTGTAATGATTGGGCATTATGGCCTAGGATGGGATTGCCATGCTATTTAAAGTTGAGACCTAATCCTTTTTAATATAATAAAAAGTTGTATTGTATTATAGGGTTGATAAAAATTCCTTGAAAGTGTTGTTAGATTATAGCCAAGATTTTACCTACTTTTCCTTCATCACTCTAGACTAAAAATCAATCTAGATCGATTATTGTAATAGAATTTACACTTTTAATGAATAAAATCTCTATTTGTATGTAAGATGGTTTGTCCTACATTCTAATTTTCTTTCATCTTCATGTTTGAATGATCATAAATGCTAGGATAATTGGATTAACACTTTTTTTTTAATATATGCCATGGTTATGATGTACTTAGCTATTACAATCATTTTTTGAGTTATTTCATTTCCTTTGGTAGTGCACAAATTATTATATGGTGTTTATGTGTTTTTTATAATAAAAACATAATACTCATCATTAGTGAGAGATCAAAATTGAAGGCATACTCTTATTTTCCTCAGAATCTTCCCACTATATATTCTTAGAGGTATAACTCTAGTGAAACTTGATCTGTAGTGGTGTAATTGTGGCAGATCTACTTGGTTCAATGAAAAATATATTGAGTTAGTTTTAGACCTAGAGGCTTACCTTTTCTACCTTACCCTTCCCTCTATTTTGTGTTTTTTTTATATAATTGAGATACCCTTTCCCCTTGTGTTTATAAATAATAAGTCTAATACTCAAGTTTTCATAACAATCTTTGACCTATGTGCAAGACATTGGATTGAACTTTATATGGTGATAGTGCATCTCTTGGAGACTATTCATTCAAAATATATTTGTTGAGTTGAATACCCATATTCGTACCCTACGCTAATCCCATATTAGTCCTAAAATGGAGGATGAAAGTCTGTAATTGCCTCTACCTTCCCCTTTTTAAAGAATTTCAAACCTCATTGGTGTCTCGTGAGAAGGAGAAGAATGGAGCAAACAACATAATATTTATAAATAATTTTGAACTAATATTTTTAATATTATTGTCTATGATAAATCATTTATATCATGATTATATAGTGTTATATATGTAAATATCCAATTTTCTACTCCAAAACTAACTACACAATTTATCATTTAAAAATAATTTGAATGTAATTACACAAAGCTTTAGAGTTACACTTGTGCACATGTTAATGTGTCTTACACTAATGCAATTTGATCATGTAATTTCATCCATAATTAATTATATTTTATATAAATTAATTTATATGTTATGATCATGGGTTTATAGTTAGTATATCAAGAGATAAATTTACTCATAGTATTTTTAGGCTTAAATGATGTCCACCATAGGATTCATAACATTCAAAAAACCCAGGAAGCCCCTATAAATTTACCTATATATGAATTCATATACAAAACACTTAATTATTTTAATATCCCTAATAATATATCTTTAATAAGTTCCACACTTATTTAGTATTCTTAAAATAATAATTTTATGTGTTCCCAATCACCTATATTCTTAAATAAAGGATGCGTATCCTCTGATTTTTCTATTATTTCTTCATGTATATGCTTACAAAAATGATCATTGAATATATTTATTTTTATACTCTCACTTATTTATGGTTGTGTACTTTAATTAGGTACACTCACATTAATAATATTATAATCTATCAATTCCTAAACCTTATGTCATAAATTGATGCATTTGTTAGTAGTATGCCTTGGTGCTTTATGATAGTCACAAAAATTATTATGATCAAATCATTTGAATAGGCTTAGTCATATAAACCTCTTTAATTGGAATTAGTGATATGATGTTACATTTCATTAACTTTTTCAATACCTTGTAGGGATATTATGGTAAATTGGTAAACTATCTCATTGGAGGAGTTAATAATACAATATGTGGAGTAGGTTGTGAAATGACATTGACTATCATTTTTTAATCACTCTTTTTCTCATTTTATATCACTTTGTATGGTTAACTACACTAATTATTAGCATGATAATTATAAACATGATTGGTGGCATACTTAATGTTGGGGATGAAGACTGTTTTTGACTACACACAGGACTATTTATAAAAGTGCTACTCTAATACCAAATGATGAGGTCACTACTAATACTGTATTTCAATTTCATATATATATATCAAAATGATGACCCTGCAGAGTCTATAGTTCTGAACAGCTTGGAGAAATGGAGAATTTAAATGCAGTGGATCAAAATCCATGGAGAGGGCTTAAATTTACACTTGCCAATTGCATTTCCCTTTATAAAATTCAACATACCTTACTGGTGCGTTGTATATCAATACACAAATAGGGCTAAACTATAGAATTAAGACAATAGACTAAATGTCATTCAAAAGATCCATCCTCTGCCTT
This sequence comes from Torreya grandis, assembly GCA_037957365.1. NCBI lineage: Eukaryota > Viridiplantae > Streptophyta > Pinopsida > Cupressales > Taxaceae > Torreya > Torreya grandis. The sequence goes on along the minus strand of JARHVA010002347.1, from coordinate 1,875,839 downwards.
ATGCTTCCATCCCAGCTTCTCCACGGCCTTCTTGATCACATTAATTCCACCATGGTTCCACATTAATTCAAAATGGTTGCATCCATCTCAAAAATAGGAGACAACATTCTCACTTCACCATAGAGCCATGCATTATATCTCCATCATGGTCCAAAAGACTGGACGTAATCAATGAATACGGTCTGTTATGACGGTCCTGTTAATGGCTACCAACGTATATGCCAAATTCGACTCATTCTCTATTAATGCACAATCTTATCACCCGAGCTTGGTCTCCCCATGATGAATTTCATTCTTCCAGCCCATTATATAGTCGTACATCATGACCAGGGCTCTATCCTCTGTCTGGGCTTCCACCTACGGGCTTGGCCTTCAACGGCCAATCCTCCCTTTAGAACTTGACCTCTTCTTATTGTCACCTCGGCTCCAAACACAACAATGATCTTCCACGCCCCTTTACAAAACTTGTGGACCACCTCACGAATCTTGGAATGGTTAAATACCTTCGATGACTTACTCCACTCTTCGGCTCTCAAACAGAGTTCAACCTCGGTTAACTATCCCAGAAATGCAAGTTCAAATATAGATTCAATTCGATTTTACACAAGTTTGGGTGACATGTTGTAGCACTGCATAGGCTTACTGCTAAGTTTCAATGCACAAGCTTCTTTGGTTCTGGTGGGACAAACGTTATAGCCTTGAATATTCGATCATAGTATGGTGGTGTGTCATATGGTAAAAAGGAAGAAGTGCAGACTCTGCTTAGAAAGGATTCACAAATTTTGGGCAAGCAGACCACTAACAAAAATAAAACAGATCTATCTTCATTAAAAATTGAAACATTGTATTCCTCTTTTCAACCGTGCTGTAGCACTGTACTCCTCGTAAGAAGAATTTCATATACTCATTGGAGCAAACCAACATTCCTAGAATTACAATAAACCAGAATTACAATAAATAAGATATACGGCTCAGCAATAAGATATTGAAGTGGCCCAAAATTGTATTAAATTCAATTCATAAACAAGGGCCAGGAATCATATAACTACGCCCAGCCCTTACAACAACTTCCTTTCATATATTGGGTCTCAGTTAAACAAATCTCTTCAAAAAGAACTCACATTCATTAATCTTTCAAAACACATACACACCTGTATTAATATGCATTGTGACTGTCCTGTGCTATCAGTCTCCTTCCTATTGCAACAACATTTCATTCTCTTTCTTAATGAATTTTCTATGCTTCCTCTCCTTACAGCCACTTCTCTTGAATGAGAGGCATTTTTTTGTACTTCCACTCTCTTCTGCACTATCTTCCTCTCATCCCTCCTTCCTTGCTCCTTCTCTTCTTCTACGCTACCCATGCATATCTTATTTTTTTATTTGTTTTTAAATAATCTTCTCTAAACCTCCACGCCAAACTTGGCCTCAGGCAAAACAACAAACAGTTTTTAATTTGTAACAATTTACCAAGGTTGAAAATATTTCAACCACTCCTCCATTATTCCCTCAACAGCGCCAACTATTTATTGTTTTCACTTTTATTTTATTTTTACAATTATTCCTCAACAACATTAAGGAGGGAAAATATAATAATTTGAAATTTGAATTCGAACATGTCTTGCCAGAAGATGTGTGTGTAGATGCTCCTGCATCATACTCTCCCTCTAGGAACAATTTGAACCTTAGTTCAAATGAACTACTGCCTCCATGCTTTAGCCTTCATTCTATACCCAGATCCCACGGTCTTCTTGTTAATGCCAATGCTGTTGTTTGTCTTTGATATTCTCTGTCTCTCATCTTGATTTTCTTCTTCTTTAGATATGTCCTTCTTCTCATTTCTTTTTCAGCTGCAATCTCCCACTTCCATGCTTCTTCATCTTCATACATGTCTTCTTGATCTTCTTGTTGTTCTTGGATCAAAAATTTGTCCATTGAACTATGGACTTCATTCATCTCTACAACTTTAACACCTGCATTCAAAACATCAAAAGCAACCTTAGTAGAAAAACATTGAGGCCCTGAAGCCTCTTGGCTGCCTCCACATTTCTATTCTTGTTTCTTAACCAAAACTACCTTGGTGTCATTGCTTTGCTCTTGTCTTGTTCCACTCTTCCCAATGCTGCCTTCACCATGACTTGTACCTTTACACAATTCTCTTGAATTACCAAAGAGCTCCTCTATCATTCTCAACTCTACCTTTAGTGAGATCTCATCTATCTCACAATCTTCATCAAACTTGGGCTTATCAACCTGAAGGATTGCTTGTTCCTTACTAGCCTTACTCTTCATCTCATCACTCAACACAAACTCATCCAAATCTTCATGTCCTATATCAAACTTAGGACCAGATTGTCTTTCATCCTCTATAATTATATTCATCCACTTTATAGCTTCTTCATACAAATCAGCTTCTTCATCCACATCAGTATATTCATCAAAAATAATTGCAGTATTCATACCTTCTGTCTCCTTGCTTTCTTCAATCTCTGCTTGAAGCCATCTTATTTGCTCTACTGCATACTTTTTCCTTTTCTCATCATCCATCCCTTTGTAAGTCTCTCCTTGCTGCATATTAGTCCTTATAGCCACTTTCCATTCTTCATTTTCCATAAAAATATCATTAAATGATTCAAACAAATCATTATCCCTTTCATTGCAAGCAATTAACTTACCTTTCCATGTACTTGTGTCATCCTTCACCTTCCTCCATTGAGTTCTTGGTGTTGTTGTCTCAACACTCACATCTTCTTCACTCTTACCCTTCTTAGGCATCCACACTTGTTTCTTCTTCTTATCAATTGACTTCTCAAGCCATTTAGGCATCCTATAACCATGCCCTTGTGACACTACTTAAAAACCAACTTTGTTTGTCCTTTGATTCTCTTGCACACTTACATTCATATTAGGAATATGAGAAAAATCAATCTTATAAGGTAAACTTGCCTGCTTGCTTACTTGTTGCTTTCTTGTGTGCTTCACCATCCACTTAGGCATCACATATCCATGATTGACTGCTTTGTGTGAGGATTTCATCTTCCTCTTGCCTCTTCTAACCTATGTATTAATATCTTCATGCTCACAATAACAATCAAAATCAGCACTTAACACTTCATTTACCTCTTTGATAGCTTGTTCCACAGAGCAATCTTTTTCTTCCTTTGTGCTTGGCTGTCCTCTTTCTTCTTCCTGGCATTCAATGGCATCATGGAATTTATCTTCATCTTCCATCTCTCCTCTCTCATGCATTAACCAATGCATCTTATCAACAGCAGCAAACTTTCTTCTCATTCCTGCACATTCACTTGTGCAATTGGTGTCTCCTCTTGCACCAATCTCTTCAATCTTCAAGGCCTTTCTCTTGACCTTCACAAGGCTGTTCATACCTGCACTTACCCATGTAAAAACAACATTAGATACAAAAACAAGAGACCATAATGTCTCCATGAGTCCTCTCTTCATCCACACTCTCATCTTTCCAAGTGCCCTTTCTGGCACTTTATCTTTTCTTTCTTCTCCTCTCTTGTCCTCCTCAATGAGAACCTTCTTCACAACTTCTTCCTCTTGCTACTCACTTGGAAACCTTCTTGTCTTCTTGCCTCTTTGGGCTTCCCTCTTCATGGCAATCTTCTTTTGCCTTCTTCTCCTTTTCACTAGGAGATCTATTGGCCACTTTATCCTCTTCTTTATTGGCCATACCCATGCTTTCCTATTCAACTGCATCCAAGACTCATATTCATCTTTAACCTTAGCTAATTCTTTCTTCAAACTAGCAATTTCTTTATCAAAATCAACATTAGTCATACCTTTGATGCTTGCTTTCCTCTTGCTGCCCTCATATACCTTGCTGCTCTGTAGTGCTTTCAACAATGCTTCCATCTCTGAGATCTTCGCCCAAGTCTTTTCCACCTTGATCTCTTGATCCCTTGTCTCACCCAAGCCTTTTCTCCTTGACTAGTCTTTTGACAATCTCCTTGATCTCACCTAGGCCTTTTGCATCCTAGTCTTTTGATCCATCCTACAGCAACTTTTTGTGCAATACTTCAACAAAACACAAATCACAATCCAATCTTACCTTGCTTTGGATCTTCACTAAGCCTTCCTTGGCTTCTTCTTCTCTAAGCCTCAATGGCTTGGCTGCCTTTCTCTTCACCTGTTTACTTCTCAAAACAAATCTTCAAACCATACTGAATATTAAATCTTACTCATACCCTTCCTCCAGCAGAGTCTCCTAGTGCTTGTCTTGCTGATCCTTTGGCCAAATCCTTCACAACTTCAACATCATTGACAAATGCAACCATTCCAAATTCTGCAACAACTTATGATTAATTTCTAAGTCCCAAGAGCTTCAAGCTCTGATACCAAAAATGATGAAACTATCCTTAGTCTGGTCTTATACCAAATGATGAGGTCACTGCTAATACTGTATTTCAATTTCATATATATATCAAAATGATGACCCTACAGAGTCTGTAGTTCTGAAAAACTTGGAGAAATGGAGAATTTAAATGCAGTGGATCAAAATCCATGAAGAGGGCTTAAATTTACACTAGCCAATTGCATTTCCCTTTATCAAATTCAACATACCTTACTGGTGCGCTATATATCAATACACAAATAGGGCTAAACTATAGAATTAAGACAGTAGACTGAAATGTCATTCAAAAGATCCATCCTCTGCCTTATGCTTCCATCCCAGCTTCTCCACGGCCTTCTTGATCACATTAATTCCACCATGGTTCCACATTAATTCAAAACAGTTGCATCCATGTCAAAAATAGGAGACAACAATCTCGCTTCACCATAGAGCCACGCATTATATCTCCATCGTGGTCCAAAAGACTGGACGTAATCAATGAATACGGTCTGTTATGACGGTCCTGTTAATGGTTACCAACGTATATGCCAAATTCGACTCATTCTCTATTAATGCACAATCTTATCACCCAAGCTTGGTCTCCCCATGACGAATTTCATTCTTCCAGCCCATTATATAGTCGTACATCATGACCAGGGCTCTATCCTATGTCTGGGCTTCCACCTGCGGGCTTGGCCTTCAACGGCCAATCCTCCCTTTTGGAACTTGACCTCTTCTTATTGTCACCTTGGCTCCAAACACAACAATGATCTTCCACACGCCTTTACAAAACTTGTGGACCACCTCACGAATCGTGGAATGGTTAAATACCTTTACCGACTTACTCCACTCTTCAGCTCTCAAACAGAGTTCAACCTCGGTTAACTATCCCAGAAATGCAAGTTCAAATATAGATTCAATTCGATTTTACACAAGTTTGGGTGATGTGCTGTAGCACTGCATAGGCTTACTTCTAAGTTTCAATGCACAAGCTTCTTTGGTTCTAGTGGGACAAACGTTACAGCCTTGAATATTCGATCACAGTATGGTGGTGTGTCATATGGTAAAAAGGAAGAAGTGCAGACTCTGCTTAGAAAGGATTCACAAATTTTGGGCAAGCAGACCACTAACAGAAATAAAATAGATCTATCTCTATTAAAAATTGAAACATTGTATTCCTCTTTTCAACTGTGCTGTATCACTGTACTCCTCGTAAGAATAATTTCATATACTCATTGGAGCAAACCAACATTCCCAGAATTACAATAAATAAGATATACGGCTCAGTAATAAGATATTAAAGTGGCCCAAAATTGTATTGAATTCAATTCATAAACAAGGGCCAGGAATCATATAACTATGCCTAACCCTTACAACAACTTCCTTTCATATATTGGGTCTCAGTTAAATAAATCTCTTCAAAAAGAACTCACATTCATTAATCTTTCAAAACACATACACACCTGTATTAATATGCATTGTGACTGTCCTGTGCTGCCAGTCTCCTTCCTATTACAGCAAAGTTTCTTTCTCTTTCTTAATGAATTTTCTATGCTTCCTCTCCTTACAGCCACTTCTCTTGAATGAGAGGCATTTTTTTGTACTTCCGCTCTCTTTTGCACTATCTTCCTCTCATCGCTCCTTCCTTGCTCCTTCTCTTCTTCTACGCCACCCATGCATATCTTATTTTTTTATTTGTTTTTCAAGAATCTTCTCTAAACCTCCACGCCAAACTTGGCCTCAGGCAAAACAACAAACAGTTTTTAATTTGTAACAATTTACCAAGGTTGAAAATATTTCAACCACTCCTCCATTATTCCCTCAACAACACCAACTATTTATTGTTTTCACTTTTATTTATTTTTTACAATTATTCCTCAACAACATTAAGGAGGGAAAATATAATAATTTGAAATTTGAATTCGAACATGATTTGTAGCCATGTCTTGCCAGAAGATGTGTGTGTAGATTCTCCTGCATCAAAGAGATACAAGAAACCACCCTAAAAACTTGTATTAAACTCTTTACAAAAGGAATACAATTGTAGAAACTTGTTTTCTTCCACACCTCTCTCAGATGTATAGATCTCTTTCTAGATCTCTTTCCCTCAAAATTTCTCTCTCTCAATTACAATCAATTCCAACAACCTGGATTGATACATATATACAATCTTGTACTGTTTAATTCAATAAGCTAAGAAGATCTAATCCTATATATAATATTAGGAAACATGAGCATACAATTACAGCCATTAGATGCACCTCCTAATCAAGGGCTCTAAATAGTCTTACTAAAGATAGAGATGCGGACTTAAGACTAACACTTAATCCTACCATGCAAACATTCTATTTTGTCCACAGAAATAGCATTTTGGATGCACAGGTGACCGACATCGGTCCCTGCCTATCTGCCTGTGACCGACGTTGGCAGATCCATGACCGACGCTGACATCTCCTAGTCAACTCCTGACTGATGTCAGTTGCTCCTGACTGACGCCGGTGACTGTGTAACACCAATAACCTACAAAATACTCATTTGGTGAAGCTTTTAGCTCCACACCTCAACAATCTCCCACTTGGAGATAAACAGATGCACCAGTACCTGTACAGCAGCATCTTCTAGCTCCTCCATCTTCAATCTCAATCATGAAGACCTATAAAATTTGAATGAAGATTCAACTTCTCCTTTTTTATCGGCTTGGTTAACATATCAACAGGGTTCTTATCTGTATGGATCTTCTCCAGCTTTAACTCACCATCCTCCAATACCTGTCTGATGAAGTGGTACCTTCGCTGTATATGCTTTGTTCTTGAATGAAAGGCCAAATTCTTAGCCAAATGAGTTGCACTCTGACTATCACTATATAATCTACAACTCTCTTGCTCCTTTCCTAGCTCTTCCATGAACCATGTCATCCATATCATTTCTTTTCTAGCCTCTGTGACTGCAATATATTCTGCTTCTATAGTTGACAAGGCAACAACCTTTTGTAACTTTGATATCCAGCTAACCGCCGTTCCACCAATAGTGAAAACATATCCTGTGGTGCTTCTTCTGCCATCCAAATCACCTGCCATATCTGAATATACATATCTATGTAGAGAAGTATTTGAACCTCCATAGCATAAATGCCTATTGCTGGTCCCTCTCACATATCTAAGGATCCACTGAACTGCTTTCCAATGCTCCTTCCTTGGACTGGCCATATACTTACTAACAACTCCCACTGCTTGGGCAATATCTGGTTTAGTACATACCATTGCATACATTAAGCTCCCTACTGTGGAAGCATATGGAACTCTACTCATGTACTCTACCTCATCATGTGAATTAGGACATTGTTCTTTACTCAGTTTAAAATTTCCAGCCAAAGGTGTGCTTATCGGTTTTGCATCCTGCATATTGAACCGTTTCAACACCTTGTTCACATAATCCTCTTGAGACAAAATCAACCTGTGATTTTTCTTGTCTCTCTTAATGCTCATGCCAAGGATTTTCTTTGCTGCTCCCAAATCCTTCATGGCAAATGTGTGAGCTAGTTTCACCTTAAGCTTAGAGATATCCTGCATGTGTGATCCTGCAACCAGCATATCATCTACATACAACAACAGAATAATATATCTACCATTATCCAATCTCTTAAAATACACACAATGGTCAGATTGACACCTACTATAGCCATGCTTAATCATAAACCTGTCAAATCTCAAATACCATTGTCTAGGAGCTTGCTTGAGGCCATACAAGCTTTTCTTCAATCTGCACACTAGCTTCTCCTTACCTTTGACCTCAAATCCTTCTGACTGATCCATATATATTTCTTCATCCAAATCTCCATGAAGAAATGCTGTCTTAACATCAAGATGCTCAAGATGCAAATCCTCAATAGCAACTAAAGACAATACAGTCCGTATAGAAGTCATTTTAACAATAGGATAAAAAATCTCACCAAAATCAATACCTAGTTTCTGTGCAATTCTTTTCACTACCAACCTAGCCTTATATCTCATCTGTCCATTCTCAGCTTCCTTCAATTTGTAGATCCATCTATTCTTTAGTGTCTTCTTTCCTGCTGGCAACTCAACCAAATCCCATGTTTAGTTCTCTCTCAAGGAATCAATCTCCTCATTCATGCCTAGCTCCCACTAATTCTTGGATTCCACCTATATTGCTTCATCAAAACTCTCTGGTTATCCACCATCAGTAAGCAATAAATAGAATAATGAAGGGGAATATTCAATTAGAGGTTTACTTACCCTTTTTGACCTCCTAATGGGTGTCTGAGACTCATTCACAACATGCTATCTGCCCAAATTCTTTGACAGTGACCGACCTTGGTCACTTCCAAGCCTGTTACTAGTTGACGTCAGTTCTCTATGACCGATGTCGATTCTTACCTGACTGACATTGGTCACTGTATGACTGACATCAGTTCCTGTATTGCCGATGTCAATTCCTACCTGACCAACATCAGTCTCTATGTTTTCCTGTCTGTGATAATTCTTTCTCGTGAGCTCATTTTGGACCGTCACCTCGTCCAATTCTCCATTGCTCTGCCTAGATTGATTCAGCTTCTTGAGCTGATCACTATACATCACTTTTTCATTGAAAACAACATCATGGCTCCTAATTATTTTGTTAGTTCCTAGATTCCAAAACCTGAAATCATCAGAGCCATAGCCAATAAATGTGCACCTCATAGACTTAGCATCCAGCTTCTTTCTATTTTCCTTATCAACGTGCACAAAGGCTTCACAACCAAAAAATTTGAGAAATGAGAGATCTACCTTTTTACCTATCCATGTCTCTTCTAGAATTCCACCATCCAGAGTTGTAGAGGGTCCTCTGTTAATCAGGTAAACTACAATATCCATAGCTTTTGCCCAAAACTCTAAGGGCAAACCAGCATGCAGTCTCATACACCGTGCACGCTCCATTATTATTTTGTTCATCCTTTCAGCAACTTCATTTTGCTGAGGTGTCCTTGGAACCATCTTTTGCCTATGTATTCCATTCATATAATAATAACTTCTGAACTTATAGTTGTAATACTCACCACCATTATCAGATATAAGGCACTTCAATCTTCTGCCTGTTTCATTCTCAACCATAGCTTTCTAAATCTTAAAAGTGTCAAAAACATCATATTTCTTCTTTATACAATAGACCCATACCTTTGTTGTAGCATCATCTATGAAAAAAGCATAGTACCGTGATCCTCCAATAGAAGCAACTTGGGCTGGCCCCCACATGTCTGTGTGAACAAGCTCCAATTTGTGCTTCTTCTTTGTTGATCCAGTCTTGAGAAAACTCACTCTCTTCTGTTTCCCAAAAATACAGTGCTCACAAAATTCTAGATCTATGCTTTTCAAATCTGAAAGCTTACCTTTTGACTTAAGAATGGACATTCCCTTCTCACTCATGTGGCCAAGCCTCTGATGCCACAACTTTGCATTTACATCTGAAGTAGATAATACAGAAGGAGAATAATTAGTAATACAATTAGATAAATAGAGAGTACCTACTCTCTTACCTCTGGCCAATACAAGTGCACCCTTGGTCACCTTCCAAGATTTAGCTGTGAGAGTTACTGTACAACCCTCATCTCCTAACTTTCCTATAGAAATCAAATTCCTCTTCAAGCTGGGAACATGCATGACATCTCTCAACACCCATGTGTTGCCATTCTACATTTTCAGCTACACTTTTCCTTTGCCAACAATTTTACAAGGCTCATCATCCCCTAAATAAACTATTCCAAAATCTCCATGGACATAGTCACTAAAATATTCTCTATTAGGGGTTGTATGGAAAGATGCACCTGAATCTAAAACCCAAGATTCTATATTATTATGCAAAGAGAATATAAGATCATCTTGTGTAATACCTGCAACTTTTGCTTCTTCTTTACCTTCATGCTGATTGTCTTCTTTAGGCTTTGGCCAGCAATCTTTGCTTATGTGCCCTATCTTTCCACAATTCTAGCATTGTGGCTTCCTGCCATTTCTAGTTTTGGATCTACCTCTCATCTTTGACTTAGACCTTGATCTCCCTTTCTTGCCCTTCTCTTTTTACCTTCCCCTGCTCTCAAAACTTAAAGCGTTCCCTGATGTTTCCTTTGTGCTTTTCCTATGAATTTCTTCATTCAAGATTACACTAAAAACATCCTCTACTTTTAAAATATTTGAAGCAGATGCAGTATTACTAACTGCCATTACCAAGCTATGCCAGCTTTCAGGCAAAGAACATAATATTAAAAGGGCCTTAATTTCATCATCAAACACTATTTTGACTGAATTTAATTGATTTACAATTCCATGGAAATCATTTAGATGATTAGATACAGATCCACCTTCCTGCATTTGCAAATTAAATAACTGCTTCATAAGATATACCTTATTTGAAGCTGAGGGTTTTTCATATAAATTTGCTAAAGTAGTCATTAACTCTACCATTGAATTTTCCTGTGATAAATTAGATATCATAGTAGATGCCAAACTCAATATTATAGATTCAAGAGCCTTTCTATCAAGAACTTCCCATTCTTCATCATCCATGTCTTTGGGCTTCTTTGAAACCCCACCGAACAGTAAGTATAGATCTTTCTGATACAGATAATCTTCTATCTGCATTCTCCAATGTTGATAATTCTTGCCATTAAACTTCTCCATTCTTAGTTTACTTTTTTCTGCCATTGCTTTCTCCCACTCAAACAGAAATTCCTGTGAGTAACTTGTAATCAATGCACACTAACCAGATCTGAAACACCTGTTAGTCAACCTAAGCTCTGATACCACTTGTTGGGGATCAACCAACAATGTTGATTACTATATGAAAGAAATTAAATATGGAATTAAACTAGAATGATAAGTAACTAGAATCAGAAATAGCAAAGAACAAGAGATATAAGAAACCACCCTAAAAACTTGTATTAAACTCTTTATAGAAGGAATACAATTGAAGAAACTTCTTTTCTTCCACACCTCTCTCAGATGTATAGATCTCTTTCTAGATCTCTTTCCCTCAAAAGTTCTCTCTCTCAATTACAATCAATTCCAACAACCTGGATTGATACATATATACAATCTTGTATTGTTCAATTCAATAAGCTAAGAAGATCTAATCCTATATATAATATTAGGAAACATGAGCATACAATTACAACCATTAGATGCACCTCCTAATCAAGGGCTCTAAACAATCTTACTAAAGATAGAGATGTGGACTTAAGACTAACACTTAATCCTACCATGCAAACATTTTGTTTTGTCCATGAAAATAGCATTTTGGACGCACAGGTGACCGACATCGGTCCCTGCCTGTCTACCTGTGACCGACGTTGGCCGATCCATGACCGACGCCAGCATCTCCTAGTCGACTCCTGACCGACGTCGGTCGCTCCTGACCGACGCCGTTGACTGTGTAACACTAGCAACCTGCAAAATACTCATTTGGTGAAGCTTTTAGCTCCACACCTCAACACTTAATCTTGTTCACTACCAATTACTTGACCTCACTTTCCTTAACTATGTTGTATAAATCTGTGAATGATAGAAACTACTAAAAAATAATAAATTTATGTAGAGGTGGAATCAAAATCTACTTTAAAATTTCTTTTAACTCCTTATCTTCCATAAGATTTCATCATGTTCTATAGCATGACCTTATACCTTAATACATATTATGTGATATGTTCATTATATTCTTGTTACAGTTGAAAATCTGAGCATATGAAATATTTTCACTTATATTGATTAATAAATGTAAAAAGGAATAAATATTTTAAAGGGTTGGATGCATGATCTAATTTATGTGGTCAATCATGAAACCATATTAGTGCATATTATTTTAAGCTTATTATAAATAACTTGGTCAAGAACCTATCATTGGATGGATAGTCCAAACATGTTAGATTAAATTCTCTTAAATGTTATCTAGGGTCACCTTTTATATCATACAAGGTATGCTTAGTTACCATAAAACCAATTCGCATAGGATATGTTTTGAAATGTTGAGACACTAGAGTATGAAATAAAGTTTATGAATCAAGTACATGATTTCATTTCAAAGTACCTGGTTCAAAATGTAACACCTTAGTTTGTAAGGATTGAACATCTTGCATAAGGGATTGTACATTAGGATTAGAATGTGCGATAACCAAAGTTGATGTCATTAATGACTTATTAGGAATTTGCACATTGATTTGAGAAAACTCCTAAGTTACCCCTGTAGTAGAAGGTGGTATAAAGGATGTATCATATATAGTATAAAAATATAAAGAACTCATATTAATTGAAGTTTCTAGATATTTATTAGTTATGATTGCATTTTTTATTTCCAAAAGATTTTTCAAGATTGTATGATGATCATGACATTGATGGACTACTTATCAAAAGTTCTTAATAATTTTCACTTTTTGATCGATGGTTTTTCACCATTTAAAGGTGTTAATTCATCACAATGCTCATCTTGAGAGTCAATGTTACTTTTAGTGAACCCATCATATGGTTTCCAATTATTGTATGAGTAGTTATTTGGGTTAGTACTTCTTACCACATTTATGAGAGTTGGGGCATAGTCTCTTCTGAACCCAAGAGTTTACATAGTTACACAAATTTGGGGTATAATCACCCTAACTTTCCATGTGATTCAACAAAGAAGCACAATTTATCCATGGTTAAACAAGAGGTACTAATCTCCAAGTGCTTTAGTGGAATTAAATTTCTCTAATACTTAAACAAGGAAGCATAATCTCCAACAAGTTTCAAGGGAAACATGGTTTTTGCCAACACATTGCGTACTGCTTCTTTTCTCTTTAATTTTCAAATTTGAAATTCAAAATTCAAATTTTGATATATGGACATTGATTACTACATGTTTGTTTTAGGTTTTTTTAATGACTGACCTACACAATTAGAGCTTCTTATTATGTAAAAAGTGTGTTTTGCATACTTAAGTATATATTTTTATTTTAATTTAGAAATTCTATTACTAGAATAAAAAGAAGAATTTTTAGATACTAAAATTTGGTATTAAGTAATTGAAAATGACAAGCTTGACATAAATTTGAAATGCATGACTTGCATGTACAAATATGATCCTAACCTAGCAATCTCTCACACCTACATGCTACTTTATGGGTTTGATCATTTGCTTCTATTGCTACACACCTACATGAACCTCACCATATATTTAAAAAATAATCACTATCCTTCATAGACATCTCCATATCTTTATTTCATTCATCATGTGCATAGGTTAGTAACATTAGACTAGATTAATGTTTCCAATCAATACCAACATGATCCTAATGGTATTGACCCTCTTCCAACAAGGGATAATTAATAAAATTAAAATATTTCCTTAGGGTGGCCAATTTTACGAGTGTGTTAGTGGTTTGATAAATTACCTAATTGGAATCATGTATAAACAAATTAAGGTATCACTTAATAAAGTGCTTAGCACCTATTTGGCATACATCTATGCACTACTACACATTGATAAATTGTTCCTTATTCTTCCAAAATTATGAATCAATCATTAGGAATAATCATAAGACGAGATTGATGTTTACCAAATCTAAGTCAAGGAAATAATTTTCAAGTACAAAATTCAAATCATTAGCTACATTAATATAGTGAAGGATCACAATTACACAATCACACTAGGTAGAATAACTATGCATGGTTTGATTCCCATCCTTGAAGCATCATATACATAGGAAATGGTGAATAATTAAATAGGTATGATTAAGGTAATCTAAATCCATTACACTTTCCTAATTTTTTTGTAGGTTTTCATCCCTACCAATCACACCTAGGGTTTCACGGTGAAGGAGACTAATTTATGTAGTTATGCACATCATCAAGGTTTGACAATAAACATATAGATCTTTTGTAGACATGTGACTATATGATCATATACACATATTTTTATATAGGTCACTACCAACCAACATAGATTAATATTAACACTTGATACTAATCCATATCCAATAGAACCAACCCTACATAGATAGAAACATAGTTCTTGAACTAAACAATCACATACCTAATTCAATTTGTTTTTCATGAGTCAGACACAATTACATTTAGATATTCAACCAAAAAATATCACTCATTCATTTATTGTACTTACTATCTTTAGAATATGCCACATGTTAAATCATTGTAATCAGCTTTAGTATTTTACATTCATATGTATGTTTGAATGTCATATCTATCGATATGAATTATTTTACTAGTTTCTATCCATTAAGGTTTCCAAATCCAAATTAGGGTAAAATATGGTGTGACCTCTCTTAGTATATGTCAAAGAACATATGATCTATCACATGGTTAAAGTAACTATGTTAATCTTAAATTTAAGCCTAAAATTACTTATATTTTAATAACCATCCACTTATATGCATAAAGGTTTTTATCTTAAATTTTACATGTATCACCTTATTAATAATTTCAGTATCTTCTCCAAAAAATTCCTATTGACTAATGAAAAATGGAATCAATCTAACTAATCCAATATATCAAGCTCAAAAAAATATTTTTGTGAAAAAAAACCACTCTAAATTTAAAGGTATGGGTAAGAGATTATGATTTTTTCATTGAATTGTTAAAATGAAAGGATAGTATTTTGAATAAAATGTAGCCACACATAGAAGCTAGATATTCATCAAAAATATTTCTCCTAGAAATATCACCAAACAAAATACTTTAAAAAAAAAAAAGTTGTTTCACATGGATTGCAATGTTGAATATGCATAAAATTTAATTTTTGAGGAGAAAACTTAATAATCAAAGGAGATTATATAGGGATTTAATGAATTTAGAATAATGATAAATCCAAATACATAAATTAATATTAAAACACATGTTATATTCTTTTATTACATAATTAATCTGGCATTACAAATATATAGGAAATGTCTTTCTTATAAATAGGGAGAGTCATATCCCTATAGTCCCTCAAAAAGTAACCTCCCAACTAACTAGAATCTCTCACTAATTAAAAACCTATATATGTAATATTATTGTTACTCAGAAAAATATAACTCTCAAATATTATATTTTAACTACTAACCAAATATAAAAACTAGTGAATTATTACTCTCGTAATTATTCACTCAAATTCCATGTGAGGCTAACTTTTCCTAACATTCCACCCTTAGTACTTACATGGTAATTTGTGTTTTACAAGACTTAATGAAGGTAGAGAAGGAACTTATCAACTTATAATCAACCATTTACTATTGGGAACACATCTACCAAAATGATGTCAAAACTTTGAATAAAAACCATCTGCCATAAACCATTCTATAATAGGAACACATCAACCTAATCAGTGTGGGAACTACATGTAGGAACCATATATTTAACCTTCACTCTTGAATATCCATACCACTTTTTTAGGAAGTAAATATTGTGATAAAATAATAAATACACCTCTTATTTGTCACATATATAAACCAGTAGTGAAAATAAAACATAGTCACCACTATAGCAGAACTTACCCATCATTAGTGGATAATGAGAGGCATATAGATCCTACTTCCTCCTATGCCTCCAACCTCCTTCATGTCCCTACTTAATTATCACACTGAAACTTAAATATCAATAATTTCCATATTAATATTATTTTATAACCCTCCCCCCCCATAATCTAAAACATAATGGATGTCAATTTCAACTGAAAATGCATCCAATTACAAATAATTTTGACACACTTTATTGACATTGATGATGACATACAATAAAATTGAAAAAAATACTAACGAATCCATCAATATCTTTGACACTAAAAACCTTTAATAAGACCCTTAAAAAAATACTACTTGTAAAGACCATTTAATTTATATCCCTATTATTTGAACCAAAAGAAGACTTTTAACATCTCACTATAATGAAATCTAAACATAGCAACAATAATGCTTAGAATAAAAGACATATAAAATAGATATGAAGAATACCTATTGACTAATTTTGACCCCCAAGGTCAAAAGGTCAACCCCTATAGGCAAAAAAATGATTGTCATTTTTTTAAAACCCTATCCCTAGATTTGTCATGCCTTATGTGGTCTCCAATAGGTCTTTATAAATCCTTATTAGCATTTTTTAAAGTAAATTTGGAGAAATTAAGGTAGTGTCTTATATTGGTTTAGTCATGCCATGGAGTGATGAGAGTTGGTAAAATGGTGTCATAAGGTCCCTAGTTTACTATCAAATTCATTTCATGCCTTAATCAAATTATACAAACATTTCATGTTGGTTTGGAAAGCTTAAGGTTCTTTTGTGAACTTTAAAATAATGTTTTATGAAGAAAAAGATGTTTTTTGGCTAACTTCCACATGTTTCAAAGACTAAAAAGTGAACGATTCATACTAAAACTCTTTTGGAGTTTATTGAAGTAGTTATATAACTTTACTATGTGTAAGGATGTCATAAAGTGGTTAGATTCTTAAATTTTAATGCTTAAGAAGATGTTTTATGCACTTGTATGGACTTGGGAGCTCATATTCAAGGGAAAATAGTTTATAAGTGTATCTTAAGATTCCATAGGTCAGATTCAAGATTAGAGTGAAGTTTTAGGTCCTAAAAATGCAAAATTTTCTCTAAAACCTCCATCACTCTCTTCACAAGCTAGTAAGGGTTAACTTCAAGTGTTCATTTTGTATAATATGGTGAGATTCAAGTTTGATATTTTTAAAAAAGGAGGGGGTCCTAGTGATATTTATATTCATATAAATATTCATTAGATTAATGGCTTGAGATTTATGAACAATCACTGAGACTTTGGGGTGGTCTAAAACTACTTTCAAATCCCACAGACTTAAATCTTCTACTTGAAATGATAGTTTTAGATGATTTGTATGCATAAGATCAATTGTAAGAGATGATTATGGTTTTTTAATATATTTCATGTGATTTATTAGGTCACACTTGGCATGTGTGGCCTCAATTTGGTAAGAAAATTATATTGTATTCACTTTGTAAGGTGATTGTCTTTGGCTTCTTGATTGTTTCAAGGTATTCAATAGCCAAAGAATGTTGATGAAGGCTTTTTTGAATTATTTATTACCTTATGCATATAAAGTATTCAACCAATGTCTTGAGTACCTAAACTCACCTTGGTCACCCTTTCATATTTCTTGAAGTGTCAAGGTAGTTCAAAAGGTGGATCATAAGTCATCATTTTAAGGCAGCAAGTCAAGTGAGGTGATATGTCAAGGTATGTTATCATAGTTTTATTTTACACCCTATTTTAAATTGTGTCAATTTTTATCTTTCTGATTAGTTATGTATAAATATCCATAATAGGCCTTGGGGTGGCCCTAATGGTCTAAACTTACTCATATAGAAGATGACCCAATGTTGTAGCTTATGACCTATCATGAATTCATCCAAATATTTTGAAAGCTTTCAAGATAGGGAAAGGTAAAAGGGTTAAATATGTTATAAATAATATTAGGTAACCATGTTTATGTCTTTGTCATGTTTTAAGGTCCTTTGATTGATATTAAGGTCTCCTCTTTTTGAACCTTCACTTAAGATCATATCTATTACATTCAAAAGGGATGTTTGACAATATAATGATCTTATTTTGACCTCAAGACATTAATAATACAGTAAATTATGCCATAAAATGTCCCCGTGATCACCATAATCCCATTAAATAACATTTCATATGCAAAAGGGTGTCTTTTCATAAATCAAAAGCTTTTATTTGCCATTAAAAGGGGCCAACATGTGGGAAACAATGGATTTTCAACTTCCCTCAGCCATAATTCATGTTTTGAATTGAATTTTGACCCCTATTTTCCATCCTCATACCCACCAATAATGTTTCAAGGTCTAAAAACTTGAGAAAAAGTAGGAAACTAATGTTTTGTTGGTGTTTTTTAGAAAGTACATATCTGTGCAATATAGACACGGTTAAAAAAAGTTGGGGATATAAATAGGGGATATAGTATATAAATTAGGTGAAATAATCCAATATTTTAAATCTAAGAAAGATCAAAAACCTACCCCCTTCACATCATCCTCCTTATCAACCATGGATAACACCTTCGGTTCTTATCCATTACAGATAGGAGAGAGGAGATGGTGACCTAAGATCTTGGAGAGAGGAAGAAGGTATAATAGTATTATGATACTTGGAATTGTTTCTAATAATGATTTACCATGATTTATGAACAATGGTTAATAATCTAAGGTAGTCAAACTAGCCTTCTACATCCACATAAGGTCAAGAATGAAATAGTTTTAGTGTGTTTCTAGCCTAGTTATAGAAAATGACAGTTGTGTGTGATTTATAAAAGTATTAAAGGTCCTACCATTGCATTATCCACCCCTATTCATACATGTGAGCCTATGGGGGAAATAAACCTCTAAGTTATCATAAGTGGTAAACTGCAAGTAATGTTTTCTTAATGTTGTAGGATCTCTAATGCAAATATCTAAGAAAGGACAATATTTTGAGGTTTAGTGATGGTTTCATGGATTTATTAAGATATTATTGCCTCTTTATCTCAATTAGAGTGATCATATGAACCTTTAACTCTCTAAATATTATTCCTTCAAATGATTATGACTATGTAGTTGATCTTTGGTGCAGATATGGACTGAGTGTTCTATGGTGATGGATATTAGATGTCATTAAGACACCATAGAGGTAGCAAAGGTATCATGAACACATGTGGAAGAGTCTATATCATAAATATAAAACCTCATTATGACCCTCATAGTCAAAAACCATAAACTAGTCCTCCAATGCCTTCATAGACCTATTTACTAGAAGTTAAGTTTCATTACCAAAAGTTAAGGTATTCATATAATCTTAGGTTTCAAATTCTCCCTTCATGTGTCTGAGTAACTAGTTCCAAATGTCTTTCCCTATTAAGTGTGTGAATATGGGTTCTTAGGTTCTTCATAAGTGATCTTGAGCATGAATCAATAGTTCATGTTAACCTCTTAATGAACCTTTGATATCTAATGGTTTCATCAAGAAAATTCACTTCATGATAGGCTTTGAGTTCCAAGTTAAAACTCCATAAGATCATGTAACCACTACCCACATATTTAAGCCTCTCCACACAATCCCAAGCCATAAAAACAAGCTCTAAATGATGTATATTAAAACTAGGATCCATTGAGACTATGAAGAAAGGGCCTATTCAAGTATAAGTACTATTGATAAAAACTATAACCAATTGCATAAGGTCAACTCAAAATCAACCTTAAAAGGGTTATCCTAGATGACATACAAATAAATCTCAAGGATGTAAATAAGGTCATAGATTGTGAAGATGACTATATTAAGGATTGTGATGAAGTTAAATAATGTTTAACTATGTCGTAAACATGATATAAAATCCCTCCTTCTCAATTCATCCTATGGTTAGGTTTCATTTATAGTCATAAACTGAGATCACCAAGATTATAATTGTTATAGTCTACCTTCATTATTGACTATAATATGTATGTACATGGAGGAAAAACTCAGATAGAGAGGTAGGGTATAGATTTCATGTCCTTTAAAAGCAAAAAAACATGAAAGGATGACCAAGTAAGCTCAATTAGACATGGGTAGTGGCCTAGGTATATTCAAATCTAGCTAACTAGTTAGAATGCCTTACTGATGTCAATGAAAAAAATAACTAGTTATTATATCACCCCTTTTTGATGATATCCATCTTCTTTAGTATTACAAAGGGTGTGATCAATCCAAGAAGTTACTTGGTCTGGGTTAAACACTCAGGACACATAGGCATGTGCATAATTGTATAGGTGGGCTTTGATAGTAAAATTGGGGAGGCCAAAACTTAAAGGCTATGGTTAGATCTTGAGAACATGTTACCTAAGCCCCCTAATTTTATCACTGTAGATAAATAGAAGAGATTACTCATATCTCCAACACCAACTATTTTAAGAAATTGCACTGAATAGTGATGGTTATAATAGTTCTACATGAGAGAGAGATAGAGGTGGTGGTATGGGTAGATGAGGGATAATATAACATTGGGGCCAAAAACAAACCTACAAGTGGCTTAAGGTTATAAAAATTAGTTTAAGCCTATAAGACCTAAATCCGTCCTTGACCCCCCAAGACCCCATATCCACCTTCTTGGTAGATCCAAACCTCTAATCAGACTTAAGGCTATGATAAGATGCATGGTGATGATGTAAGTCTTGAAAGAGTGTTTCTAGGAAAAGGAAAGTAGAGAAGTGGAAATGTTGGTCCTATCACCCCTCTTGAGCTCTATTACCCTAATCAACCATGTTGAGCTACCAACTCAAGCACTCATATCTCACATGGCATAATGAATCAAGTTTAGTTCTCTTAGGGGGATTTAGGAACCCCTATTCACTTAATATCCATGGAATAAAGAGTTGTATTAAGGATCCCCTCTCTATGAATAATCCTTAACACTGTAACCTACATAGAATGTTTAGTAAGGAGATCAAAGGCCACCAACTTTAATTTAGTACTCATCATAAAAGTTTCATGGGAATAGGAGCTATTCAAGAGATTTGAAGGGATCTATGGGATAGACATCCATGGAAAATGGTTTTGGTTTTAAGGCCTATACTTTATGAACCATCATTAAGATGCTAGGCCACCAAAACCCTCTAAAACCCCTAATTAATAATGATGAGAAAATTAGACCCTCAAATACTTCTAAATGAGATATTTGGGACATGAAATAGTTTTAATAGTCTCCCTAGGTCACATGGGCACCCAAGTGGTCTGATGGTTGGAATGTGCAAAGTAGATACTGTACAAATTAAGACTAAAAAGTTTGCTCTAAGCCTATATGAAATAAATTAAAAGGGGTCTAAACCTTCTACATTTTTTTAAGGAGGGAGAGGGATCAATAGGTCTCAAAGAGTTGAATAATGTACACCTATAGGGGCCTCTATGTCTAATAGTCACTTGTAAACATGCCTAGGTGTCTACGTAGAAGACTATTGTACATAAAGAAAAAGTAAGTGGCTTCATCAATCTAGCATGGATAATTTAGAGGCCCTAAAAGGTGGATTTCATACTTGAAAGGGTGGCTAATTTCCTCATATCTCCAATTTGGATTCAAGATATAGTAACTTTGCCTTTAGGCGTGTTGGTCTTACACCTTATCAAAGCATGACTATATGAAGACTAAAATAGATGACACAAAAGGATTTATATAATACTTAAACCATCATGGAAATTAATTTCAAGGGGTTTCAGATGTGTGGGTAATAGAGGTTTGTAGAGGAAAGATCAAAGTTGGTTAATTTGGCCTAAAAATGCCTTGAGAGTGCACAAAATGCATAATTATCACCTAAGGAGAAAATTGATGACCTTATAGCTATAAAAAATAGTAGCATGGGGTTCTAATAACTTTATGAAATTTTATGGGATTTTTATAGAAGAATCTAGTGGTATTAGTTTATAAATTAAGGGCCTACCCTTTATGAACCATTACTAAGAATCCAAACCCCTTAAACCTCCCTAAAACCCTAATAGTGACTTGATGGAGACAATATTGAAGAACTTGCATCCAAATGCATTGGAATGGCTTGGTAGATAGATGGACCTCATATTAGAATCTAAGGATACCCCATCCATGGCATTGGTCTATACAGATAGTTATATAGACCTCCCATAAACACTATTTTGGTATGGTTTAAGGATAAATCCAAGGTGGAGAGATTAGTGAAAGGTTTCAAGTCATTGGGGAAGGTAGTATGAGGTGTCTTCTAACTTATCAAGCCAAAAAATACTCAAAATCCTTCTTATAAATTCCCTTGTAATTTAGAACTAAAATTCCAATCTGAAAAAGTTAATGAGAGGTGAGCTAGTCACCTAAATGAGTTAAGTTTACAAGTGTTTACTACTTATAAGGCATAAGTATTGATATGGTATTATTTTTTAGGCTTGAAATAGGCTCACTCACTCATCTTAAAGGTTTTATTCAATCCCCATGTCCATCCAAATAATGAAAATTCAAGAAACTAGGCCTAATTGCCTAATAAGCCTACTTAGCTAACTAAAAGAGGAGACTATTTATGTAGAGGGATACTATGGAGTAAATATAGGTCATGAAACTTTTGTAACTAACTTATGTGGATGAGCAAGATCATTTTTAAACTATCATGGAGGATAGGGCAGTCTTCCAAGTCTTATTGGCATGTAGGAAGGAGGTGGCAACTTAATGCTTCATGGGGATGCCTAATTAAACCACTTTGATACTTTGTAATTATCAAACTTAGAGGGAATTGACTAGGTTGGCATACTCATCTTGTCTATGGGTTTAACCTTAGCCAAAAATAGACTTTAGTGCCTAAAAATGCTCATTAAAAGCTACTCATCACCAAGATAATGCATGGGATAAGTATGGTCATCCATGAGTTATTCATTCCCTTTCCCTTTCCATGCCACATTTTATTCTCCCTCTTGTTCATTATTTTATAAATTCAAGTTCTAAGGCCATTGTATTCATCCCTTAGCTAGGTATGTTCAAACTTTTTCCAAATTGTAACTTGTAAGCCTTATGAATCAATAACTAAGGACTATTTTCAAACTTTTTTGATAGAATAATATGTTATGTGTTTATTAATTTATATATGTGTTTAAGTTTCATTCTCCTTTACAAGTCCTTTCCTTCACCTAGTTGTTAGGATACTATTCTATGCAGGTCATGTGATGTGCCAAATATTGACGATTATGTTTTGAGGAGTAATATGGTTGATAGTGATTATAACAAACCTCTTATCCAATACATTCAAGTTATAGACATACATTATATCCTTCATATGAAATAATTATGTTTAGAAGATCATTGGAAATTTTGTTTTAGTCATTAGTTCTAGCTTGATTTATAAAGTACTGATTAAGGATCAATTAGAGTGGATAAGTCAATATTAGAGCATCACCTCCCTTAAATTAGATTTTATTTCATGTTTTTGTATCTATTTTTACCCCAACAAGTTATTAATCTTAGGAATTAAACTCAATTGATGTATCAGGGGAGATAGCCCTATAAACTAGAGGTTTAGTCCATCCATAGGTCACCCATAGCCCTTGGAATAATCCCATGTTACACAAAACTTGGAGAATTTTGAATAATCCTCTCCCAAGGGTAAATTTTTTAAAAGTTTGAGCCATCCTCTTCAAGTAATATGCAATGCTTTCTTATTTCAAAAACTATGTTATATGATTGATTTTACATGAATCACTTGAAAAGGATCTAATTCTACCTTATCAAAGGTATATGAATGTCCTAACCTCATGAAGGTGTAATGAGGTAATTAATAAGCACTATTTAGGTGTATATGATCAAAATCACACCAATTAAATTTTCAAACCATGAAAAATGCATAACTACATGTTTATATACCTATAGGTCTTCATTTTAGGATAAATGCATTGAATTTGCACAAAGAACTAAGTTTTAATACCTAATTTTGGAGGTCATTATGGTTTCTTTACATTTGGAGAAGGTTTTAGACTAATGGAAATGTGATTTCAAGACATAATGTTCATAATAACCCAAACAAACCTAGAATCCTAATGGAGATAGTCAAGTTTGTAAGAGAGTGTTAATGAGTTTGTATAAGACTAAACTAAATAAGAAGGAACATTCATGAGGTTCAAACTCTATCAAATTCTCAATGGCCTAGTTTATAAAATCAAGTTTAAAATTGGATGTTCAAATAACTCTTTCAATCTTCACCTACAACCAAGAGACTCTTGACACACACATAATTAGGCCTGCTTGAGGCCTTAAGCTGGTTTCCAAGCCTTATGATTCAAAATTACAATGTGTAAATGGAAATTATAAGATATTCTAAGATATTTAAAATTATCACTTAAAATTCCAAATTATCTCATAAATGACTAATGGTTTCAAGGAGGACAAGAGGTCTGATTGGAACTAATAAGCCTAAAAAGCATGTACCATACATGCATATGTGTGAAGTTGTAGTGAGATTTATGTTTGATATAGTGTGATATGAGACTATGAGGACTCTTAGTAAAGCTTGTGAAATTTGATACAAGTTTTACAATCAAAACCTTTTTAAACAATGGATTCTCATAAGCTCAGTTAAGTGGTTTAGAAAAGACTACACTCACACAAAGTCTTATGTATGTAATTTTGATTAGAATGGTTTGATGAAGGTGAGTTTTGAAACACAAAGGCATAATGAAGGTTATTAAGAGGTCAAAGAAACACCTTATGAGGTTTTCAACTTTTCAAAAATTAATAAAATACATGTGTTAGCCCATATAAACTTAAAGCCTGTGTTAGTTTATGATCTAAAGGAAACTCATGTATAAGTGAGCTTGAAGTTAAATAGGTTTATGGAAAATGAGAAATATAATGAATACAACTTTATGATATTTATCTAAACTAAAAAAAAATTAAGTATTATCTAAATTATATTTATCCCCATCACCTATAGTCAAGACAAACTCAGTTGAGACATACCGGTCTGTCCTTGAGCATGAAGAACATATGGGGTATTTTCATTAAGATTGCGGTCCCAATGGTCTGACGTGATGAAAAAGACCTAAGAATAAGTTCTCATAAATTTTGAGCCTTGAGAGAATAAAATAAGGACAAAACAAGACCTCTAATAGAGTTAAGAAGATTCTTCAACCAAGATCTCTCCATGAATCCATTATCACAACCATGAATCTAATTCATTGCAAAAAAAGAATAAACTATCTATTATACACTCTATTTTGTTATATTCTATATCAAATGTTTTATAATAGAGATGTAAAAATAGGCATAGGATAAGATAATCCTCACCATCCCATGCATGTGGGACTAGCTTCCCCAATATAGGTGGAAGCAAGGCATAAACCTATCATCCTAATGAATGTGGGATAAATATCTCCAATGAAATAACAACTAAGTAATCTAAAGAGTAGGAAATTAATCTCCTACATCAATGTCCCCCCTTAAGCATAGATTAGGTGGGTATAATAAAGGATGCAATGTGAATCCATGTGTCCTTATGAACACCAATCCATCTTGCCAAAATACATGGATGTTAAGTCGATGTAAATATCAAGTGAAATTAAGAATGGTATTGAATATGAGGACCACTAAATATGAACATTGCACTATAGAATACTAGGTAGAATGATGGACCCAAGGAAGCATTACTTGATCACCCTACAATAATATGGTAAGAAATGAACATAAATACTGGTGGGGATGTCACACTAGTGTCACTATAAGAATAACCAATAATACCATGGATTCAAGTAAAAAATATTCATATGAGTTCAAGCAAACAAAACACATGAATAAGATACCCATGTATAAAGGAGGAGTCTAGAAAACACTAAAAAAGTGCAACATATACATATAACTCTCATTAAATGGAAAAAAAGAGAAAACCCATAGGGAAAAATCCCCCCAAAAGAGATAAAAGAAGAGAGAGATTGAAATCCCCCAAATATGATATTGAATTATTCCACACTCCAAGTACTTGAAAGTCACAAAGGAACTCAATCAATATGAGTGGTCTGAATCCACTACTCGATCACAAAAATAATTGACATTGGGCTTCACCAAAATAAATTCAATCAAGGATATTGTTAGTGGTAACAAAATTACAAAAGAGTAATACATGTGAAAATAAATTTCAACACCTAAGAAGTAGAATGTACACCACACCCTCCCATACTACTGACTAGGTGGAGTGAGGATAAAAAAGATGAATAAACACCCCCCCCCCCCATAATGCTAAATGGATGGAGTGGATGAAAAAGGTCTGAAAAAGTGGTCTAAATGCACTACTCAAACACTAAATAATATGACACTATATACACTGTAATAATGTCATATTATGCTAAAAAGAGATTATCAAACTATTGAAGAAGACAAGATAACACTAGGATTTACCATAATATCTATACTTCAAGCTATTAGAGACTGACAACTATTGAAAAAGTGGTGTCAAAAATACAAATAAGATATCTCAAAGAGGATGGCCTTGGTGGTGATGGAAGAGATAATCAACTGAAGAAGTGAAAAAGTGCCTAGAATAGAGCACATAAACACATGAAGGTATACAAGGTTGAATCACCAAACCCCCATAGAACTTTACAAATTAGTATAAGTACAAGATATCTCATACATAAAAAACACCTAATGGAAACAAGGAATCCATTGGGCTTCACCATAATAGCTCCAAACAAGGAGGTTATTGACCTATCAAAAAAGTCATCAAGTATCATGAGAGATGTTCCAAAAATAATGGAGAAAAAAGTGTCTCCATAGAAGAAGGTAAGGCACTAATATTTGACACTTTACATTTTAGTGAATTTTTACAAAATAAATGACACTAATAGATTGGGAATTAAAAAACATACACTTATAAAAAATATCACTTGATTTTGAGTTATTCATCAAAAGATATAGTTTTTACAAGGTTATCCCATCTTAAATGGGTCAAAAAAAACATTACACCAAAAATTAATAAATACTTGAAAAAAATGAAATTATTTCTACCAAATCTAGAGAACATGGATTTTAAGGAAATTTGAAGCAAAATAAAATAAAATTCTTCCCCATAGATCTATTCCACGCTGACTTTTCACTTTAAATACAATATCTATTTTTTTTCTTAGTCGTGCATAAAAAATCATAGAGAAATATAATCATAAGGTTAATGTCAGAGCCTCATATCTCCTTGGATATTGATCAAAATATTTATTATGATCAATTTTTGGAAACCTCTCAAAGTCCTCTTTCCATTAGTGAAAGAATTTTCTAAATTGGACACCTATGTGAAGACAAAATTGATCTGCAATATAGTTACAATTTTTTGGAAGAAAAAACATTATAATTTCTCCACAAAAAAATGTATGACCAACACAATAGATCTAATCAACTCAAATTCAATTCATTATGATTGATTAAATCTAAACACAATATATCTAAGCATACTCAAAACTAGAAACTTTCCACAATAGAGGTGTTTTGAATATGAAAAGCTTAGATCTAAAAAGGAACCATACAACTTATCTAAGGAGTAGACAAACAATGCAAAAAATGATAGTTATAAAAATGGAATTTGGAGACCACTCTAATACCATGATAGAGTTAAAAATACTCTTCAACCAATATATCTCCATGAATCCATTATCATATTCATGAGGCTAATTCATTGCACACAAAAAATAACTATTTATTATCCACTCTATTCTATTCTATTTTATATCAAATAGTTTACAATCTAGATGTAAAAATATTTAGAGGATAGGAGAATCCTCACCATCCCATGTATTTGGGACTATCTTCCCGAATATAAGTGTAATGAAGGCATTAAACCATCATCCTCATGAATGTGGGTTAAACATATCCAATGCAATAACACCTAAGTAAGCTAAAGAGTAGGAAACCAATATCTTACACCAACAACCTCTAGGGTCAAATTGGCTATTTTATCTTAAACCCACATGGTAGGTAACCCAATTTACAGAACCTTTTGAAGGCCACTACTCATTGTAAGGTGATAGTAACTGAGCCATAAGTGATAGAAAATACATAAGGGAAATCTACTCTAAGGGGTGGTGATACACCTATATTGCTTATCCACTCACTCAACTTGAATTCTAACAACACTAGTAGACTAATAAATAACTAAACAAAAAATTTCATGAGATCCTGCGCAAAAAATGTTTCATGTGGAGGCTATACTAGGTAACTAGATTACAAGGTCATGACAAGAAGGTCTGCTATGAAACTCTTACCAATCATATCACACTTCAAACTCCATCACCAACTCTTCTACACACCACATAACCTACATAATACACCTTACTACACCCTTATTTGGGTCAAATAACTCCTCCCCCTAATAGTTATAACATTGATGAGGTGTAATTAGGCTATCATAAACATATAACAACCATCCTCCTTTTGAACATATTTGAAGAAGTCAAGAAACTACCCTCTCTCTCCATTATGACCATGAAATGTGAACTTAAATCCTTCAGTACATCATTTACATGTATTAATATCTTTGCATTAACTCATTTCACCATCCCTCTACACCAACCTTCAACTTCCTTATTGACTAAATAGGCCAATTAGGCCTAATAGCCTAACTATTAGTTTTTCTTAGCCATGAAGGTCTAATTAAAACCTTATAAATATGTAAATATATGATTTTAATACCTAAAAAAACCCTTTACATCATACCATAAGCCTTTTTGATTAAGAGGTACCTGTAATTTTACCACACTAGTTGACTAGGTCACCTTGTCCTTCATTTTTGTAGATTGGTTATATATAAGAACCTTACATAGGTACTTCCAGGAATAATTTTGGCAATATAATGACTTTATGATGGAAAATAAGTCTCAAAAATTCATATCCAATGATTGGTAACTCTTAAAACAACTTTGTACCCTATAAATTTCATAAAACCCTAAAAAAATACACTTTTCTACCAAATTCATACAATGATCGTACAACTAAGTACCATGGGCAGGGGATCCTATAAGTTATATTTATGGTTTAGGTTTTTATCAAACCATTCTAGGTTATTTGAGTGTAGTTATTTCCATTTCTTCTGGGACTAGTTTGGAGTAGGTTTTAAGGAGGGTTTTGTAAGTCTACCATCTTAACAATGATTCATAAAGTATGAACCTCCAAACCAAAAATTATTGCCATGGATATTTAGTCCATATAACCCTTCAAATTTCTTAAAAATCTTGAGTTCCCATGCAT
This sequence comes from Torreya grandis, assembly GCA_037957365.1. Classification (NCBI taxonomy): domain Eukaryota; kingdom Viridiplantae; phylum Streptophyta; class Pinopsida; order Cupressales; family Taxaceae; genus Torreya; species Torreya grandis. The sequence continues at coordinate 1,846,749 of JARHVA010002347.1, read as the reverse complement.
AAGGTGTGTTAAAATATATACGTAGGAAATTATGCTAGTAGTCTTATGTAGGTAGTTTGGACATGCTAATTTCTTAACATCTATTCTTAAAAGTGGGGCCCTCAATCAAACTCTCTCTATCATGGATTTTAATTTTATTGGAGTGCATAAATATTTCTAATACTATTTGTTTCAATTATTTATGTTATGCAAGATCTAATCACTTGAAGTGATGGGTCTGACTAGTTATGTATATTGTGTAGTTTGAGTTAGTCTTCTAGGACTAAATTGACCTTTTTGTTTTATTACCCTATTTTCAACCACTTAAATAGGACCTATAACCACCTCCTATATATTTTCATGATATCCATTTTCTTAGGAATCATTTTAATGTGTTCCCATGGTGATGTGGGCTTGATAGACCTTAAGACAAGCTTTTAGGCCAAGTAGGACTTAACTGAGTTTGAGGTCTGGGTGACCTTTAGGAGACTTATATATTTAAATATCATCATACTATACATTTTTCACATATATTTATATCCTTATCCAAATATCTCTGGCTTCCCATACTCCACTCTATCTTCATTCTTTCATGTGGCTAGTTGTAGACAATAGTCAAGACTGGTAAGTTTGGGTGCTTAGGATAACATAGAAACCTATAAACAAATGTGGTTTACTAATTTATTTTATAATATATTATGATGGATTTTAACCCCTATTCATTCTCTCAATATGGTCAAAACATTTATATCTAATTCCTTTAACAACTCAGTCTTTTGTACTCTCATCTTTTGGCCTAGGGTTTCTACATGGTCAATTTTATGGAACCCTAAAGGCTTAACTCAGTCTTCTCTTTACCATAAATGAGAGTATAAAACCTTTTGTATCATTTATATGTTCCTCTTTACTACCCCCTAGATTATGTTAACCTTACCTCATCTTTCAAACAAATAGAAACTCCTAATTCAGGCATAGGCATGTTTAGGCCCTGTTATGCCTAATAGGTCTGTCTGGATTGTTGGGTTCCTTCCCTCAAGGGAAATTACTTTGGAATATATGAATTTTTTTAATGTAAAAATTATAAACTCCTTATCTCACATTTATTCTTTCACATTAATGTATTTTTGATGACTCTATCTATGAATATCAATCTTGTATTTTGATTTTTTATAGCGACTAGGTCTACCTAAGCCATTAGTGGAGACAACCCATTCTTGGAACCTTGAAGCACTATTTTGGTTTAAGGATAATGAAATATTATTACTCCACTAGAATAGATACCCCTTGAAACTACTTTTAAGGTCACATCTCTCCTGAGTTACCATGTTCTCTTAAGACTGCATGTGTGTCACTACATGCATCAATTTTAGGCCCTTTTAGCCTAATAAGGCCATTAGGTTATCTCACTACCTTGGAAGTCTCCTTTATTGGAACATTTTACACCTTATGAATTATATTTCTTAAATAATTCTCACTTTAGATAACCCTAAATTTGTGTGCACCCTGAACTAATTCATAGGCTTGTTTTAGGCCTTTCAGGCCCAATAAAATTGTGTAAGTCCATTAACTTTTACCCACTATCTTAAATAGACTAAGATTAATTAAAAATTAATAGAATAAAGAAACCAAAATTATTATTCATTTCCACTTTTCACATCTTGCTAACTTATCACCATCATAATCTCTTGAAAATAACCTTGCTTGAATGAAAACAATCTTGTACCTTGATTATGTGATAGAGAGTAGAATTTGTCCTTAAAATTTATATACATTTATCATCACTAATCTTTATACATGTATTTTTGGACTTATTATCAACCCATGCATCCAAAATACTTTAAACAATGTCTCTTTTGACTCTAATTGTCCTATCTTTACAATCAACCTATAGATGTGTTTGATCAATGGTTGTAAGCATGAACCTTCTCCTTTGTCTTAACTACACATCCTATTCTCTAACTCTCCATTACTATGAGTTAGATAACTACATTTTTGACACTTATTATTACCTTATTTTCCCTTAAATTATGGTCTCTTGATCAAAGGTTTCCCTCTTACAGTCAGCCTATAGAGTGCATTTCTAAACCTAATTTGAGTATTATTTCCTCTTGGAGTAAATTTGATATATGGTTCTTGATATACCTTATGTTTATGATCTTTCTAGCTTGTTACACCCTCCTTAATTCCTATCAAATGTATTCAAGCTTCAAACAATCATTTGGGACCCATAGATGCTATGAACTTTGCATGCAATCCTGTACATGTGACATTTTAGGCCTAACAGAGTTAAATAGGTCATTAGGTCTTCATGGATCAAGCCACTAGGAATAGACATTGAGTATATTTTATAAAACTATTTAAGGATTATATATTACTTTAACAACATCATATTCATGTATGATTTGTCATGCTTCTCTATTTTGCCTGTAGGTTACAAACTTGCTCTTTGACTATGTAAGCTCTACTTACAGACTGACCTAATGATCCTTTGACTCCCCATATCAAACCATCTCAATCTTCCTCCTGTATATTTTTAACTCAAGTGTCTCAATGTTCTATTGAAACTTTAAAATGATAATGACCACCTTATTTACATAGTCTACTTAAAAGGCTTATGATCATTGAGTGAAAGTTGATGTTGCAGACTATGTTTGAAGTGAGAATGGCTTAGTATATAGGGGTATGATTAGTATGATAAACTTAAATAGAGCATGATGAAAACATAAAATATTTTTTCAACTTTTTTTTTACTTGAACCCCTTCACAGTCACTATAATAACATAGGCTTATGCTTGAATATGGAGATCATACAGTGTTCTTATGACAATCCCCTAAAACATGACTTGAAAGAGTTTTTAATCTTAATGTTTAAGTAATGAAGGTAGAGAGTATATGATGAGATATAAAGGGACCATTACATGCTTTAATACATTCATTTCTTCCACATTTATGCTGTGAATACCCTGCAACATAGATACACTAGTCTATAGTCTGTAAGATGAAGAAAGTATAAGGTTTTGCTTTCTCCAATCACCAAAACATGTGAAATATGGGTGGAGGATAATATATATATGGATATGAAGATATCCATAACACAAAATAATCATTGGTTTTCATATTACAAACTCAAATACTTATCAAAACTGTTGCACTTTTTCACCCCTGCATAGATGAATAAGCTCATTGGACTGGGCAAGATTTTAAGGTTTATTCATAACGTATAGACTACTAAAATACAAATGAATTACATATATTAGAAGTTCAAGAGACCATCTTCCTTTCCCAAAAAATTTAGATCATGATATTCTCTCTCTAATCCATATTTTCCACAAACATGAAGGCATGTCTTGGGCTACAAAGAAGCCAATTGAACAGAAATGTTGGTTTTGGATCTATTTCAATTCTTCTTACCATGAAAATTCTATGGGATCTCATAAATCACCCCTCTTACAACCTCTGATCCTCCTCTATATGGATCTAACTATATAAGTCCATGCATCTATAGAAAACACATGAAATCTCTACATTTTCACTATTTTCTCCATGTTTCAAGATTTGAACTACCATTATAGGATAGATGAAGGGGGAAAAAATGACTCAAATGATATTTAAACTGATTATTATGGTGGGGAAGTTGAAAATCATATCTTTCCCATGTGTGGGGTCCACTTGGTGGGTGGGGAGTCGAAAATGGGTATTGAAAAGGACTTTTAATGACATGAAATACTTAGTAGTGGCTTTATAATATCTATTATACCCTTTCAAGACTTTTATAATCAGTAACACACTATAAAATTCCTTTTATCTAAGGATTTATAAGGCACATTGACCTATATGAAGTGTTTGATGGGTATATGATGACTTTTAAGGGTGAATTGATGTGTTAATTGAGCTTAAATGAGTATATCATGGACTTAAACACGTTAATAAACCTTCCTATCGTAACTAGAGCAAGGTTAAAATCCCTTAATATTTTTTTGGAAAAACTCTCTCACAAGAAAATGGCTTGAAAAAGGCACATATACCATGAGAACTAATGACCCCAAACTTGTCAAATTTCCTTAATTTTATCAAAAGATCCTTAATATTATCAAACAAGGCTAAAATATTTATTTTAAACTTTAAATACTTCTTGACACTCACCTCTCTCACTCCACTATCACTATAACCACTGTCATCTCACCAAAAGACTCAAGGCATCCATGACACCATGACACTCCTAACAAGGTTCAAAGAATTCTCAATAGGCATTTATGATACCATGACAACTAAAGTACTATAGATAATCTCATATTGGTTATCATGTAATTTTATGATGTTAATGGTTGAAATTTGGCCTATAAGGCCAAAATGTCAACAATACATGTAGTCTATGAATAGGTGCTAAGATTCCAAGGTAGTCATAGAATGCACACTCAGCTACCCAAGAGACTCCCAACTTCTACTTGGATATTTCATGATAAGGTGAATGGTGTAAAATGGTTTTTGGAGGTGTTATATGGGTTTCTCTAATTAAATAATGTGTCATTGGTTTAGGGGAAGGTGATCTTTCCTTTATGAATAATCATTAAGAACCAAACATGTCTTAAACCCTCCCAAACCCCTTATAGTGACCTGATGTGATGAAGGTTGATATAAATAGTTTATAATGGATTATTGTGGCCCTAGAAAAAAATGTAAAACCCTTTTAGGTATTTTTATCACCATTTAAAGATATTTTTTGGCATATATAGGTACAATAATGTGTGTAAATGCTAACAAAATAGTGTTGTAGGTGTGTTTATGAGTATGTAGGGTATGGATTGGATTCCAAACCAATTGTATAGGTATATTAAGACTTCATATATATCTTAAAACCATTCACACACCTTTTTATGTCTTTTAAAGAGGTAAACGAACTCTGCAAGTCATCAAATGGGTTAAGAAGGTGAGAATGCACTGCGTTGCTAGTCAAAAGGCCTATTTACAAGCCTATAAAGTACAAGGTGAAGAATATTTTTAGTGGATTGAGTTTTGATAAGGTGTTTTAGACATTAAACAATTATTTCCAAGATTTGGAGTCTAAAAAATTATTTCCAAACACTGCAAATGCCTCTTAAGCCTACACAAGCACCTAGACTAGTGTTTTGAGTATTTCATGATTTACCCATCCATATAGGGTCTCATGGGATGAAAATTGAGATGGAATATGGTATATGCATGGGTAAAGTGAATCAAAAATTTCCTATAGTTTTCACATGTGTGGTAATGATTTTGGGTCAAAACTCAGTTTCTAGGCAAGGAGGCCTAATTGAGACCTAATCAAGGAGAGAGAGTGATTAGATAGTTTCACATCTCCTTTTTTGAATATAAATATTATTGACACTTGTCACTCTCTCTCTCTCCTACACTCTTATTATTCTTCTCTCATATTTCTCAATATATTTATCCTTGATAGACTATGTTTGTATCCTACACCTAGGTATGGAAAATCCCTTCCCATTTTCAAGCCTTTTATTAATGAAAAACTTCTTATTAACCTCCTCCTTTGACTAGTTTCAATGTGTGTACATGACTATTTTGATCTTATATACTGATTATATTTTCCTTCCTTGGTATGTTGTCCTTGTCTAGAATTCATTTAGTTTGAAATCCTTTTTGCAAGTTTTGTGAAGTGTCTAAGTGAGGTGTGAAGGTTTAGTGAGTTGTCTTTTCATTAGGTTCATTTCATGACCTCTTAGATTTTCCTCCTATCCCAAAAATTCTTCATAACATTAATATGAAATAATTATGTAGAAAGGTAGATTTATAGTAGTGTTTGTTAGAGGTTAGTCTCATGGTTGAAGTGAATTTACATTTAGTTGGTAGTGGTCAAGTCTATTTGGTTCATCACCTCTAATAGAGTAGGTTTCTCTCTCTTTTCCTAGCAAGTTTATAGAGTATTTTGTGAGCCTAATTGATTCATCAAGGGGATCTATCCCTACAATCTAGAGATTCAATCTAATATTAGGCCACCCACAACCTAGGATTGTATCCATGTTATTCCAATTTTGGAAGGCTTGAACTACCTTCCAAGGATGATAATTTGGTTGATAACAATACCTAACATTTACATTATTTGTTAAAAATATTAAACATAAATTAAATTCATAAAAACAAGGGATAAAATAAAAGTAATAATTAATAGACTAAAAAATTCTACCCAACAAGAACTCCATGGAATTTGAAAGTGATTTGACAATTCACCATAAAGGACTATGCACAGTAGAAGTATTGATAGCTTGGCTAAAATGACAAGATCAAACACACATGGTAGATTTTTTCAAGGTGGTTCTAAAAATGGGCATAGCATTCAAGTGCACAAATGGACATAAAATATATGCTCACATGGAGACATTAATCAAATACAAAATGAACATATTTTGCTTTGGTATAATTTGGACTTTAAAATTTGATTATGCATTATCTGTTAGTCTATAAAACATGGAAAATTTTAAGCATTAAAAATCATATATGTTATCCTCACAATCAAACACATCCTTGGCATCATCACTAACCTTATCAATGCAATGACCACATGCTCACATTTTAGCAATGAATGAAAGGCATAATGGATGAGAGCATAGGTGAGGATATATCTTAGATACCAATAGAATGGTGGAAAATGATAGTATAAACTACATGAAAAGTCACTATTGCCTTTGATTTAAAGACCTTATCCAAATCTGTAATACACCACCAATGCTCAGGAATAACAATGGACAAAGAAAAAATACAATATTACCTTAACAAATTTAATACTACCTAAAACATCACAAACTCAGCAAAGCCTATGTCAATAATGATTTAAACTACAACTAAAATTTATGTTTTTGGGACAAAAAATAGTATGAGGGTTACCCCTATAAATAATTTATGCTTCCATCATAGGAAAGTTTGGGTTTACTATAATACCATTGTTAATAATTGAAGGAGATTATATAGTGATTCAATGTATTCAAATTAATGATAAAGACAAATACATAGAGTAATATTAAAACACATGTTATATTATTCTATGACATAATTAACTAGGCATTATAAATATATAGGAAATGTATTTCGTATGAATTGGGAGAGTTATATCCCTATAATCTCTCAACAAGCAAACTCCCAACTAACTATAATCTCTCACTACAAAAAAACCTATATATGTAATATTGTTGTTAATCACAACAATATAACTCTAAAATATTATATTCTAACTACTAACCAATATAATAACTATTGAATTATTACTCACGTAATTATTCACATTACAATATTCACTCAAATTCCATGTTAGGCTAACTTTTCCAAACAAGAAATTAGATGTGTTCAAGTAAATGTAATTTCCAAATTTAAAACCAAATTTAGCAACCCTTGTTACTATTCTTTTAGTGTGTCAAAATGCTTATTATTATTAATTTAATCAAAATACATTTATGGTAATGTTTTTACACATATATAATATTTATAAATATTTCTGCATTGTGATTATCAATATTATTGTGTACAAAGAATCCTTTATATCATGATAATAGAGTGCCATATATGTAAAGAGCCAATTTTCTACTCCAAATCTAACTACATAATTTTTATTTTAAAAATAATTTTAGTGCAATTACACAAGGCTTTAGAGTTATACTTGTGCACATATTAACGTGTCTTACACTAATGAAATTTTATCACACAATTTCATTCATAATTAATTTTATTGAATATAAAGTAATTTATATGTTACTATCATGGGTTGATAGTTATGATATCAAGAGATAACTTTACTCCTAGTATTTTAAGGCTAAAATGATCCCCACCATCAAATTCATAACATCTAAAAACCTAAGGAGCCCCTATAAATTTACCTCTATATGGATTCATATATAAAACACTTAATTATGTTAAGGTCTATAGTAATATCTCTTTAAATTCCAAACTTATTTAATATTCTTAAAATAATATTTTTATGTTGTCCCAATTACCTATATGTTTAGAAAAAGTATGTGCATTATATGTGTAATGCACATCTGATTTATCTATAATTTCTTCACCTATATGCTTAGGGAAAGTATCATTGAATGTCTTCATTTTTATACTCCCATTTGGTTTTGGTTGTTTACTTTCATTAGGTACACTCACATAAATGATGTTATCATCTATAAAGTCTTGAATCTTATGTCATAAATTGATCCATCTGTAGACACCAAAAATCCACACACCATAATTCTAAATGTCATAATTCCCCTAGACCACCTTAGGACCCCCTTGGGAACCAATTTGACCCTCTGACCCCTGACCAAACCTAACTTAAGTCAATTTGATTAAACTAGCTTAACCCAACCTTTTACCTATTTCTACCCTTCACCCTCGACTGTCGATGGTTACCTTGACCGTCGATGGTCAGGGTGAAACTTCTTACCCACCTAACATGTAAACCATCCACCTTGATTTTATAAATATAACTCATCTAAATCTACATGTAATCCATTTCATGAGCGGGTTAAAATTAGGAATCCTAGTTCACATCTTGTTATAACTCTCTTTCCTTGCCTATGAGAAGAGAGGAGTAGGAAGGTGAAAATCATATACAATTTCTATCAAGAGCTTGTGCATCCATAATTCTCTTTTTATAGGTCAATCATCATCAACAATCTAGAAAACTAGTTATCACATCAGAGAGCCAACTTGCCACCATAACTCTACCAAAGTACCAAGTACTATTACTCTATCAGAATCATGTGAGACTCTACCAATAGGTCAATCAACTCAAGCATCCACCTGATCAGCCTTCTGCAAGATAAGTACTTAATTTCTTACATTTAATTACTTTATTTTACTTTTACACCTAGCCTAACACCAACCCATCTCCTAAAATCTCACTTCATGATCCTCTGAATCAACCATTCACCAACCCAAATCCATACATAGTAACCATCGATGTTCTATCCAACTATCAATGGCCACCCTAACCATTGATGGTCACCTTAATTGTCGATGGTCGGCCCAACTACCAATGGTCACTATGGTAGTAAATCCTATCAAGTTATTTCCACCTACCTACCCTTAGTCAAATCTAATTTTTTATGTCCCTACCTACTCATAGACCCCTACCTAATTTTTTGAAGTAGACCCTAATCGTATAGCACTAGTATTAATTAGTTTATCTCTATTTTATTTATTTATAGTCTATTTCTTTAGCAAGTATATCTTGTGTTTAATTTTAGTACCTTTTGATTATTGATACAAGTACTTTCTATTCTATTTATAAACTTAATTGTTTAAAACATATGGATTGATAGCCCCTGAGGAAGCTCTTGCTTCTAGGATCTAGCTATCACTACACAATATTCTCAACTATCTATCTAACAAAAAAATTTGCATTAGCATTTTCTCATCTATAGGTCATCCTCCTAAGCCAAAGAGAAGTTCTTCACACTCATTTAGTTTAATGCATGCATAATCAAATAGGTTTTTAAACCATATCTATATTTATTTTCTTCTTCTTCCTTTTTAAAATAATAAGCAAAAATTCATTGAAACATTCTGGCATGCCTAGTGAGACCCTTGTGTTTTTACTTGGGTTCTCTTTTTCTTGTATATTTTTTCTATTATATGCTCTTTAACAAAATTAAAAGTTTCTCTTGGGCTTAAAATTAAGTGTATACATCAAATTATTTCAATTTTAGCTCACATAGTTTAACTTAAAGTAAAGTAATTTATTGTAGCTTCATTATTTGTTGTACTCACTAAACCAAACCAATTTCATCAATTAAACATCAAACCAACTTGAGACAATGCCTGAATAGAATTTCATCACCTATAATAACCTTACCCTTTCTCAATGATCCTACTTGAAGGTCATTACCAAGGGTAGAAGCAACTTAGCTCTTTATTTGAGTATAAACTATGGATATCAATATATATTGGCTAAGCACCCCACACCCTTATCATTGTGGTGTGTGAAGTGAAAGGGTAGGCCCCAATACCAAGCCACATATTTATTCTAATATGTATTGTTTGTGATTTTCTCTTCCCTATCTCATATGGTTCTTACTCATCAACAAAGAAGGAACTTTGCAGAGTAAAACCCATCACCAAACCAACCTACCTCTTCCACCTCTTCATCCATGGATTACATCTCTAAACTATCAGATTCTCCTCATCTCTCAAAAAGTCCTACTTTCCCTTAGGAATTTCCCCAAGGAGATGCAAATTTTACTGCCTTCCTAGATAACAATCTCATGGCCCTATAATATTATCTTACAACCATGTCTTACCATACCCTGACTTTGGCCCCACCCATAGATATACCTTATGGCATGCCTTTTCACCTCATGGGGAGCACCTCTATTTCTATAGTTACTATAGACACCTAAATCTGACCACCAATAACCTCTAATCAAGATTTTGGCCAATTTCCACCCAGAATGCATAATTTGGCCTAAAAATAGTAAAACACACTATTGATGTGAAACTAACATATTCAAGTGCCAATTTTGTCCAAGGTATCACTAAATGGGGTAATGCAATTTATGGGCCAGCTAACTTTGATTAGATCATTTAGAGTCAAAATGCCAATTCTGCATCTAGGTGCTCTAGATTGCTCTTTCCTATAAAATCTTTTACACAAGACATGTGCCTTTGTTATTTTCTATTGATAACATCCTAAATGGGAATATAATTCCAAGGCATCTGACATCACCTTCTAATTCTAATCCATTTAAATTTTGGACCAATAACAAGGTATTCTAATCAATTTGGGTAATTTATGCACAAAGTGCTTAAACATGCTTAAGAGGTAATTAACCCAAATTAGAGCCTAATTAATAATTCCATGCAAACTTGTTGAAAACTTATTTTTGGAATTGGATATTGAATATCTACATCATCAAGTGACCTCATTTCTTGGGAAGACATCCCTAGGCCATAAATACCACAAATATCAGGATTCATGCCATCCATGCCTCATCAATGCCTTCCATGATGCCCTCCATGCATCTTAATTTCCCCTTATTCTAATTTCATGATGAGGATAATTAAAAACTTAATTCCAAAAAATTAATTAATCCTCAACCACACATCTCAATATTAATATGGATGGTTCAGGTTGATTCTAGACATTCTCAAAAATCTATAAATAGAGAGGCCATGAACATCATTTCAAAGACATGATTATGCAAAGTTATAATATAGGATTGGTTCTAAAAGCTTCATGCAACTATTTTTACCATGCCAAATTGATTCCAACCAAGCCAAATCCATAAGGTTCCAAGGAGAGATGGAGGTAGCCAAGCTTCCATTGCCAAGAACTTCATGATCACAAATTGAGCAAGCCACTACAACAAGCATTTTGGATCATCCAAAGAAGGTAAAAGAGGGTTTCTTTTTCATTTTAGTTGTGTGTTTTATTAAAAAAAATTAACTAATCTCTCCCTAGTGTCTATGCCTAGATATGTTAAGCTAGTTAGTGTGTGTCTACGACAAGGAGATGTAGATTTTACTACCTTCCTAGATAACAATCTTGTGGCCCTATAATATTATCTTACTATCATGTTTTACCATACCCTGACTTCAGCCCCACCTATAGATCTACCTTATGGTATGCCTCTCCACCTAATGAGGAGCACCTCTATTGCCATGGTTACAACCCAACCATTGGTTATTCAAGCCTCCTCATCTACGAACAATCCCTTTGAGACTACTATAGACAACCAACAAACCCAAACTATGAATGCCCTTATACCTTCTAATCCTACCAATAACTCCTCCACCTTAGGAGCAAGCCAAACTCAAACCAAATATACTCCCTCTACTACATGAGTGCCTACCTCTAACATTACCAACCTTCTTTCAACTACCCCCAATCTATAAATCACTACCTTGATTCAAAGCTTTGTGTTGTCCATACCCTCCACCTTACCATCGATCAGTAAAAGGATCACCACCCTTCCATTGGTCACCAACCCAACTATCGATCCTATACAATAATCACCCCTTACATCGAAACTAAGATACATCCCTAACCTACAAGGGTATGTACCCATACCCACTACTCAACCACCTATGTCTACCCACCCTTATATACCTTCCACCTAAAAATTGACATCTACATACCAATATGTGGCAACTTCTCAACCTTCTACCCACTATCATTATGTCACCCAACCACCATAGTAATATACACCTTACAACCCTTCTGGTGCACAACCCCAAAGAGATCTAATGAATATTTTCACGAACAAGATGACCACCTTAGAGACATTCATCTTGGGTTCTCAAAACATCTTGTCATATGACCAAATATGGAATCAGACCATCCATACATCTATACCTATTAGGTCATATCCTCCCTAATGGGAACTTCCCAAGTTCTCTAAATTTCAAAATGAGGAGGATCCCCAACAACACCTTAGGGCATTTAAGCATGTTTTTTATCTGATTACCTACAATTATGCCCTCCTTATTCACACCTTTCCCATGTCCCTAACTGGTCTAACACTAGATTGGTATAGTGTCATACCCAAACACTCCCTCTTCTCCTTTACCCAGTTGGCTCAAACTTTATTGGACCACTTTTTGATCAATATCTCTAAGAAATTTTCTATCACTAACCTCTACTCTATCTAACAATTTGAGGATGAATCCATTGCTAATTTTGTATCTCATTGAAGGAGCTTAATTAAATAACTTTCCTTTTCTTTGCCTCAACCTGAACTCATAGAGCTCTTTACTCGAACATGTGCCAAGCATATCTCCTCTACACTATGTGTCCAAAGCTTCTAAACCTTTGATGAATTTTTTACCATGGTGCGTAAGTTAGAGAACATATCCATTGATGAAGGAAATCTAAAACTAAAAAATAAGAACTCCATGTACAAAACAAATGAGGCCTCTTCTTCCAAACTAAACAACCAGTCTAATAACAATACCAGGGGCAAGGGAACAATAAATGATGTTGTCCTTAAAGCCACTCCTCCACCATCTATCAACCAACCAAATTCCTCTAATTCCTCAAAGTAAAACATGAGGAACCAAAACTGTAACAACCAAACGTAATTCACTCCACCTAGAGAGTCTTGTGCTTTAATCTTGGAGAAGTTAAAGAAAGCTAATATCATTCAACTTCATCCTATCAAACCCCCTCATTAGTTCTATTCCTCTCATCTTGCACCTATTTGGTATAATGGGAATGATCTGTGTGCCTTCCATTGGGTAATATGACATGATGTTAGTAGGTGAAATATCTTCAAGAGCCTTGTCTAATCCCTCATTGACAAGGGGGAGATGACATTGGGAAACCACAATGCACCATTAAACCAAGCCCTTGATATATTCAAGAAAACTTTTCCAAACCATGATCCTACTAAAAAGGAGAGTAACAAAATTGAGTATTCTCATGATGCCCATATAGTCAATATAGTTCTTGATGCACTCATTACCAAACCACTTACTAACCAATCTCTCATTTTTTTGCTTCCTCTATTTATTGAGGTAGTGGATTCACCTTCCCTTCCTTCAGAAACCCAAATTGAGGGAATACCATCTTCTCCCCCTCCACTTATTTAGGTAGTAGAGTCCTTATCCACTCTTTTAATTGATATACAAGAACAAGCAATCATCGCCACCTTACATTTACCTTTAACTACCGAGCAACTCACCCCTCCCTTAGAAATCATCCCCAAGGAGGAAATCCCCATGTCTAGTCCTCTCACATAGGAGCCTCCTATCTCAACCTTGCATCCTTTGATCAAGGAAGAGGAAAAAGTTACCACCTCTCTTTCCCAACCAATAGGGTCTATCCTTCGAACCTACTACCCAAGGAACCAAACCAATATATAAACCATTCTCTAGACTAGTCTAAAGATTGGAGTTTATTTCCAAACCCAACTTAGATTGGGCTACCTTTTAGTAGAAACTAGGCCTCCCTTACATTACTAGACTAGAGTCTCCAACCCTTTCTTTGGAAAACCAACCCACCACTTATATTACCCAACCCATTACCATATCTACCCTACCAACCAAAACCTCTACCTAATCACCCAAAACCTCTACCAATCAAACCAACCCTCAACCACATAAGTCAACCAAGACCCAAATAACCAAACCCTCTTTTGTCACCCCAACCAAAAGCCTTGGTACCTTCCCTACACCAAGCCTTAGCCACCCATCTATGAAAGTAGACCTAACCTCTTAAAACCCACCAACCAAGTACTAAACCAAAGCCACCAAGGAATTAAAACCACCTGAAGGCTTGAATCCCCAAATTTTACCTGCCTCAACCTTGCCCTCCATTTTGGGGCTTCATCCCTCTACCTTGAGTAGGAAACTAATCATCTCTACCATAACCCCACCACCTCTTTGGTCATACCTTCATAGTTGCTTTCTGATGCACCTCTCTTCACCGTGCCATCAATACCTAAACTACCTACCTTGTAATCTTCTACCTCTAACACATCAACCTCCTTACCTAAAACAAAGACATCAACCAAGTGCACCACCATACCCAAGGCATCTATCATCAAACCTACTTTAAAATAACCTTCTACCTCAATAACCAAAGCCAAGACCACTAAACCTTTACTACTTATAGTTAAATCCTACTCAACCATTTTCCATAGATTATTGAAATCTTATTGTTTATCCTTACCTCCCATCAGACCCTTTGACCCCCTTGATTCAAAACCTATTTGGTATAATGGCCACCATGTGTGTTGTTATCATAGGACACCCAACCATGAAATAGAGAACTACAAAGCTCTCAAAACCATTATCCACTAGCTTTACAATGAGGATGATCTATTAATAGAAAAACCTCCTATGAGCCCTATATTGATCTCACTAATAACCACACCTATCTAATGCTTACCTACTCCTATACTCTCACCTCAACATGAAGATGAGTCTAACCAATCTTCTACCCCAACTCCCCCTCTTATCCATACTATCAACATGGTCATAAGATCATAGCAAAAGGATAAAAGGAAGGATAAGGTGTGTATTCCTTTTATGTATCCATCCTTCACCTCCCCACCAACTTGAACCTACCCATGTCCATCTTCAACCAAACCCAAGGTATCTATTTTACGTGCCTCCCATTCTAACCTCTTAGAATCCATCAAGAGAGTTATCCTTGAGAAACTTCGCCAACCCCTAGTGAAGATGATCTTGTATGAGTAGATCTATACCTCTCCCCATCACTGCCAAGCATTAATAAAGGCTTTGTAATCCATAGAGGTCCAGCCCAAAGATCCCCAACCTCTAGCAACCTTTGTTGGTGCCCTTCAAATTTCCATTCTTATTACCTTTAAGGATTTAAAAATACCTTCCATCCATCTAGATGAACCAAATCCCCCTCTCATTATTACTATTTACATCAGCCAATCCCATGTTAAATAGGTCATGATTGATGGGGGATCTAGTATTAACATCATCTCCTCCCATGCTTATAACCAACTCAACCTATCAAATAATGTCATGTCTAAATCCTTAGTTTTCCTGCACTCCTTCAATGACACCATGGCTACTACCTTAGGGATTGTTGTCCTTCATATCTGTCTAGGACCCCATACACTCCCTAAAATCTTCTATGTAGTGGAAGGTGAATTATAATACAACATTTTGTTGGGACAACCTTGGATCTACTCCATGGGTTGCATCCCCTCCACCCTTCACTATTACATCAAGTTTGAGCATGAAGGCTAGGTCATCACCATATAATATGACCTAAGTCCTTTCTCAACATGCAACATGACCTATTGCCCTAATGATGTCCTCATGCCCCCATCCAGCACACCCTCAATAGCTAAAAACTAACCTTCAACCATAAAAGTGGATGTCATATCCCCTTATATCAATGAGAAATCCACCAGTTATTCTATCCCTTCAAACCAAATCCCCACCATATACCCTTTAGAATCAATGTTACATTGCCTTTCACTACGGGAATATCACCTTTTATCCCTTGACACTTTCCCTACTCCTCATGAGCATGGCTAACTTACTAACCAACCAGGATATGACCATAATGTTAGAACTATATTTCCCTTTAGACCACCCCACTATCAAACACATTTTGTCTATAGTGGACTCGACAAACCCTTTGGCACTTCTACCACCTCTTTTCGACCTCGACCATTCACCATTGGTTTTTCTTACCTAGATAAATTGAGCTTTGCCAAGACATACCTCCATCGGTGTCCTTGGAAAGAATTTGGTCTTGGGTGATATGAGCATGGCCCACATAAATTGGTCACCATTGAAACCAAAAAACCTCATGAAAAACACATCCTTGGCTTCATCCTACCTAACAAGAAGAAACCCAAACCACCTACCACCACCATTGTTGAAGAATATACCCTTTCCTCACTGACCTCTCCTATGTCTGTGTGTGAGGATGATGGCATCATCCTACCTAAACTTTTTTTTAATCAAATGATCAACCTAAGACCCATGAAGTTTTATAAGGAAGGGGAAACTGTAACCATTCCTTTGACCCATCTTGAGATAATAGGGGAAGACTCTCCTACCATTAACATTGTTTAGTGTCAGGATGATGATTCCATTCTCACCTACCTTGGTGCCCCAGATTCTTCCATCCAAAAATACCTTCCTCTCAAGACCTCAACCATGTCTAATAATTCCACCATGGATATCAACTTGGGAACTCTTGATAACCCCCACATTGTCCAAATTGGCTAATCATTGAATGCTGAGGAACTTCAAGATTTTCCCTCTTTCTTCCAAGACTACAACATAGCATTTGCCTAGTCTTATAGTGACATGCCTAGAATCAACCCCATCATTTCCACCCATAACATAGTTACCCACTATGATGCTAAGCATATCAAGAAAAATATTTAGGACATGCACCCTTGCATAGCCCATCTCATCAAATAATAGCTTTAGCACATCTTATCTATCAATTTCATTCAACCCATTGACTATCCTTAATGGGTATCAAAATGTCATAATTATCACCAAATCTATAGGGGGACTACACATTTGTGTGTACTTTCATGACCTCAACCTTGCTTGTCCTAAAGATAACTTTTTCCTACCAAGCATCTACCATCTAATTGATCTTATAGCTAACCATGAGATGCTATATCTCATAGATGGATTCTTGGGTTGCAATCAGATCCTCATTTCCCCCAAAGATCAACACAAAACTACCTTTACTACCCCTTAGGTAACCTTATACTATAGATTCATTCCTTTCGTGTTAAAGAACACTAGTGCAACCTACCAATGCATCATGACTTATATGTTCCATGACCTCATCCATAAGATTGTAGAGGACTATGTGGATGACCTTCTCAAAAAATCCAAACTCTAAAAAGATCATTTAGACATTATCAAGATCATATTTGAGTGAATTATCCATTACCATGTCCACCTAAACCCCAAGAAGTGTATTTTTGGGGTTTTTTCAAGAAATTTTCTTGGCTTTATCATTTCCCTTCAAGGAATAAAAGTTGATCCTGCTAAGATCAAAGCCATTCTTAACATGTTCCCTCTAGTCAACCTTAATCAACTCCATAGTTTTCAAGGGAAGCTCCAATCTATTCATCACTTTATCTCCCATATTTCAGACCGATGTGAACCTTTCCACCACCTTTTGAAGAAGGATGTCTCTTTTAAGTGGAATAACAATTGTTATAAGGCCTTTAATTCGCTCAAAAAGAACCTTTTATCTCCACCTATCCTTACCCCTCCCAAGGATGACCAACTTTTCTACCTTTATATTTCTACTACTGATCACTCCCTAGAGGCAATGCTAGCCCATCAAGATGACCAATATAAAGAGAAAACCATCTACTATATTAGATGCACATTTGTAGCGTATAAGACTTAGTATACCCATACTAAGATACTTTGCTTAGCATTATCTTCATAGTCACCAAACTTCACCACTACATCCTTAACCACCAAACCTATGTCATAACCAACACTAAACCACTCAAGTACATACACTCCAAGCCATACTAAAACTAGTGTATGGCCAAGTGACTCATGTTCTTATAATATTTTGACCTTGAGTTACTTTAAAAAAATTCAATTAAAGGGCAAGTCATTGCTGACTAATTAGCTGAAGCACCTTTAACAAATAACCAACCTCCTCCTCTTGAGTTCCCCGATGAGTCCATCATGACCCTCTCTCAGAAAAACTTGATCTATCATGTCACCATGTTATTTGATGGGTTAAAATGACAATATGGTATGGGAGCTTGTATCATCCTTATCCCATTTGATGCTAAACCTCTTCCTTTGTCCTTCAAGCTTGATTTTGAATGTACCAACATTATGGATTAATATGAAGCCCTAGTAGTAGGCCTTCAAACTAATTTAGCCTTAGGATTTAAAAAAATCAATATCTTTGGTGACTCACAACTTGTGATCAATCAAATAAATGGATCTTACCAGTGTAATAATGATGTTTTTCAATTGTACAATTAACTAGTTGATGAACTCTTAGCTTTATTTCAACACTACTGCATCCAATCAACCCTATGATTTACTAATAAGTTCACTGACACCATGGCTTCCCTTTCCTCTCAGATATCATTTGCACCTTCTAGCTCTAAGTTATCTATCATTATCCATAGACTCACCTAGCCTTCTTATGTCAAACTAGATTCTCTCACCATTTTCAATGTGGATGAGACCCAACATGACCATTGGTATCAGTAGATCTTCGACTACCTCAACCTTTCCATCATTCCTTTTGGCCTTTGTAGGAATGCTTGAAGAAAATTTATCTAGAGTATCTCATGTTATACCATTATGGGAGGAATTCTTTATAAATGTGGCTTTGATGGTCTCCTCTTTTGTTACCTACGTAGTCATGAAGCCTCTCATGTTATTAGGGAAATGGATGATGGAATATATGGGGGACACTTTAGCAACTCACTATAGCTATAAATATCCTTTAACCTAGATATTACTTTCCTACCCTTAACCAAAATTATTTTGATTATGTGAAAAAGTGTGTTAAATGCTAGCAACATGCTAATTTTCATCATGCACCTAGCCATAGTCTTTATGTTTCTACCGATTCATAGCCCTTTTCATAATGGGGTCTAGACCTCATTGGTGAAATTAATCCCCATTACTCATAGTGAAACCAGTCTATCATCACTACAACCAAATATTTAACCAAATGAATGAAAGTTATCCCCTTAGTCTCAACCAAGGTGGAGAATATTGTCAACTTTATCAGCCATCACATCATCTACCATTTTGATGTTCCTCACAAGATTATCACCAATAATGGTAAGACCTTTAAAAATAATTAATTCTATGGTCTATGTAATGTTTTAGGTATAAATTTAAGCTTCTCCTCACCCTATCACCCTCAAGCAAATGAATAGGCCAAGGCCTCTAACAAAACTCTTAACAATATACTAACTAAGATGGTTAATGCATTAGTCAAGATTGGCATTTTCACATCCCATTCACCTTATGGGCATATTTCACTATCATTATAACCCTTATAGGTGTTATACATTATTATCTTTTGTTTAAATTAGAGGCCATCTTGCCTCTTGAATTCCAAATACCCTCTCTTCGCATATCATTGCAATATCTCAATACTAAGGATGATTATCATCAACACTATTTATCTCAACTCAAGATACTTGATGAGTGACATTTAATAGCCCTTATTTATCTCCATGTCTATCAAGAGTGTGTCAAATTTTCCTATAATAAACACCTTTCAAGTATGAGAATTCAACATCAGAGATCTCATCTTAAAGGAAAACCAACATGTCACTAATATGGGGAAAAGCAAGTGGGGTAAGTTTGTTTTTAATGAGATTTGACCCTATATTATAACCCATAAGTATGGATTAGGAGCTTACCATTTGTCTTCTCTTAAAGGCCACCTAGAACCTGAGCCCCTCAATATTTCACATTTGCATCTGTTCTTTTGTTAAGAAGGATTAAGTTCACCTTTTGTTTAACTTAAGCTCATCCCTTTCTATCCACCACATGCATCTCCCTATTTTAGGGGTAACTAATTAAAACTAAAGCATGTGATTATTTTTCACATTCATAGCCTAATATTGAATAATGGGTACCATAGCTCTAGCCATGGCATGATTCTCATGGTACTTCCCACCCCTTCATTGGGATAAATTCCCATGATCATTGTTACCTAAACCTATTTACACCTAATCAACCTCTTGTGTTTTTAGTTTTGCCTTCATAAAGGTGAACCCTTAAGCTTATATAATCATGTCTATGTTAAGAAAAATCAAATAAGTAAAAGTAAATTCCACACCAATAGCAATCATGGGTCATTCCTAAGCATTCATAGACTACTCCTCGAAGGACAATTGTATAAGAATATCTAAAATTGCACAAATATAAGGTATACTACTCCCTTGAAGGATATCTATCATAGATCCTTGGAAAAATCAAATAAACTTAGACCACTTCCTCAAAGGATGATTGAGTAAAGCATTTGTCAAAAGCATATAAAATTTTTGGAAGCTTCCCACATTGATCGACGTCCCATATATAACAACAAAGAAAAAGACCCATTTTCAAAATCACAACAAAGGTAAAATAATTTTGAAAGTTGAAATTAGATCTCACATAGCATAATAAGGTGGAAACCACAATCAGTTTCCATAAGTAGACTTCCTACATCGATCAGTCTACACTTTGTATGACATAAACTTGTTTATACTAACTCTTTGGACACCTACAAAAGAGGCATGCTAGTTTCAAAAATAGGTTCCATTTTCATCCATATCCCATATAATCAATGTATTTTGAGCTTACATAACATTATGTGGTCAAGGCACCTTTTTAACCAACTAAAGAATGCTAATGCAAAGCATTCAAAGGTCTTTTGTTCATTAAGCCAATCCAACTTCAGTTTGTTGTAGTCCTTGTCAAAGATGAAGCATTTTCACCTCTTCTTATCCTATCATGATTGGTTGATATTTTCATTATGATGTTTTATCTCTTGATTACATTATTTATCCTCCCATCTAGTGTTTTTAATTAAACTACCTCATGAATTTTACCTTAAAACAAATTAACAACAAGCATGATAATATCTTAACATCTGTAAGTAATTAAAACAATCAACCACTTTCCACCACATGTGTGAGATATAAATAATGAATTCCAAATACTCATTAAGATTTATCATGTCATAAGCAAACATAAAACATACCCATATATCAAATCCATCTCATGCCTAGCTAGCTAAGTTTACATCAATGTCTAACATCCATAACATAAGCATAATCCATAAGCAATATAACGTCACATCATAAGCATTAAACATCAATGCAAACCATGAGAATGAGTAATAAAAAATGATCATATATATAACTTGTGAGTTAAATAGAATAATAAATGTGTATGAGCAAATAGACATGTCTCTCTCTCAAAATGTACATCTCACTGCATCAGCTCACATGTTAGAATCAAAATTATATACAGTAATATATAAACTATATAAGTTATGTCATGCCCCTAGGTCACCAATATCTCTTAGTGCACCACTAGATCCTAATACCTAACCCCCTGCTATACCTATTGATCTCCCATATGTACCTATCTACCCACCTACATGTGTTACCCACTAACCTTATATCGCTACACAAACACCACCTACCACGTTGGCTCTATACTCACCCCATCGAGGCTCCTATAGATACTATGTCAAAATTATGGCCTCATAATACCATAGTTCCTCCACTATATCTAGGGATTATGCCATGGGGATGGTGCCTAGTGGCCCTATCTATGTTACAAATGCTCCTTCTCCTCTCTACCTCAGAGAGCCCTTCTCTTGTGTAATCAAGGCAAGTGAAGACCATGTTTGGTTCCTATCAACTGTGAAAGTACCAAATTGACCTTGTAAGGTAAAAACCTAACCTTGTAAGGTGACCACCTGCCCCTATAATGTTGTAACTTATACTTGTGCAGTGGCTAACACTACTCCTACCTATCAATCAGGGTCAGCCCCCTATGCCTATACTCTCTATCCCCCTCTCCTAGTTGGGTCCATAACCATCAACCTCATACCTCTATCATCCCCATTGATGTCTTTTGTTGTATATAAAGGTTGGTACCATGCCATGTGCCCTATAAATTTGGCATCATCTACCTTTGGCCTAACTGGTAACTCTTCTTGGTCTAACAAAATTAGAATAAGATGTTGCTCTAGTAATAAAATCTATGAGTCATCTCAACTGTACCTAGGGAATGGACCCAAAATTCCCTATACCAAGCCAAACTATCTATATACCCTATCAAAATTGATAAGCTTCACTTACTCATCCTAACTATTAAGTATCCATATGTAGATTTATAGGGAGATTGTCTACCTATTGTACTTGGGCCATGTTAAAAGCTAAACACAAGGTCTCCAGGTGATGTCTCTAATCACTAGTGCCTATTGTACCCCTGAACCAATCCACATCATGTGCACTACATCCTACACCTGACATAGAAAAGTCACCCCTCCACTACATAAAACCAATAAGGAACTCTATCTACATGTATCCTGCCCATAATAATCCTACTATCCTTAGCACCTAAATATGCTCATAGGCCTAGAAATGTAGAACTAGGCTGATGTTAATCCCATAGCTCCCTATATATCTATATTAAGAGAATATGCATACAAGTGAACATAGTCCACCCTAGTAGAAACTCCACCAACAACCTTAATATTAAATATGGGAACTACTCACTACTTGAGTTAGGAAGAACAAAGCAAGAGATGGCCATCATGAGCATAGTCATCAGTGTCCTCTCACCTGGAGCCCTTGCATATAATGTGTTACAGCTAAACCCACTAGTATGCCATCAAACCTGATCACTATCATCTCTATATAAAATCTTAATGTACTCCTCATCCTCTTATCATTATATGTGATAGATCAGATCACCCCAAAGTGATAGCTATATGATCTTATGAACATCCTTGGTAAGAACATCATCTTGCTAGTAAGAAATAGGAAGGTGTTCATAGTGATATCCCATCTCTTGATGAGAACTAAAATCATAAATTCATCCTAAGGAACATGTTGATAGTGCCTCATTTCCCCAACCCAACCTCCTCTATGTGGGAGCTAGCGTCATCCCCTACTAGATCTCTATGAAGATACATGACACTCGATTGAATATTTGTATCTTCTCCCTAGCCTACACCAATTTGAAAACACAACTTAGTCACCTATACCAATATCACCTACCCTACTATACCTTACCCTTTGAATCAACTGACCTATTTCTCTAACCCCTCCTACCTATCCACCCAATTCCTCCCAAATTTACCCTCTAAAATTATAATGCCAACAACTACCACCTTGTTTGCCTTAAACTTTTTACAATACTTATCAAAACATTTTTTTCAATAGGTGACCATAAATGTTTATGGCAACCATTAATGGTCAAGCACCCATTTTTCTAATGATTTTGACCATCAAGGATCGATCCCAACCATCGACAGTCACTATGGGTGTTCTACTAATAGAACACCCAAACCCTACCATACCTAAAACTACCTAAAATATAATTAGTACAACCTAATTTTCTACACTAAGGTCCCAACCCACCCCATTTTACCTACCCACCAAATCAATTTCCAATTTCACCCACAAATTTGCCTACAACCCTAAATGACCCTAACTAAGGCATCCACATTTAAACCAAATGTACCATCACCCTAATGTAGTTACCAAATTCAACCTAAGATATCAATTTTAAGGGCACCCCTTACCTTTTTTTGAGACTTCCACTATGAATTTATCCATAGGCCCACTCATCCTCATCCATACCCATGTCCTCCCTACATCTTTACTGGTCCCCTAGGTCCTCTCTCCACCTTAACAAGCAGTCAACCTCCACCTTAGCAGTCATCATCAATAACACTTTTGCCCATAGTATAAAAATATTTATAGGTCAATGTCAACACTAATAATAGTTCAAATGAGGTAAAATTGATTCTATTTTCACTTTTGACTATCATGCTTTTAGGTTTTTCACCTTGATCATTGATGGTCAGGGTGACCATCGATTGTCACCCTTAAGTACCCTGATCGTTGATTGTTAGGGAGCTCATGTTTTTGCTCTTACCTTGAGCAAACTATATTTAATAAAAATTAACTCACCCACCCATGGAGACTACCTTCTCCTCCTACCTGACCACCTCATCACCTTGTCATTGGTCCACTTTGACCTAAATAGAACATGTTTTATATGACTTTTGCCTGGTCTTTTGACCGTAGTGACAACATTATCATGTTGAATATTTTTTGCACTACCTCATACTTACCTAACCAATTGTGTCTTATTAGAATAACTTCCTACATTGGATACCCATGACTCTTGACGTATTTTTGTTTTAATTAGGATCACTTCCTACTTTAGATACCCACCAAAACACTAACCTTGTCTAAGAGACTTGATAGGAATAACCCAATCAACTTTGCCTAATATTATGGCTTGATTAACTTATCACTAGTCCTTTTAGATCTAACCTTTATTTTTACTAACTTGGAAACTTAGTCTATGCATGATCTTGTCTATCTCACATTTTTTTCATACTTTTCATGCTTGTTTAAGATTTCATTCCCAACCTATCACCCATCTTCATGATGTCCACCTTCATCATCACCTTCACCCTGTTGTTTCCAAAATCAGCTTAGCTCAATTTTTGGAACAACCCCCCCTACGAAACTTGTTCATTTCATCTTTTGTCTCTCTAAGTTTGTTTTCGAGACGGGTTTTCGTCATTCTCATTTTGGTCCAGCTAATACCATTGGAAATTTGTAATGTTTTTTCATCCCGTTTACCCCAAAGAACATCAAAATCATTACGGTCTCGATGTGTTTAGAGGACCAATTTCTGCCTCTTTCAGAGTTGGTCTTTTCTTCCATTTTTTAGTGGCGACAAAAATTGCCGCTAGTGCATTTTTAACCTTTGAAATGTAAGGGCGGAAAATTTTTTCACCCCTGCATTTTCTTGCAAGGGCGGAAAATTTTGCTGCCCATACATATTGACCTGCAAGGGTAGCAATTTTTTCCATCCCTGCATCTGAACCAAAATGAACATGCAAGGGCAACAAATTTTGCTGCCCATGCATGCCTCAATTTCCATGTATGAAATTTATTACCGTGCGTGGTGGGTGGTTGGGGTTGTTTTTCACCCCATATAATCCAATTTGGGCCTCATTTCTTCTCATTCTTCCTCCTTTCCTCCTACCTTTTGCATCTGGGTGATCTGACGAATGAGTTGAAGTGTGTTTTGGTAGATTTAATCTCGTAGCGTGTGTGGCTTTCTAGGTAGGTCTTGTTTTTAGTTTTTATTGTCTTCTCCTTCCTCTTTCTTAGCTTCTTTTTCCTCTATTAGCTTTGCTAGTTTGTTTTTGTTGTTGTTTAGGTGTTTTTATTTTTGTTTTTCTTCCTTTCCTTTGCCTTGCTCGCAGTTTTTCCTATCTAACCTCCTAGGGTGGTGATTTTCACCATGCCTCCACTTGCTCATGGTTTTTCAACACCAAACTCTATGCAGGCAGTGAAAATCACCACCCGTACCTCAGCCCCCATTTTGCTTCTCCTACACAGGCAGTGATTTTCACCACCTGTGCACCCTCTTTGTTGAAAACCTGCATCAGCGGCAAATTTTGCCGCTGATGCAGCCCGACATGCAAGGGTGGTGATTTTCACCACCCCTATGCATTTTTCTCCTGATTTGCATGGGTGGCGAATTTCACCGCCCATGTTCTCTTTTTTTCAACTCTTCATGTAGGGGCGGCGATTTTCACCGCCCATGCATTCCTCCTCTAGATTTTTCTAACTCTAGGGGATTTTCCACCTTTCCCTTTCTTTCCCTTCCTTCCTCATTTTTCACACCTTTTTCCAACCCAGCCTTTTTAAGTGACCTCCATTGACCATGATCACTTGACATGCAAATTCTCCAACTCGTTCCCTTTCCCTAATTGTGTGATCATGGCTACAGTACCTTCAGAGAACTCTTATTCGTTAACACCCGTCCGATTGAGATCAATTCCAATGTCAAAACATCTCTCAAAAAGGCAAAGACAATGAAGTACAAGTACCAGGGCATCTTCTTGATCACTTTAGTCACCTCCAATGTCGATGACATTTGGGACACCAAAATTGGCCACGTAGATATGGCCGAGTTTGTGGCTTGAACAAAGGTGATGAACCCAAGCTCTGAAATAAAGAGGATTATTGAAAGCAACATCCACTTGGTTTCTGCTTTCCCAGTGGTAACACATCATGCAGAGTTCATCCTCCAATGTGCCCGCTTCTATAACAAAGAGACAAGGTCAGTCTCAAATGCTAGCGGTAATGTGGTAATTTGGATGGATCTCAAATTCATTAACAAAGTCTTCATGTGACCTCCAGCTACTGAAGTAACCAAGATCAACTTCGTAAAAGCCCAGAAGGAATATGACAAAGACCCTAAGAGGGTAAAGAAAGTCATGAACAACAGGTGGCTGAAAGCACCCAGGTCCAGTCTATCCAGATGGCCATAAAATTTCTCGAGGAGTGACTTCATTGAAGAAGTTGGTGACTTAATCACTCTTCTTAGCAGAGTGCAAGGCCTCCCATCTTCCTCACAGTTCTACGAATGGATGTACCCATTCATTAAAATCATCCTCCAGGGTAATCATGTTATCTTTTAGGGTGAACAAATCAATAACACCCTCCACGAGTATCTAACTAAGGTACAGACTTCTTCCAATTTCTATATGACTTTGTACCTTGTGCACATAGCCACTTCAATGCCAACCTTCCCAGATTTGATGACTGAAAGAGATAGAAAGACCACCCCAGTCTACTCATATTACCCCTAGATGACTCTGTAAGGATCAACCCACCATTTCAAAAGGGTGAATGAGGCTTTCTTTGCCATGTTTTTATGCCTCTCTGACCCTCAGCTTGAGCAGAAGAGAGTATCTGATGAAGCTTGGACAGTCGTCAATGACTACGGGTGTATGTTCCTCCAATTTCCCACCTTTTGCTATCTTCAAGTTAACTTTTTCCAAGGCTACCCCTATATGCTCCCCAAGTTTCCATATAACAAGTTGGTTATAATGGAACTTTACTGACAAATGATTGTCATGCATACTAGGCAAATGGAGCTGAAAAGGCCAAGTTTCAAGTTTCCAGTTGAAATTGGCAGGTACTCTATGCAACAACAACCAAAGCCAAAGTCATGGAAATAGATATGCAGATGGTCACTCTAAAATAGTTTAAAAGAAGGGATAAATTTGACTACAGGGGAGTCAAAGACAAAATAAGGTGAAAGACTCAATTCCATGAGCCCATGATCGAGGACATCTGGATCAATTTGAGGACAGCCAAAGAAATCAGAAAGATGGACTATTGCAAGCTGACCCTAGAGCAAATTGAATATCTGGGGCTTGTAGATATCCCCTCCAATCTGGTCGATGATGGGAACATTATCAATAGCAGGTACCTGGCTAAAAAGGTTGCTGGCTCTCCTCTTCCTCCAACTCAGTGGTCTCAGAAGGAACTAACTTCTCTAAGGAAAAGATTTGAACCAATATTGGCTAACACCAATGATTGGTTCGCAGCCAAAGGGATCATATTGAAGGCATTTATCATGAGATCAGAGGCTGGGTACCAAGCAGAGATGAAGAAGAAGATAGAGAATAGGACCAAGAACAAAGGTGATGTTCCTTCCCCTTCTAGGCCTCACAAGCTTAGAATCATTTTTGTTTCCAAAAAGCCAAAGACTACTAAAGAACCAGAAGTGGTAGCTAAAGGAATTGAAGAATAGAGCTCTCAGGCACAGGCAGCCCACTCGATGGAGATAGATGATCAGCCTTTAGAATAGCAAAAGACTGAGCCTCTACCTTCCCAAGAAGGGGCCCAACCACTTAAAAGCGTCTCTTCATCTCCACCTCAGTCTCCTGTGGCATCCCCTTCTCTTATCTCTCATATTAGTGTTCCCTCTTCTAGAGCTGACTCTCCTTCTAGGGTTATATTTGGTAATCCTCAAGGTGCTTCTAGAGGTACTCCTCGCTCCTCTGGGTCCATTCCTAGTTTGTCATCTCCCTCTTTCAATCTGGGGGAAAGTTTTACATAAGAGCCAGAATTAGTAATTGGTATAGTTTTGCCTGTTACTCCAATTGCGACCACTGTCACCACTAGCAGTGTAAAAGCTACCACAGTAACTCCAGCTGAGGGAACCATTGCCACAATAGGTACTTATTCTCTCCCACCTTAGATGTTAGAATTCACACCCAAAAAAAAGAAGTTAGCCATCTCTCAAGATGACTTCGACTTTGGCAGAATAGTGTCGGTGAAAGCTAAGGCTCCTAAGAGGCCAAAGATCCTCTCAAAATTGGTCGAAGAAAAAGGACATAAATTTCTAGAAATTGTCAAACCTCCACAGGACGCAACCCTTGAGGGTTTCAAAATGAGTAGTTATTCCATCTCTCTTGTTGAACTTGGCAAAGTTATTCACGAAGGTGCGAAAAGTGATCTTCAGTCTGCTATGGACATCATGGTCTAGAAATTTGATCGAGAAAAAGAAATGAAAGATTATTACAAGGCCAAGACAGAGCAACTGATGGTAGTAATAAGGAGGTTCACTCTTCCCTTTGAAGTGGAAACTCTGGAGGCCTTCTCTGTAGATGACCCTGTCATTCAGAAGGCAGAGAAAACTTACTTGAAGGGGAAAGTCCTGGAGGACTACATTGAAAAAATGCATACTTAGGGAGTTTCCTTGCTTACAAAGGTTGCTGAGAAGATAGACAAGATGAGGAAGGTGAGGGTAGAATTAGATGACCTGGTCTCTCTTATCTCTTAAACTGTTGATAGTTCAGAAAAAGATCTTAGAAAATGGAGGGAGATGAAGGATCTAAAGAAGAGCACCTTGATATCTATCAATGTCATCTCCAGCAAAGACTCTTATGTTGAGATCAAGGAGTCACTGATCTTTAGGATCCAGGTACTCAAAGATTTAATTGAGGATCTCAAAGCTTCTAGGGATGCTAGCAAGAAGAGCGACACAGGCCTACTCAATAAACTGAAAGAACTACCGTGTGACCTAACTTTCAGGAATAACCAATTTCTCTCAGCAGAAGAAATGATCCAAAGTTTCAAGGGGATGATTCAAAGAGATTTTGAAGAAAAGGCCTTCTCAATGACCTCTGTGGACAATATCCTGGATACTCAGCTGACTCTGGACAATCTAAAATCTAGGTTAACTAGTCATGTTAAGGCCATCACAGCATTGAAGGATGCCTTAATCAGAGCTAGAGTCATCTCTAAGAACATAATTGCGCCAGACAGCATAGGAATTTAGGCATCCATTGCTATGTACGAAGCTCATATGAAGAAATCTGGTAGCAAGAACTAAAAATTTCCCCCTTCTCTGTTCTTCTTTCCTTATGCACTTTTGTTTTGTGAAAAGTGCATGCAATTTTGTAAAATGTAATTACATGTAAAAAGTTTGGAAAAATATCTCAAAGTCAAAGATGAGTCATCTTTGACTAGGATATTTTTGTATTTTATTATTTTCTAAATTTTGAGAGTTTCTCCCTATATATAGTGGAGACCTCTTTTGTAAAAGGATCTTGGATAATTGAGAGCAAAAACTCTGCTGAAATTGAAACACTTTTTTGAGACTTTGTGCTCAAACTTGTAAATCATATTTTGTTGAATGAATGAGAAGCAGGTTTATTTCAGACTTTGTGTTGAATTTATCTGTGTTATTTAGGAAACAGTTCTTACATCCTTGTTCATGGTAATATCTTGTTTGTCTGATTTAATAAGCAAAGTGGATGTGTTAATATTATCTAAGGGCATTTTTAAAAGGTAGAAGAGAGACTTTGTGCTACTTTTACCTTTGCGATCATTTTATCTTTTGTAGTTTCAAGTGGAGACTTTGTGCTTCATTTCATTCTATGGTTAGATTTTTTCTGAATCATTGAACGAAGCTACGGAAGACTTTGTGATTACGTGAGTGTTCTTGTGGATTTTATTTCTTCAAGTGATTTTCTACTTCCCATTTGATACCCTTCCTGAAAGAAGAGGAATGTTGTTAGCTAAGGACTAGGATTTCCCTCTTTTATTCTTTATACATTACCTCTAAAAAAAGAGAGGCAGTTGCTGTTATACCACCCCATGTGTTATTTTTTGCTTAATTATATATATACATATATATATCCAACGCATAAATACTTATAGGGAACCTCCCCTTGATGAGAGGAGAGATTTACCTCATCTAGATCTGGTAAACCCACACTTTTTGTGGTGTAAATCTCCCTATGCTGTGGTTGATATACCCATTTTGTCATCAGTTAGTTGATGACAAAATATTCGCCCAACAGTTTTTTGGTGACTCCGCTGGGGATTACGAATGTGCATTTTGAAGCCTCAAGCTTCAACTTGAAGCAGTTTCAGTCCCTTTTTCATTTAAAATCTGGCAACTCCACGCTACACTAGAAGCCAAAGAGCTAAGGGTGTTTTTGACCCCATGTTTGAGTTGGCACAGCAAAGCAACTTTGATCTCTTTCCTCCGTCACCTTTCCTCCAACGGTCTAGGAGTTTTCCTCCTAACCTTATCAAGTCACCAACACAAGGTAGTGCTTCTTTTCCTGCTGTTAACCAGGCCCTCCCTACAAATACCCTACCAAGGTTTGTTATCCCACCATTTAATCATCCTATCATAATGGCTCAAGGTCCGTGGGGCAATTCCTTTGGTCCTCTTAATTTGACCTGCACCTTTGCATGAACTACCTCGTAGTTCTAAGAAAAAAATTTCTAAGTTTTTTGGTGACGGAAAGGTTCATTCCGACGAGCATATTGTAGCTTTCTCTATAGCATGTGGTGTAATTGGTGTCAAATTTGAAGATGTAACAGTGAGACTTTTCATGGAAACCCTGGAAGGAGCTGCCACAGATTGCTTCTATCACTTACAGGCCAGGTCAATAACTGACTGGGATATGCTCAAATCCAAATTCGAAGCCAAGTTTAAACCTGCTAAAGATACACACGCTTTGTTAGCTCAGCTAACACAGATGAAAAAATAATCCCAAGAACCCATGAGGGATTTCATAGCTAAATTTAATAAGTTGAGAAACCGGATCCCAACTGTTGCTCAGCTCACACCAGAGAATCTCAAATGCCTTTTCATCAACTCGCAGCTTCTTGAAGTAAGTTTCCTATTGAGGCAAGTTGGCCCTATGAATTTAGCATTGGCTCAAAATTTGGCTACTGAGATTGAAGATGATCTTATCCTGGTAGAAAAGATCAAAAAAGACCCCAGTAAAAATAAATTCTCTTCATCTACTGAAATTTCTTCTTCAGGCACTACAGATCCTATGGTACAAAAATTGACAAATGAACTAATAGCTTTGAAGAGGCAAATAGATCAAGGTACGTCTGCCCTTACCTATCAAGATATGCCTAGGAGAACGTTCCAAAATCAACAGTATCAGGGTAATACTACATAGAACCAAGGGCAACCAAATCACCTACCTCCACCTCTAGGGAAATTGTCCATTGAAGTAGCACTTGCCAATTTAACGATCAATTACCTAGAGGTTGAACACGACTATTTGTTCCAACCTCAATTGGACCAACAAGAAGATGCTAATCTCTTCAATGAGAAGGAAGAAGAATTAGCTGGCGACTCCAATATCAGTTTCCTAGATTGTCAGCACAAAGCTGGAAGTAAAAGGGAGGGTTTGGATGGATCCTACGTTGTTTTCACTAGATCTCAAAATCTGTCAGCCTCATAGACTGACAAAGAAAATGCAGAGAAAGAACCCTAGCCAACGATTTCCATCACTAAACGTGGGACTCCATTGCCTCTACAATCAAAATATTAGGTAATTCATAAAAAAGTAAGTACCTCCAACCACCCGATACGTTCCACTTCTATTGCTTAGACCAGTGCCATACATACTAAAATTCCAGATGATGGACTCTCTTCCTCTGTTTCAAGTTCTTTTCAATTATTTGATATAATTGATCATGCTAGAAAGACTAAAATTCAAATGATAGAGGTTGAATATTTGAGGGCTAACCCAGAACAATTTGATAGGTTAGCAGAATATGTAAAAAATAAAGCCTTCCCCGTAAGACAAGATTCTTTGAAGGCCGTTCATGATCCTCCTAAAGATAAACCAGCCCAAAATAATCTTGTTATGACTCCCCTTGTTACTCCTAGGAAAATAGAACCTTTCTATGTTTCCCTGCTAATAAATGGTTATAAACTGAGTAATTGTATTATAGACTCTGGAGCCTCAGATAATGTCATGCCCGCGAAGGTGGCCGATTCTCTTGGCCTAACTCTGACCAAAACTTTTGGGAGGTGTTTTTCTATGGAAAATAAGCAAGTTCCCCTCCTTGGTTAGATAAAATATGCTCAATATGCTTTTGCAGCTTTTCCAGAAAAGCGGATAAAAATGATGGTTTTAGTCACTAATATTCCAGCGTCTTACGAAATCTTACTCGGGCGGAATTTCTGCAAAGACGTTGGAGGTGAGCTAAGTATGGACTTGTAAAAAGCAAGAATCCCAATTCAAGGTGTCATGAAGAAGTTACTTCCTGAAAAATAAGTAATATATGTAGTTACCTAATCATCGGCACCAGAAGCTCAAATTTTATTTGAGTCCTCAGGCATGGGCAACTACTTCTTATCTACAGACGGGATCCATGGGGCATCTGATGAAATTCTTATGGGTGATAACTTGAGTTTGTGTTTAGCTGATACAACAGAAAAATTGATAAATCAAAATGAACACATGGAAGAACCTCTTCTCCCAAACAAAGGAGTTTTTAAAGAAAATGCAGCATCTAACGAGGTATGGACCTTAGAATTTGACGGCAGCTACTCTTCAATTGGTTTGGGAGTCAAGTTGTGTTGGTATCTCCTCAGGGAGACATTATTCCTTTGCCCTACAAATTGCAGTTCAATAATACCAACAACAAGAATGAGTACGAATCCTTGTTGCTTGGATTAAAGACTGCCAGAGAAAAAGGCATCAGGGTACTTCATGCTAAAGGGGACGCTGAGTTGGTAGTCTACCAGGTGAGAAACCTTTGTTAGACAAAATGAAAGGTTACGCCACTATCACAATCTGGTCTGGGATCAGATTGAAAATTTTGACGCTTTCAACATCTTTGCCATTCCAAGGAAATTCAATGACTGGACGGATGCATTGGTTGTCTCCACTACCCTCTTAGTCCCTCACCCAGACTTTAAGGGAGATAGGTACACTATTGAGCTGGTCTTTCAGCCAAGTGTACTTGATAATGCTGGCCAGTGGTAAGTATTTAACAACGATGATTAAATTATCGCCTTCTTGGAGTAAAAGGATAGTTTTGAACAACTGCATTTTGAAGGTAGTGAACTCCGAGAATGTGAAGCAACTCTTGAGTTAAATACAAATCCGGGGGAGGATTTCCTACAGCTTAAGGGGAATAAGATTCCCAAAGGCCTGGTTTCTCTAGAGAAGTTGTTTGATAACCATGACAGGTTTATTAAATAATAGTGAATAGATTCAAACTCCTCTCAAGATTTTGATCAGATTAACTTTGGAACCAAACAAGATCTTAAGATGGTAAACATTGAGAAATAATGCAATCCCCAGGAAAGATTTAAACTTGCTAGTTTACTTCACCAATATTAGATGTATTGGCCTATTCCTATGATGATCTGAAATCGCTCAGGCCAAATGACATTTTCCATGACATTCCTCTGAAGGCCAACTCTGTACTTTACAAGCAAAAGTCCAGGCAATATACCCAAAAATCTCAGGTACTATTTTAGCTGAGATACAAAAAATGCTTGACGCCCGAATAATTTTCTCAATCCATCACTCAACATGGATTGCCAATATAGTGCCTGTCAGGAAGAAGAATGGTGAAATTTGAATCTGTGTAGATTTCAAAAAATTAAACTAGTTATCTTTAAAAGATAACTACCTCTTCTTATCATGGATCAAGTTCTGCAAATGGTAACAGGTTCAGAAATGTTATCAATGTTAGACAATTTTTTTGGGTACAATCAGGTCGAAATCAAAAAAGCAGATCAGCATAAGACAACATTCACCACACCTTGGGGCACATTCACTTATCAAAGAATGCCTTTTGGTCTGATAAATGCAGGCACCACATTTCAAAGGGTGATGGATCTCACTGTCAAAGATGAGATGGAAAAATTCATTATAATAGACCTAGATGATCTGACAGTGTTTTCAAAACATCATTCTGAGCATATTCACCATTTGCAAAGGATACTGTAACACTTTCGTCAGAATGGTATTTATTTAAAACCAAAGAAATCTATCTTCAGAGTAACCAAAGGGAAACTTCTCGAACACATTGTGTCTCGTGAAGGTATTAAAATTGATTCAGAGAGAGTCAAGTCCATCCAGGAACTTACTCTGCTTACCAGCAAGACCGCAGTTCACTCTTTCTTTAGAAAGGTGAATTTTCTTTGAAGGTTCATTCCTGAGTTTGCTAAGAAAACCCATCACATTGTCAACATGATGAAAGGCAATGCTACATTTAGGTGGACTGCTGAGGGAAAATCAGTGTTCAAAGAAATTAAGGAAGCAATCACTCACGCACCAGTCTTGGTTTGTCCAGATTATACTAAAAGTTTCAAAGTATACAGTTATGCTTCCGAGCATACACTATCGGCCATTTTAGTCCAACCAAATCAAGAAGGTGTAGAATCTCCTATCTCTTTTATGAGTTGTCCACTCAAGGTTCATGAACTAAAATATTCCCTTATGGAGAAGCATGCATACACAGTGGTCAAAGCAGTCAAGCATTTCAAGTTTTATATCCTGAATTCTCACACTGAAGTTCTCGTACCAGACACAACAGTAAAATCCATCTTGACTCAGCAGGAGTTCAATATGAAGAGAGGTAACTAGATTGCCAAGACTCAAGAGTTTGATCTGGACATCAAATCTACCAAGCTCATACGAAGAAGGGGTCTTTGCCAGTTGATCACCAACAACATTCCAGATGAAGCAAAACATGAAGTAGTGATCGAAGGTGTGCCTACGGTCCTCTTTATTGCAACCACCAATGAGTGGTATTCAGACATTGCCCATTTTTTGACATATGGTGAGTGTCCCTCTCATCTTTCTTATAAAGAGAAATGGAATGTTAAATTAGAATTGGTTGGTTATGTCTTGTGGGACAATGGTCTTTACAAGAGAAACCTGGATGGGGCATTTCTTCGTTGTGTTGATAAGGCATAACAAGAAAAAATCTTAGAGTCTTTCCATAATCTAGATTGTGGAAGGCATTTTTATACACTGGTGATAGCGCACAAAATTCTACGAGCAAGGTATTATTGGCCGACGTTATTCCAAGATGCCTACAAATGGGTGCGTAGGTGTGAATTGTGTCAATAATTTGTTGGAAAGCTTAAGCTGTCTACTTTGCCTCTCAAACTGGTAGTGATCAGGGAACCATTTCAGCAGTGGGGTATTGACTTCATTGGCGTAGTCAACCCATCTTCAAGTTCCAGACATGATTATGTCCTCACAGCAATGGATTACTTTACTAAGTGGGTGGAGGCCATCCCAACCAAGCACACTACGTCTGAATTAGTGTGCAGCTTTCTCAAAGAAAATATCATCTCCAGGTTTGGGGTCCCACTAAAGATTGTAACAGATAATGTAGCCTGTTTTTCATCACATAAAATTACTCAATTTTGTTTTTATTATGGGATTACCTTATCTCACACTTCAGATTACTTTCCTCAAGGAAATGGCCAAGCAGAATCGAGTAATAAGAACTTGGTCACTATTATCAAGAAGTTGGTGGATGACAATCAGAGAATATGGCACAAAACATTATATGATACTTTATGGGTAGATAGGATAATGCCCAAAAGAGCTATAGATATGTCACCTTTTCAGCTTTTATATGGATTGAATGCAGAAATTCCCATCACCCTTGAACTACCAGTGCTTAGGTTAACTAAAGCAATCGAGGACTCAACCTTCAAAAGCTTAGTTGACAAAAGAATCATGTGTCTGACCGAGCTGAATGAGCAACAAGCCATGGTAGTGGATCAGATTACAGAGCATCAGAATTGGGTAAAGGCACTTTTTGATAAAAAAACCTAAAGTGCATGAATTCCAAGTCAAAGATCAAGTCTTGTTGTGGGATAAGAGGCGAGAACCAAAAGGGATGCATGGCAAATTTGACTCCCTATGGAGAGGCCCATCCACCATTCGATAGCTCTGTGGTGAGGCTAGCTTCTTGTTGGAGTACCAAGATGGAAATCCATTTGTTCTTCCTCACAGCGGGCAACATCTAAAGTTGTTCAATCCTTGAAGCTTGAATAAGTCTGTTTGTATATATGTACATTTTTTATATTTTGTCTTTTTTTTTTAGCTTGACTCCGTAGCCCAATGGCTTGGATGAAGGCACTTAGAGACTGGTTTCTACTCCCGTTGATCGACTCAATTAATGGAAGTTCCCCAATAGGATCCAGTTGTTGTTTCTAAAATTAGCTTATCTCAATTTTTGGAACAACCCCCCTACGTAACTTGTCCGTTTCATCTTTTGTCTCTCTAAGTTTGTTTTCGAGATGGGTTTTCCTCATTCTCATTTTAGTCCAGCTGATACCATTGGAAATTTGTAATGTTTTTTCGTCCCATTTTCCCTAAAGAATGTCAAAATCATTACGGTCTCAATGTGTTCATAGGACCAATTTTTGCCTCTTTCAGAGTTGGTCTTTTCTTCCATTTTCCAATGGCGGCAAAAATTGCCGCTAGTGCATTTTTAACCTTTGCAATGTAAGGGCGAAATTTTTTTCCGCCCTTGCGTTTTCTTGCAAGGGCAGAAAATTTTTCCGCCCATGCATCTTGACCTGTAAGGGCAGAAATTTTTGTTGCCCCTACATCTGAACCAAAATGAACATGCAAGGGTGGTGAATTTTACCGCCCATGCATGCCTCAGTTTCTATGCGTGGCATTTATTTCCACGCACGGTGGGTGGTTGGGGTTGTTTTTCACCCCATATAATCTGATTTGGGCCTCATTTCTTCTCATTCTTCCTCCTCTCCTCTTGCCTTTTGCATCTGGGTGATCCGACGAATGAGTTGAAGTGCATTTTGGTAGATTTAATTTCGTAGTGCGCATGGCTTTCTAGATAAGTCTTGTTTTTAGTTTTTATTGTCTTCTCCTTCCTCTTTCTTAGCTTCTTTTTCCTTTATTAGCTTTTTTATTTTGTTTTTGTTGTTGTTTAGGTGTTTTTATTTTTGTTTTTCTTCCTTTCCTCTGCCTTATCCATGGTTTTTCCTCTCTAACCTCCTAGGACGGAAACTTTCACTGTGCCTCCTCTTGCCCACAGTTTTTCAACACCAAACCCTGTGCGGGCAGCAAAAATTGCCACCCGTACCTCGGCCCCCATTTTACTTCTCCTGCACGGGCATCAATTTTTGCCACCTGTGCACCTTCTTTGTTGAAAACCTACATCGGTAAAAAATTTTGCGACTGATGCAGCCTGACATGCAGGGGTAGCAATTTTCACTGCCCCTACGTATTTTTCTCCCAATTTACATGGGTGGCAAATTTCACTGCCTGTGCAGGCCATCTCTGCAGGGGCGGTAAATTTCACCGCCTATGTTCTCTTTTTTTCAACTCTTCATGTAGGGGCAGCGATTTTCATCGCCCATGCATTCCTCCTTTAGATTTTTCTAACTCTTGGGGATTTTCCACCTTTCTCTTTCTTTCCCTTTCTCATTTTTTGCACCTTTTTTTGACCTGGCCTTTTTAAGTGACCTCCATTGACCATAATCACTTGACATGTGAATTCTCCAAGTCGCTCCCTTTCCCTAATTATGTGATCATGGCTATAGTACTTTTAGAGAACTCTTATTTT
The DNA here is from genome assembly GCA_037957365.1 of Torreya grandis. Lineage (NCBI taxonomy): Eukaryota > Viridiplantae > Streptophyta > Pinopsida > Cupressales > Taxaceae > Torreya > Torreya grandis. The sequence continues at coordinate 1,808,875 of JARHVA010002347.1, read as the reverse complement.
TCAACACCCATCTGATCGAGATCAGTTCCAATGTCAGAAACATCTCCCAAAAAGGTAAAGATGATGAAGTACAAGTACCAGGGCATCTTCCTAATCACTTCAGTCACCTCCAATGTCGACGACATCCGAGACACCAAAATTGGCCAAGTAGATATGGCCGAGTTCGTGGCTCGAACAAAGGTGATGAACCCAAGCTCTGGAATAAAGAGGATTGTTGAAAGCAACATCCACTTGGTTGTCGCTTTCCTAGTGGCAGCACATCATGTAGAGTTCATCCTTCAATGTGCCCGCTTCTACAACAAAGAGACAAGGTCAATCTCAGATACCAGCAGTAATGTGATAATTTGGCTGGATCCCGAATTCATCGACAAAGTCTTCATGTGACCTCCATCTACTAAAGTAACAAAGATCGACTTCGTAGAATCCCAGAAGGAATATGACAAAGACCTTGAGAGGGCAAAGAAAGTCATAAACAATAGGTGGCTGAAAACACCTAGGTCTAGTCTATCTAAATGGCCGTGAAACTTCTCGAGGAGTGACTTCATTGAAGAAGTTGATGACTTAATCACTCTTCTCAATAGAGTGCAAGGCCTCCCATCTTCCTCACAGTTCTACGAATGGATGTACCCATTCATTAAGATCATCCTCCAGGGTAAGCAGGTTATCTTTTGGGGTGAACAAATCAACAACACCCTCCATGAGCAGCTAACTAAGGCACAAACTTCTTCCAAGTTCTATATGACTTCGTACCTTATGTACATAGCTACTTCAATGCAAACCTTCCCAAGTTTGATGACTGAAGGAGATAAAAATACCACCCTGGTCTACTCATATTACCCCCAGCTAACTCTGCAAGGATTAACCCACAATTTCAAAAGAGTGAATGACGCTTTCTTTGCCATGTTTTTATGCCTCTTCGACCCTCAGCTTAAACAAAAGAGAGTATCTGATGAAGCTTAGATAGTCATCAATGACTACGGGTGTATGTTCTTCTAATTTCCCACCTATTGGGGATCAACCAACAATGGATTACACTTGTGAAAGTAATGAATGCGGAAATAAATCAGATAGATAAGTAACTGAAATGATAAATAGCATAGAACAAGATATACAAGAAAACACCCTGAAAACTTGTATTAAAACTCTTTACAATAGGAATACAATTGAAGAAACTTCGTTCTTCCACACCTCTCTCAGATGCACACAAGATCTCTCACTAGATCTCTATTCCTCAAGAGCTCTCTCTCAAGTACACTCAAATCCAACAACCTGGATTGATGCAACTCAATACTGTCCTTCAAACATTCACAATGTTCTACTTTTATAGTTCAACTCTCATACACACACAATAGCTAAGAAGATCTTTCCTACATATAGAGATAGGAAAATTGAGCATGCTCTTACAACAAATAGTTAAGCCTCTTCAACAAGGGCTCTAAAAATAATATTGCTAACAATAGAGACGCGAGCTTGAGTCTACAACTCAAACTCATCATGCAAACACTCGCTTCTGTCCTCGGAAATCGCTTTCTGGACACATAGGTAACCGACGTCGGTTCCTGCCTGTTCGCCTGTGACCGTCGCTGGCCGACCATACTGCCGACGTCGGCGCCTCTGTAACTACAACTGACCAACGTCGGTCGCTCATGACCGACGCTGGTGTTTGTGTAGACCTGAACCTGTTTGTGTGCTCCTTGGTGAAGCTTTTAGCTCCACACCCTAACAATCTCCCACTTGGAGATAAACTAGCTGCACCAGTACCTGTACAGCAACATCTTCTAGCTCCTCCATCTTCAACTCAATCATGAAGACCAATAGAAGTTGAATGAAGATTCAACTTCTCCTTAGTAACCGGCTTTGTTAGCATATCAGCAGGATTCTTGTCTGTATGGATCTTCTCCAGCTTCAACTCACCATCTTCCAATACCTGCCGTATGAAGTGGTACCTTAGCTGTATGTGCTTGGTTCTAGAATGAAAAGCTGAGTTCTTAGCCAAATGGATTGCACTCTGACTGTCACTATGCAATCTGCAACTCCCATGCTCCCTTCCAAGCTCTTCCATGAACTGTGTCATCCATATCATCTCCTTGCTAGCTTCTGTAGCTGCAATATACTCTGCTTCTGTAGTTGACAAGGCTACAACCTTCTGCAACTTAGATATCCAACTAACCGCCGTTCCACCTACAGTAAAAACATAACCTGTAGTGCTCCTCCTGCCATCCAAATCACCTACCATATCTGAATCTACATAGCCATGTAGAGAAGTATCTGAACCTCCATAGCACAAGTGTCTACTGCTGGTTCCTCTCAGATATCTAAGGATCCATTGAACTGCTTTCCAATGTTCCTTACCTGGATTGGCCATATACTTGCTTACTACTCTCACTGCTTGGGCAATATCCGGTCTAGTACACACCATTGCATACATCAAACTTCCTACCGTGGAAGAATATGGAACCTTACTCATGTACTCTACCTCATCATGTGAATTAGGACATTGTTCTTTACTCAACTTAAAATGTCCAGCCAAAGGTGTGCTTACCGGTTTAGCACCCTGCATATTGAACCGTTTCAACACCTTGTCCACATAATCTTCTTGAGACAGTATCAACCTGTGATTTTCTCTGTCTCTCTTAATGCTCATGCCAAGGATTTTCTTAGCTACTCCCAAATCCTTCATAGCAAACGTTTGAGCTAACTTCATCTTAAGCTCAGAGATATCCTGCATGTGAGATCTTGCAACCAGCATATCATCTACATACAACAATAGAATAATATATCTACCGTTATCAAATCTCTTAAAATATACACAATGGTCAGATTGACACCTAATATAGCCATGCTCAGTCATAAACCTGTCAAATTTCAAGTACCATTGCCTAGGAGCTTGCTTGAGGCCATACAAGCTTTTCTTCAACCTGCACACTAGTTTCTCCTTACCCTTGACCTCAAAACCTTCTGGCTGTTCCATGTAAATTTCCTCATCCAAATCTCCATGAAGAAATGTTGTCTTAACATCTAGCTGCTCAAAATGCAAATCCTCAAAAGCAACCAAAGACAATACAACCCTTATAGAAGTCATCTTAACAACAGGAGAAAAAATCTCACCAAAGTCAATACTTGGCTTTTGTGCAAATCCTTTTACCACCAATCTGGCCTTATATCTCATCTGTCCATCCTCACCTTCTTTCAACCTGTAGGTCCACCTGTTCTTCAGTGTTCTCTTACCAGCTGGAAATTCAACCAAATCCCATGTTTGGTTCTCTCTTAAGGACTCCATCTCTTCAACCATGCCACGCTCCCACTTACTCCTGGACTCCACCTGTAATGCTTCTTCAAAACTTTCTGGTTCTCCACCATCAGTTAGCAATAAATAATATAAGGAAGGAGAATATCTAATTGGAGGCTTACTTACCCTTTCAGACCTCTTAATGGGTGTCTTGGACTCGTTCTCAACAATCTGTCCACCTAAATTTTCTGACAGTGACTGACCTCGGCCACCTGTAGACCTGTTACTGGCCGACGCCGGTTTTTCCTGGCCAACGTCGGTGCCTAGTCTGCCGACGTCGATCTCTGTATGACCGACATCGGTTTCTGTACTGCCGACACTGGTTCCTAACCTGCCGACGTCGGTCTCTGTGTTTTCCTGTAAGTGATTATTTCTTTTTTCTACGAGCTCATTTTGGACCATAACTTCGTCCAATTCACCATTGCTCTACCCAGATTGATCTAGCTTCCTTATCTGATCACTGTACATCAATTTTTCATTGAAAACAACATCACGGCTCCTAATTACCTTGTTAGTTCCTAGATTCCAAAATCTGAAACCAAAATCATCTGAGCCATAGCCTATAAACGTGCACCTCATAGACTTAGGATCAAGCTTCTTTCTATTTTCCTTATCTATGTGCACAAAGGCTTCACAACCCAAAACTTTGAGATATGAGAGATCTACCTTTTTACCTGTCCATGCCTCTTCTGGAATTCCACCATCCAGAGCTGTAGAGGGTCCTCTATTGATCAGGTACACTGCGGTGTCAACTGCTTCTGCCCAAAACTCTAAGGGCAACCCTGCATGCAATCTCATACATCTTGCACGCTCCATGATAGTTCTATTCATCCTTTCAGCAATACCATTCTGCTGAGGTGTCCTTGGAACTATCCTTTGCCTACGGATTCCGTGAGTGTAACAATACCAGTTAAACTTAAGACTGCAGAACTCACCGCCATTATCGGATCTCGAGCACTTTAATCTTTTGCCTGTTTCATTCTCAACCATGGCTTTCCAAATCTTAAAAGTCTCAAAAACATCAGATTTCTTTTTAATACAGTAGATCCATACCTTTCTTGTGGTGTCATCTATGAATGTAACATAGTACTGTGATCCGCCAATAGAGGCTACCTGAGCCGGTCCCCACACATCTGTGTGAACAAGCTGCAACTTCTGCCTTTTCTTAGTAGACCCAGTCTTGAGAAAACTAACCCTTTTCTATTTTCCAAATACACAATGCTCACAAAATTCTAGATCCATACTTTTCAAATCTGAAAGCATACCTTTAGACTTAAGAATTGACATCCCCTTCTCACTCATGTGGCCAAGCCTTGAGTGCCACAATTTAGCATCCACATCTGAAGTAGATAGAACGGAAGGAGATTTTTTAGTAACACAATTACACAAATAGAGAGTACCTTCTCTCTTACCTCTGGCCATAACAAGTGCACCCTTGGTCACCTTCCAAGAATCTGTTGTGAGAGTTACTGTACAACCCTCATCACCTAGCTTACCTGTAGAAATCAAATTTCTCTTCAAACTAGGAACATGCATCACATCTCTCAACACCCATGTGTTGCCATTCTGCATCTTTAGCTGCACTTTACCTTTGCCAGTAATCTTACAAGGCTCATCATCCCCTAAGTACACTATTCCAAAATCTCCATGGACATAGTCACTGAAATATTCTCTGTTAGGGGTAGCATGGAAAGATGCACCAGAATCTAATACCCAAGATTCTATATTATTATGCAAAGAGAAAATAAGAGCATCCTGTGCAATACCTGCAACCTTTGTCTCTTCCTTTCCTTCGTGCTGATTCTCCTCCTTAGGCTTTGACCAGCAATCTTTGCTTATGTGCCCCAACTTTCCACAGTTCCAGCATTGTGGCCTTCTGCCATTTCTGGATTTGGATCTGCCTCTTCCCTTAGACTTAGATCTTGATCTCCTCTTGCTCTTTTCTTTTTGCCTTCCCCTGCTCTCGAGATTTAAAGCATTCCCAGATGTCTCTTCTGTGCTTTTCCTGTGAATTTCTTCATTCAAAATAACACTAACCACATCCTCTACTTTTAAAATATTCGAAGCAGAAGTAGTATTAGAAACTGTCATTACCAAGCCATGCCAGCCAGCTTTCAGGCAAAGAACATAATATTAAAAGAGCCTTTATTTCATCTTCAAATACAATATTGACAGAACTTAACTGATTAACAATACCATGGAAATCATTCAGGTGATTAGAAACAGATCCACCTTCTTGCATATGCAAATTAAATAACTGCTTCATTAAATATACCTTATTTGAAGCTGAGGGTTTTTCATACAAATTTTCTAACGTAGTCATTAACTCTACCGTAGTTTTTGCCTGTGACAAATTAGATATCAAAGTGGAGGCCAGACTCAGTCTTATAGACCCTAGAGCCTTTCTGTCAAGAACTTCCCATTCTTCATCCTCCATGTCCTTGGGCTTCTTTGCTATCCCACCTAACGGTAAATAAAGATCCTTCTGATACAGATAGTCCTCTATCTGCATTCTCCAGTGTTGATAGTTTTTGCCATTAAACTTTTCCATTCTCAACTTACTTTCTTTTGCCATTGCTTCTCCCACTCAAACAGAAATCCCTACAGAAACCTCTGTGAGCAACCTGTAATCCAAACACACTACACAGATCTGAACCACCTGTTAGTGAACCTGAGCTCTGATACCACTTGTTGGGGATCAACCAACAATGGATTACACTTGTGAAAGCAATGAATGCGGAAATAAATCAGATAGATAAGTAACTAAAATGATAAATAGCACAGAACAAGATATACAAAAAAACACCCTGAAAACTTGTATTAAAACTCTTTACAATAAGAATACAATTGAAGAAACTTCGTTCTTCCACACCTCTCTCAGATGCACACAAGATCTCTCACTAGATCTCTATTCCTTAAGAGCTCTCTCTCAAGTACACTCAAATCCAACAACCTAGATTGATGCAACTCAATACTGTCCTTCAAACATTCATAATGTTCTACTTTTACAGTTCAACTCTCATACACACACAATAGCTAAGAAGATCTTTCCTACATATAGAGACAGGAAACTTGAGCATGCTCTTACAACAAACAGTTAAGCCTCTTCAACAAGGGCTCTAAAAATAATATTGCTAACAATAGAGACACGAGCTTGAGTCTACAACTCAAACTCATCATGCAAACACTTGCTTCTGTCCTCGGAAATCGCTTTCTGGACACACAGGTAACCGACGTCAGTTCCTGCCTGTTCGCCTGTGACCATCGCCGGCCAACCATACTGCCGACGTTGGCGCCTCTGTAACTACAACTGACCGACGTTGGTCGCTCCTGACCGATGCCAGCGTCTGTGTAGACCCGAACCTATTTATGTGCTCCTTGGTGAAGCTTTTAGCTCCACACCCTAACACCACCTTCTACTATCTTTGGGTTCACTTTTTATAAGGCTACCACTATATGCTCCCCAAGTTCCCTTCTGACAAGTTAGTTCTAATGGAACTTTGCCGACAATTGATTGTCGTGCATACTAGGCAAATGGAGCTGAAAAAGCCAGGTTTCAAGTTTCCAGTCAAAATTGGAAGGTACTCTATTGTAACAGTAGCCAAAGCCAAAGTTATGGAAATAGAGATGCAGATGGTCACTCTAAAACAATTCAAAAGAAGGGATAAATTTGACTATAGGGGAGTCAAGGACAAAATCAGGCGAAAGACTCAATTCCATGAGCCCATGATCAAAGACATCTAGATCAATTTGAGGACAGCCAAAGAAATCAGAAAGATGGACTATTGCAGGCTGACCCTAGAGCAAATTGAATATCTGGGGCTTGTAGAGATCCCCTCCAATCTGGTCGATGATGGAAACATTATCAATAGTAGGTACCTGGCTAAAAAGGTTGCTGGCTCCCCTCTTCCTCCAACTCAGTGGTCTCAAAAGGAAATAATTTCTCTGAGGAAAAGATTTAAACCAATATTGGCTAACACCAATGATTGGTTAGCAGCCAAAGGGATCGTACTGAAGGAATTTATCACAGGATCAGAGGTTGAGTACCAAGCAGAGATGAAGAAGAAGGCAGAGAACACGACCAAGAATAAAGGTGATGTTCCTTCCCCTTCTAAGCCTCACAAGACTAAAATCATTTTTGTTTTCAAAAATCCAAAGACTACTAAATAACTAGAAATGGTAGCTAGAGGAATTAAAGAATAGAGCTCTGAGGCACAGGCAACCCAACTGATGGCTCAGGCACAGGCAGCCCAACTGATGGAGATAGAAGATCAACCTTTAGAATAGCAAAAGACTAAGCCTCTACCTTCCTAGGAAGGGGCCCAACCGCTCAAAAGCATCTCTCCTTCTCCACCTTAGTCTCATGTGGCATCCCCTTCTCCTCTCTCTCTCCTATCAGTGTTCCCTCTTCTAAAGTTGCCTCTCCTTCTAGGGTTATATTTGGTGATCCTCAAGGCGCTTCTGGAGGTACTCCTCACTCCTCTAGGTCCATTCTTAGTTTCTCATCTCCCTCTTTCAATTTGGGGGAAAGTTCTACACAAAATCTAGAATCAGTAGTTAGTATAGTTTCGCATGTTACTCCAACTGTGACCACTATCACCACTAGTAGTGTAGAAGCTGCCACAGTAACACTAGCTGAGGGAACCATTGCCACGATAGGTACTTCTTCTCTCCCACCTTGGATGTCAACATTCACACCCAAAATAAAGAAGTTAGCCATCTCTCTAGATGACTTTGACTTTGGCAGAATAGTGTCGGTGAAAGCTAAGGCTCTTAAGAGGCCAAGGATCCTCTGAAAATTGGTCGAGGAAAAAGGATAAAAATTTCTAAAAATTGCCAAACCTCCATAGGATGCAACCCTTGAGGGTTTTGAAATGAGCAGCTATTCTATCTCTCATGTTAAACTTGGCAAAGTTACTCAGGAAGGTGTGAAAAGCGATCTTCAGTCTACTATGGACATCATGGTCCAAAAATTTGACCGAGAAAAAGAAATGAAATATTATTACAAGGCCAAGACAGAGCAGTTGACGGTAGTAATAAGGAGGTTCACTCTTCCCCCTGAAGCGGCAACTTCGGAGGCCTTCTCTATAGATGGCCCTATCATTCAGAAGGTAGAGAAAACTTACTTGAAGGGGAAAGTCTTGGAGGACTACATTGAAAAAATGCATACTTAGGCAGTTTCCTTGCTTACAGAGGTTGCAGAGAAGACATACAAGATGAGCAAGGTGAGGGCAAAATTAGATGACCTGGTCTCTCTTATCTTTAAGGAGGTTGATAGTTTAGAAAAAGATCTTAGTAAATAGAGGGAGATGAAGGATCTGAAGAATAACACCTTGATATCTATCAGTGTTATCTCCAGCAAAGACTCTTATGTTGAGATCAAGGAGTCACTGATCTTCAGGATCCAGGTACTCAAAGATTTAATTGAGGATCTCAAAGCTTCCAGGAATGCTAGCGAGAAGAGCAACACAGGCCTACTCAATAAAGTGGAAGAACTGCCCTGTGACCTAACTTCCAGGGATAACCAATTCCTCTCAGCAGAAGAAATGATCCAAAGTTTCAAGGGGATGATTCAAATATATTTTGAAGAAAAGGCCTTCTCAATGACCTCTGTGGACAATATTCTAGATACTCAGTTGACTCTGGACAATCTAAAATATAGGTTAACTATTCATGCTAAGGCCATCATAGCATTGAAGGATGCCTTAATCAAAGCCAGAGTCATCTCCAAGAACATAGTTGCGCTAGACAGCATAGAAATTCAGGCATCCATTGCTATGTATGATGCTCATATGAAGAAATCTGGTAGCAAGAACTAAAATTTTCCCCCCTTCTCTCTTCTTCTTTCCTTATGCACTTTTGTTTTGTGAAAAGTGCATGCAATTTTGTAAAATGTAATTACATGTAAAAAGTTCGGAAAAATATCTCAAAGTCAAAGATGAGTCATCTTTGACTAAGATATTTTTGCATTTTATTATTTTCTAAATTTTGAGAGTTTCTCCCTATATATAGTGGAGACCTCTTTTGTAAAAGGATCTTGGATAATTGAGAGCAAAAACTCTACCGAAATCGAAACACTTTTTTTGGACTTTGTGCTCAAACTTGTAAATCATATTTTGTTGAATGAATGAGAAGCACGTTTATTTTAGACTTTGTGTTGAAGATATCTGTGTTATTTAGGAAACAATTCTTATGTCCTTGTTCCTAGTAATATCTTGTTTGTCTGATTTAATAAGCAAAGTGGATGTGTTAATATTATCTAAGACGATTTATAAAAGGTAGAAGAGAGACTTTGGGCTAATTTTACCTTTGCGATCCTTTTATCTTTTGTAGTTTCAAGTGGATACTTTGTGCTTCATTTCATTCTACGGTTACGTTTGTTCTGAATACATGAAAGAAGCTATGGAAGACTTTGTGCTTACGTGAGTGTTCTTGTGGATTTTGTTACTTCAGGTGATTTTCTACTTTCCATTTGATACCATTCCTGAAAGAAGAGGAATGTTGTTAGCTAAAGACTAAGATTTCCCTCTTTTGTTATTTATACATTACCTCTGAATAAAGAGAGGTAGATATTGTTATACCACCCCATATGTTATTTTTTGCTTAATTATATATATATATATATATATATATCCAGCACATAAATATTTATAGGGAACCTCCCCTTGATGAGAGGAGAGATTTACCTCGTCCAGATTTGGTAAACCCACACTTTTTGTGGTGTAAATATGCCTATGTTGTGGTTGATATACCTATTTTGTCATCAGTTAGTTGATGAAAAAATATTCACCCAATAGTTTTTTGGTGACTCTGCTGGGGATTACGAACGTGCATTTTGAAGCCTCAAGCTTCAACTTGAAGCAATTTCAGTCCCTTTTTCATTTAAAATTTGGCAACTCCATGCTACACTAGAAGCTAGAGAGCCAAGAGTGTTTTTGACCCCGTATTTGAGTTGGCATAGCAGAGCAACTTTGATCTCTTTCCTCCGTCGCCTTTCCTCCAACAGTCTAGGAGTTTTCCTCCTAACCTTATCAAGTCACCGACACAAGGTAGTGCTTCTTTTCCTACTGTTAACCAGGCCCTGCCTATAAATACCCTACCAAGGTTTGTTATCCCACCGTTTAATCATCCTATCATAATGGCTCAAGGTCTATGGGGCAATTTCTTTGGTCTTCTTAATTTGACTGCACCTTTGCATGAACTACCTCATAATTCTAGGAAAAATTTTCTTAAGTTTTTTGGTGACAAAAAGGTTCATCCTGATGAGCATATTGTAGCTTTCTCCATAGCATGTGGTGTAATTGGTGTCAAATTTGAAGATGTAGCAGTGATACATTTCATGGAAACCCTGCAAGGAGCTGCCGTGGATTGGTTCTATCACCTATAGGCCGGGTCAATAACTGACTAGGATACGCTCAAATCCAAATTTGAAGCCAGGTTTAAACCTGCTAAAGATGCACATGCTTTGTTAGCTCAGCTAACACAGATGAAAAAAAAATCCTAGGAACCCATGAGGGATTTCATAGCTAAATTCAATAAGTTGAGAAACTGAATCCCAACTATTGTTCAACCCACACCGGAGAATCTCAAATGCTTTTTCATCAACTCACAGCTTCTCAAATTAAGTTTCTTATTGAGGCGAACTAGCCCTATGAATTTAGCATTGGCTCAAAAAAATTGGCTACTGAGATTGAAGATGATCTTATCCTGGTAGGTAAAATCAGAAAAGACCCTAGTAAAAATAAATTCTCTTCATCTATTGAAAGTTCTTCTTCAGGGACTACAAATTCTATGGTACAGAAATTAACAAATGAACTAATAGATTTGAAGAGGAAAATAGCTCAAGGTACGTCTACCCCTACCTATCAGGATATGCCTAGGAGAACATTCCAGAATTAGTAGTATCAAGGTAATGCTACTCAGAACTAAGGGCAACCAAATTGCCTACCTCCCCCTCCAGGGAAATTGGCCATTGAAGCAGGACCTACTAATTCAGTGGCCAGTTTCCTAGAGGCTGAACATGACTACTCATTCCAACTTCAGTTGGACAAACAAGAAGATGCTAATCTCTTCAATGAGCAGGAAGAATAATTAGTTGGCGACTCCAATATCAGTTTCTTGGATTACCAGGATGAAGCTGGAAGTAAAGAGGAGGGTTTGGATGGATCCTACGATGTTTTCACCAGATTTCAAAATCAGTCAGTCTCACAGACTGACAAAGGAAAGGCAAAAGAAGAACCCCGGCCAGCGGTTTCCATCGCTAAATGTGGGACTTCATTGCCTCCACAATCAAAAGATCAGGTAATTCATAAAAAAGTAAGTACCTCCAACCATCCGATACCTTCCACTTCTATTGCTCAGACCAGTGCCATACCTACTAAAATTCTAGATGATGGACTCTTTTCCTTTGTTTCAAGTTCTTTTCAATTATTTGATATAATTGATCATGCTAGAAAGACTAAAATTCAAATGACAGAGGTTGAATATTTGAGGGCTAACCTAGAACAATTTGATAGGTTAGCAGAATATGTAATAAACAAAGTCGTCCCCATAGGATAAGATTCTTTGAAGGCCGTTCATGATCCTCCTAAAGATAAACCAGCCCAAAACAATCTTGTTGTGACTCCCCTATTGCTCTCAGGAAAATAGAACCTTTCTATGTTTCCCTACTAATAAATGGTTATAAACTGAGTAATTGTATTATAGACACTGGAGCCTCAGATAATGTCATGCCCGTGAAGGTGGCCGATTCTCTTGGCCTAACTCTGACCAAAACTTTTGGGAGATGTTTTTCTATGTAAAATAAGCAAGTTTCCCTCCTTGGTCAGATAAAAGACGCTCAATATGCTTTCACGGCCTTTCCAAAAAAGTGAATAAAAATGATGATTTTAGTGGCTGATGTTCCAGCGTCTTACGGCATCTTACTCAGGCTAATTTTAGTGGATGATTTCTACAAAGACATTGGAGGTGAGCTAAGTATGGACTTGTCAGAAGATAGAATCCCAATTCAAGGTGTCATGAAGAAGTTACTTCCTGAAAAAGAAGCAAGATATGTAGTTACCCGATCATCGGCACCGGAAGCTCAAATTTTATTTGAGTCCTCAGGCATGGGCAACTACTTTCTATCTACAGATGGGATCCATGGGGCATCTGATGAAATTTTTACAGGTGATAACTTGAGTTTGTGTTTAGCTGATACAGTGAGAAAATTGACAAATCAAAATGAACACATGGAAGAACCTCTTCTCCCAAACAAAGGAGTTTTCAAATAAAAAGCAGCGTCTAACGAGGTATGGACCTTAGAATTTCATGGCAGCTACTCTTATACTAGTTTTGGAGCTGGGGTTGTGTTGGTATCTCCTTAAGGAGAAATTATTCCTTTGTCCTACAAATTACAGTTCAATAATACCAACAACATGGCTGAGTACGAATCTTTGTTGCTTGGATTACAAGCTGCCAGAGAAAAAGCCATCAGGGTACTTCATGCTAAAGGGGACACTGAGTTGGTAGTCTGCCAGGTGAGGAACTTTTATCAGACAAAAAATGAAAGGTTACGCCACTATCACAATCTGGTCTGGGATCAAATTTAAAATTTTGACGCTTTCAACATCTCTGTCATTCCAAGGGAATTCAATGACCGGGCGGATGCATTGGCTGTCTCCACTACCCTCTTAGTCCCTCACCCAGACTTTAAGGAGATAGGTACACTATTGAGCTAGTCTTTTAGCCAAGTGTACTTGATAATGCTGGCCAGTGGCAAGTATTTAACAAGGATGACCAAATCATCGCCTTCTTGGAGTAAAAGGACAGTTTTGAACAACTACATTTTGAAGGTAGTGAACTCCAAAAATGTGAAGAAACTCCTAAGTTAAATACGAATCTGAGGGAGGATTTTCTACAGCTTAAGGGGAATAAGATTCCTAAAGGCCTGGTTTCTCTAGAGAAGTTGTTTGATAACCATGACAAGTTTATTAAATAATAGCGAACAGATTCAAACTCCTCTCAAGATTTTGATCAAATTAACTTGGAAACCAAACAAGATCCTAAGATGGTAAACATTGAGAAATGATGCACTCTCGAGGAAAGATTTAAGCTTGCTAGTTTACTTCACCAATATATAGATGTATTGGCCTATTCCTATGATGATCTGAAATCACTCAAGCCAAATGACATTTGCCATGACATTCCTCTGAAGGCCAACTTTGTACCTTACAAGCAAAAGTCCAGGCAATATAACCCAAAAATCTCAGGTACTATTTTAGCTAAGATACAAAAAATGCTTGACGCCCAGATAATTTTCCCAATCCATCACTCAACATGGATTTCCAATATAATGCCTGTCAGGAAGAAGAATGGTGAAATTCAAATCTGTGTGGATTTCAGAAACTTAAACCAATTATCTTTAAAAGATAACTACCCTCTTCCTATCATGGATCAAGTTCTATAGATGGTAACAGGTTCAGAAATATTATCAATGTTGGTCAATTTTTCAGGGTACAATCAAGTCAAAGTCAAAAAATTAGATCAGAATAAGACAACATTCACCACACCTTGGGGCACATTCACTTATCAAAGAATGACTTTTGGTCTGATAAATGTAAGCACCACATTTCAAAGGGCGATGGATCTCACTTTCAAAGATGAGATGGTAAAATTCATTGTAGTATACCTGGATGATCTGACAGTGTTTTCAAAACATCATTTTGAGCATGTTCACTATTTGTAAAGGATACTGGAATGCTGTCATTAGAATGTTATTTCTTTAAACCCAAAGAAATCTGTCTTCAGAGTAACTGAAGGGAAACTTCTCAGACACATTATGTCCTGTGAAGGTATTAAAATTAATTCAGAGAGAGTCAAGTCCATCCAGGAACTTACTCTGCCTACCAGCAAGACCATAGTTCACTCTTTCTTTGGAAAGGTGAATTTTCTTTGAAGGTTCATTCCTGAGTTTGCTGAGAAAACCCATCACATTGTCAACATGATGAAAGACAATGCTACATTTAGGTGGACTGCTAAGGGCAAATCAGCATTCAAAAAAATTAAGGAAGCAATCGCCCACGCACCAGTCTTGGTTTGTCCAGATTATACTAAAAGTTTCAAAGTATACAGTTATGCTTCTCAGCATACACTATCAGCCATTTTAGTCCAACCAAATCAAGAAGGTGTAGAATCTCCTATCTCTTTTATGAGTTGTCCACTCAATGTTTATGAACTAAAATATTTCCTTATGGAGAAGCATGCATACATAGTGGTCAAAGCGGTCAAGCATTTTAGGTTTTATATCTTGAATTCTCACACTGAAGTTCTCGTACTAGACATAACAGTAAAATTCATCTTGACTCAGCAGGAGTTCGGTACGAAGAGAGGTAACTAGATTGCCAAGACTCAGGAGTTTGATCTGGATATCAAATCTACCAAGCTCGTACGAGGAAGGGGTCTTTGCTAGTTGATCGCCAACAACATTCCAGATGAAGCAAAAAATGAAGTAGTAATCGAAGGCGTGCCTACAGTCCTCTTTGTTGCAACCACTGATGAGTGGTATTTAGACATTGCCCATTTTATGACATATAGTGAGTGTCCTGCTCATCTTTCTTATAAAGAGAAACAGAATGTTAAATTAAAAGTGGTTGGTTATGTCCTGTGGGACAATGGTCTTTATAAGAGAAACTTGGACGGGGCATTTCTTCATTGTGTTGATAAGGTGCAACAAAAAAAACTCTTAGTCTTTCCAAAATCTGGCTTGTGGAGGGCATTTTTATGCACCGGTGATAGCGCACAAAATTCTATGAGCAAGGTATTATTGGCCAACGTTGTTCTAGGATGCCTGCAAATGGGTGCATAGGTGTGAATTGTGTCAACAATTTTTCAAAAAGCTTAAGCTGTCTACTTTGCCTCTCAAGCTGGTAGTGATCAAGGAACCATTTCAGCAGTGGGGTATTAACTTCATTGGCGTAGTCAACCCATCTTCAAGTGCCGGACATGATTATGTCCTCATGGCAATGGATTACTTTACTAAGTGGGTGGAGGCCATCCCAACCAAGTACACTATGTCTGAAGTAGTGTGTAGCTTTCTCAAAGAAAATATCATCTCCAAGTTTGGTGTCCCACTAACTAGATTTATGCCTTTGACCCCTAACTAGATTTAACCCATGTCAATTTGATTAAACTAGCTCAACCCAACCTTTTACCTATTTCTATGCTTCACCTTCAACTATCGATGGTTAAGGTACAACTTCTTACCCACCTAACATGCAAACCATCTGCCTTACTATTCTAAATATAACTCATCTAACTACACATGTGATCCATTGCATGAGTGAGTTAAAATTAGGAAGCCTATATCACATCTTATTAAAACTATCTTGCCTTTCTTATAAGAAGAGAGGAGCAAGAAGGTGAAAATCATCTACAATTATTTTTAAGAGCTTGTGCATCTAGAATTCTCTTTTTGCATGTCAGTCATCATTAGTAATTTTGTGAACCATATATTACATCAGAGAGCCAACTTATCATCATAGCTCCACTAAAGCATCAAGTACTATTACTCTATTGAAATCATGTCAGACTCCACCAATAGGTCAATCGCCTCAAGTATCCACTTGATCAGCCTTCTACAAGATAAGTACTTAATTTCTCACATTTAATTTATTTATTTATATTTTATACCTAGCCAAACACCAACCCATCTCCTATAATCCCACTTTATGATCTTGTTAATTAGCCACTCACCAACCCATATCTATATACAATAACTGTTGATGGTTGTCTTAAGCATAGATGGTCTATCCAACCCCTGATGGTGACCTTGACCACTGATAGTCACCTTAACCATTGATGGTTAGCCTAATCACTGATGGTTACTATGGTAGTAAATTCTAATAAGCTACCTCCACCTACCTACCCTTAGTCCAATCTAATTTTCTATGTCCCTACCTATTTATAGACCCTTAAATGATTTTTTAAAGTAGGCCCCAATCATCTAGCACTAGTATTAATTAGCTTATTGATATTTTAATCATTTCTAGTCTATTTCTTTAGCAAATATATTTTGTGTTTAATTTTAGTACCTTTTGACTATTTATACAAGTACTTTCTATTCTATTTATAAACTTAATTATTTAAAATGTGTGGATTGACAGCCCTCAAGGAAGCTCTTACTTCTAGGATCTAGCTATTGCTAGGCAATCCACTCAACTATCTGTCTAATAAACAAATTTTCTTTAGTGATTTTTCATCTTTAGGTCATCCTCCCAAGACAAAGAGGAACTCTTCAAAATAATATGATTTAACGTGTGCACAATCAAACATTTTTTTCAACCATACATGTATTTAGTTTTTTCTTCTTTTTTGAAATAATAAGTAGAAATTCACTGAAATAACATCTATTAAAAATATGCCTAGGTATTATATGGTAGTCATAAAAATAATTATGATAAAATCATTTTGGAAGAGGCTTATTCATATCAACCTATTTAAATGGAGGGATCAATAATATGTTGTATTCTATTAACTTTTATAATACCTTGTAGGGAGATTTAGGTAAATTAATAAATTGTCTCCTTGGAGGAGATGATAATACATTATGTGGAGTAGGTTGTGAAACAAAATTGATTGTCACCTTTTGATCACTTTTATTCTCATTTGATCTCACCTTTTATGGTGACTTACACTAATTCTTAGCATGATAAGTAAAAAAAAAATAGGTTGCATACTTAAGCTTTTTTATTACCATTTAATTGACCTCACTTCCCTTAATTGTGTTGTATAAATCCATGAATGATAGAAAATTCTCAAAAATAATAGATTTAGTAGATGTGTAATCATAATATTCTATAAAATTTCTTAGAACTCCTTATCTTCCATAGAATTCATCATATTCTATAGCATGGTCTTATACCTTAATACATATTATGCGATAGGCTCATTATATTTTTGTTATAGTTGAGAAATCTGAGCAAATGAAATATTTACACTGATATTAATTGATAAATGTGAAAGGATAAAATCTTCCAATGGATTGAATTCATGCTTTGATTTATGTGTTAAATCATAAAACCATCTTAGTGCATATTATTTTAAGCTTATTATAAATAACTTGGTAAATAACTATCATTAAACACATAGTCCAAACATATTGCTTAAATGTTCTTAAATGTTGTTCAAGGTCACCTTTTCCATCTTACAACATAAGATTAGGTACCACAAAACTAATTGGTATAGGATATGTTAAAATATTTTGATCCAATGGAGTATGAAAAAATTGTGTGAATCATCTGATTTAGTTTCTAAGTACCTTGTTCTAAATGTAACACCTTAGTTTGCAAGGCTTGAACATATTTCATAAGGGGTTTTACATTAGGATTAGGATGTGTACAAACCAAAGGTGATGTCACAAATGAATAAGTATGAATGGGAACATTTATTTGTGAAAATTATTGAGTTACCTCCATAATATATGGTGGTATAAAGGATGTATCATATATAGTATAAAAATCTAAGGAACCCATAGCAATTGGAGTTTCTTTAGATATATTGGCTATGCTTGACTTTGTTATTTATGAAAGATTTTTCAAAATTGTATGATGATCATGAGATTGATCATGGACTACTTCTCAAAAATTCTTAATAATTTTCACTTTATTAATTGATGGAATTTCACCATCTAAAGGTGATAACTCAACATGATGATCATCTTGAGAGTCAATGTTACTTTTAGTGAGCCCATCATATGGCTCCAAATTATGTTATGAGTAGTTAATTGAGTTAGTACATCACCTACCTCTTACCAAATTTGTGAAAGTTGGGGAATATTTATGATCAATAGGAATATGTAGAGGGGAGATTAGTATTATGTTAGTATGAAAGAAAATAAAAAAAAACACACAAATTAAAGCTCACGCCTTTAGCCTAAACACTCAAAGAGCTAGTGAACTACACAAGTAACTAATAAATGAAATCAAAATAATCAAGTTTACCTTCTATGAAAGAAAGTGTTGTGTGTTGGAAATGAGTTGATGTGCTCAGTTGTGTGATCGATAATTATTTGTCAATGGATATCTTTACTCCACCTCTCCTTGTCACCTTGGTAATGTTGAGTTGCCTTTGGATTGGCTTGGATTGGCTTAGAAAATGGGCATGGTAATACTAAAATAATGGGTCTTTGAGGTAAATCCTGCATAATAACATTACACTACTCAAGTTTTTTTATCAATGGGTGAGGTCTTTTATTTATATCCTTCAAAACTAACTCTAACCCAAGTGTAATTAGGTTAGAGTTAACTATGGTTGAGTTCAAACTAACCCTGGTTGACTTAAGGAGGGGATATGTAATTAATATTTGGGATAGATAGCCCATTATTAAGCATGGATATCCATTTCTAAATTTATGGCATTTAGGGAGATATTTTCAACTCTTTATCTTTGAGGATGATGATGTCATCATGACCTCATTTTTATTAAATTTTCCTTTTTACAAAATTTCTCACTAATTTCACATAAAAATTTAACTAAAGCATTTAATTTTTGGTTTACCTAGTTGATTCATTATGCTTAACTTTTTATCACTTTAGGTGTATATATATATAAATTTGCTCACTTTAGTTATTATCACTAATATTACTATTAGTCAATACTAATTTTGCTTCTCTTTTATCTTTTCTAATTTCATCTTAATAGGACCCCTTCTAGTTATTTATTTAACATCCTCATCCATTATTCTTCATCCATTAACCCTATATTATCCCCACCAACCTATTAATTATTCTAATCATGTCTTATCCACTAACTAATCCCACTTGTCCATTAAATTATAATTTTAAATTCCATTCCCACCTACCCTAGCCTATTCCAAGGCTTTCCTACTCACTAGTCCCTAATCACCTATCTAACCACCTAATAATCTTGTTTATCCCCTTAATGGATTCTATAATTATCCAATTCTATAATCATATCTATTTTAGGCTTTCCTCTCTAGAATCCTCTATTGTAGAGGCTTCCAAGGAATTTTAAATTACTTGGACAATCATCCAATATTGATCCTTTTCATCTAACTTTAAATATTGGCCATTGATCTTCCCTCTATGGCCTATTTAAACACATTATCTCCCTCCATTAAAAACTAACTAAGGAAGGTGCAAGAAATACATGCTACATTAATTCATCCTTTTATCAAGCTATCCATGAATCCAAGTCTCTTAATCATAGCCAACATCATGCTAAAATTTTGAGTCGTTGGTAAGTAATGCATAATCCATATTCATTTCATTTTTTCTTGTTTGAATCTTGATTTGGAGCACTTAGCTTTTAGGATCTAATATAGATATGAATGTTTCATTTGTCATTACATTTTATTCCTAAATGGATCTAGATTTTAATGGTAGATTGTATTTCCCAACCACTACTTTCAATAGGTTTTCATCCCTCTCAGACCTCATAGAAAAGGGAAATATGAATCTTGATAATTATTCATGCTAGTCTATTCACAGAATGTAAGATAACTTATTGATCCGATGCATAAGTATACGTTCAGGAATAGTTATCAATTTTTTTCAAACATGAAGATATTATGCCTACAAAAATTCAAGATTTTTGACTTCATACTTCATTCTATAGCATGCATTATCTAGCCTGGGGCCATCTATCATGCCACTCGTCACAAGTCTATCAGAGGAGTTATGACCTTATTTTCACTAGAGTTATCCCAACACTTCATCTCATGGGGGTCTGACCCCTCAAATCATGTGGTTTGGATGCTCTTTGATTTTCATAGCCACATAATTGGGTTAGTTAATATTTATGCTTCTAATGATGCTATCGAGCATACCTTGTGGTGGAGATGGTTGGCTGACTCACTTCCAAATGCTCACTAGATTATTTGTGGTGATTTCAATATAGTAGAATCACCAAAAGACAAAGAAGGGTAGCTTCCCATGAGGTGGTGTGCATGATAACATGAGTCATGATTTTATCTACATAATGAACTCGGGGTGTTTGACCCCAATCACCACTAGTAGAAAGATTCTCACTCACCCTAGTTCACTTGGTCTAATTTTTTCCAAGGTGAGGATAGGGTGCTCAAAAGGATTGATTAGGATCTATTAGTTTAACAAGATCTTTTTTATTTTGTGCCTATACAAGGTTGGCCTATCTTGGCTATACCAGAAACCTTTCTATCTGACCATCACCCCATTTGCTTCAATCTTGAGTGGATTACTCCTCAATTTTAGGTTCATATCACCCAATTTTACCTCAACATTGCCCATCTCAAGCATGTGCATACCTTGAATCATATTGACCATATCTGGAATCTTGATCCAAGACCCACCAAGTTCACTAGATGGATTATGTGGTGGTTTGATGTTATCAAATGTAATACCAATTTCCTTAGAATATATGGAAAATAGGCTACCATTTTTAGATGGTGTATTCATCATGCCACCAATCAAGAATTTATCAAAGCCTCCCAAGAGCTTGAAGCCTCACCTTTTAATGTATAATTATAGGCTCATGTAGCTAACTAGAGACACAAAATCCAAGTTACTAAATCTTACAATGTCAGAGGAGCTCAACTACACACCAGAATCCATTAGCTCAAAGTGGGGGACAAAGTGACCAAGGAATTGTTTTTCCTATTTTGATCTAGATAAGTGCTCGATAGGATTAGGGCCATTAAAGGTATAGTTGGGCACCTCACCAAATTACTTGACGTGCTTCAAGAATTTTTTGATCACTACCAAGAGGTTTTCACCTCTCAACTAGATACTACTACCAAATAAGATGCTCTCACCTATTATTTGGGAGTTATTCCTTATAAGCTTTTAGAGGCCTAGAGAGTCACTTGTGATCAACCTCTTAGTCTTAATGATATTAAGGAAGCTGTTACATAGAAGGTCACTGATAAGGCTTTTGGAATTGATGGGTTCCCTTATGACTTTTACCATTCTTTATGGGAAACTATGGGCCCTGACCTTCATAAGGTTTATCTTGAAGCTTTGCATAACAATTCTTTGGGGACTCTCATAAATCAAGGCAATATTAAGTTCATTCCCAAAGTTGGAGACCTAGAAGTGCTGACTAATTATAGGCCTATTACTTTATTTAATGTATCTTATAAGTTCATTTACAAATATTTATCCCTTAGGATCAAACATATCCTTCCTCTATTTGTGAGGAGTGAACAAACTAGTTTTATTCGGAATTGTTATATCCTGGGCAATGTGATAGCTATCTGGGAAGGTATGGAGTGGGATAGAATTTTAAATAAAAAATCTCATTTTGTCAATATTGAATTTGATAAAGCCCATGACCACATAGAATGGCCATGTTGTAGGCTCTTGGATTTGGACCAAAATTTGTGCACACTGTTAACATGCTCTTTTAAGATGATAGAGCTTGCATCACCATAAATGGTACCCAATCTCAAAAAAATGAGCTACATAAATTGATTAGAAAAGGTTTCCCTCTTACCCTTACCCTTTATGTGCTTGCTACAAAAGGTTTTAATTACCTTTTAGTTGACTATAATTCTAGGGGGCTGGTTAAATATATCTCTCTTCCTACCTTAGATCGTCAATTGGTTAATGGTCACTTTATGGATGACTCCTTTCTTTCTCTCCAAGAAGATGAAGAGTCAGTCAAGAATGCCATGCAATGCCTAGATATTTTTTATTTGGCCTCAGGATCTTCCATTCAATGGAAACAGGCCCAATGTTACAGACAGTCTCTATCTCCTAAACCCCCTTGGCTTGAGGGTTACCAATGGTAATGCATCCTCCTAGGAATTTAATTTAAATTCCTTGGAATTCCTTTTGTGTTTCAGGCTTCCCCTCCTGATCTTTAGTCTTATGTCATATAGAGGATTGAAAAAAAAATCCTATTGGATTGTTAAGCCTCTTACTCTGGCTAGGAAATTTTAGATCTATTCTAAGGTCTTAGCTGCTATTCATGTTTATTACTCTTCCTATTGGGCCCATTATAATACCTCCTATACCAAGTTGGAAAATATTCTTCATGACTTCCTCTAGGCTAATTCCAAAGGCCATCAAAGGTTTTATAGAGTGTCTTGGGCCATTTGTTGTAGGCCTAAGGAAGTAGGTGGTCTTGTCCTTATTTACATTAAACTTCAGGTCATTATTCTCATTGTCAAGTGGATTATAAGAGGCTTGGAAGGAGATGAAGCTTGGAAGATCCTTATCAAAAACTATATTGCTCAAGGATCTCCTCTAGGCAAGAAGGCATGGTGGGGTATTGACTGGCATACCCTCCTCCTCACTCCTATGCCTGTCAAAATCACTAGCTCTTTTATCATATAAATCATATAGAAGGCCTAGGAGAAGCTTAAGTCTCACCTCATCTGGGTTGGAAATGAATTCAATAATGGTCTCTCTATTAATTCTCAATCTCTTTGGTGGTCCCATATTCTCAATTTCCATAATGTTCCCTTTTCCATGGTTCCTTGGATAAAATGTCTTAGGCTTTTTAAAAAGGGTATTAAACACATTAGAGATATTTTTTTTAAGATATCTCAGGACTAGATACCTTGGAATATTGTGAAAGATAGGTTTTAGCTTAACAAAGAAGATAAAGAATTTCTTTTTAAAATTTAGAATGTCATCCCTGGTGAGTATCTACACAAAATTAGAGTGTCCTCTCTCACCCTGTGGTGGAAGGATTAGAATTGGCCTACACCCACTCCTTTTTATTGTTATGACCCTAAGTTAGGATATAATATTTTGGCTCCCCAGCATATAGATACTGAGGCACTCAACAGACATTGGAGTCTTAACTCTCTTCATTATGTCTAGCTGAGGAGATTTAATAATATATGGTTGGCTCTCTTGGAACCTAAAAAATCTCACTTTCTCTAGTGTATTATGTATCATGGACCCCCTATTGGAGACTAGCTCAAGCACATGGGGTTCCTAATCCCACTTGTCATGCTTATCACCACCCAAAAACCATTAAGCACCTTTTATGGTTTTATCCCCATGTACAGTCTACCTAAAGATGGATTCACTCTCTTTTTAAACCCTTCAAACCTAAAATGTTCACCTAGAAAATGGCTCTCTTAGGGGACTCAACCTTGCTCCCTGCAAGATACAATAAATTTTAGTAGTTTTTTCACATTGATATTTTATTTCAGATATGGAAGTCTAGAAATAAAGCTTGTTTCAATCATGAAGCTATGGAAATTGGTTTTTCAATTTCTAACAAAATTAATGTGATCTCCACTATTACCCTTCAGATCTAGAGCTAGATAGAGAAAGTGTAGCTAGAACTTCACCATTTACAAGAGATGATGGATCACTAGGGTAATGCCCCTTATGTTATCAGTCAGGAACTACCCAAACACACTCTTCGTCAAAGACATGGTGGTAGAGCAAGGCATTCTTAATCTTAAATCCATTGGTCTTAGAGTCAGAGCAGATTTTATCCTCACTCTCACTAGCCATCTCCTAGGTGTGGGACTACTTATTTCTTGGGTAAATTGTCTCATCATGATAGTGGTAGTGGAGGAGGTTGGGTAGCTCCCTAGTGGGACAAGTTTTTTCACCTAGCATTTTCCATTTCTCCTCCTCGATAAAATTCTGAGCAGCCACAATAAAATCCTCAAGAGAAATATAATGATGGGTGGGAGCCTCTTACCTTGGATGAGGACCTCCCAACTAACGGGGGGTGTGGAGGGAAGCCTTAGGACCCTTTGCCACCTCTACCACCTGCTACCATGTTCACTTCTACTTCTTAATGACTTGTTTGTTTATTTGTGCTTTATCCTTTTTTGGTTGTTAGTGCACATGTGTTAGACTTTCTAGCTGATATGGCCTTCTAGTTGTTTCTACTACTTTTTTGGGGATTCTATAGCCTAGTGTGTTTTTGGGGTGTGATTTTTCCACCTATTTTTTATTACCAGATGTATTTTATTTTATAAAGCTTTTATATAATAAAGAGCACTTTTTAATCAAAAAAATATATCTATTTGCCTAGATTTTCATCTTACATTTGGAGACCATAGTGGGAGCCCTCTTTTCGAACTAACCTAGTGTGTTAATCAAGCCTTAAGGTTGGATTGAAGGCAAATTTAGGCTAAAAATTTCAAAAATATCATGCTCTAGGCAAAATGTAGCATTGCTATGTAAGTTGTGGTATTACAGAGGTGGTATTGAAGACTCTAGATGTGATATTGCATAAACCATAAAATCTAACTACTTACGGCTAAATTTCTTGATAGATTTTTCTCTTTTTTTAATACCACCTCTTATAAAAGGAAATTTTGACATATACCTATGGGTTTGAATATATAGATACATTTTTGACGTAATATAGTATTAAAGTAAAAGATTAACTTTATATACATTTTTTTATAGCTTTGTACTAATTTGATTATATTACAGAGCTAAAATCACATTCTATCACCCTTAATAAGAGTATATATTTTTATATTCATCAAAATCACATATTTACAGTCAAGTTATTGTTTCTAAGTTACAACTTTACCTCAGTTAGAGGTAGTTTTGACATAAACACAAAATCACTAACCTAAGTTTGAAGATTTTATTTTTTAACTATGGTATTGTCTCTATTTGACTATTATTTGCTCATAAGAAGCGGGATGTGTTGTCTAGATCAAAATAAAACATCTAAAATACTCCTTTTGACTACGTAGTGCAATACCACATTTTACGAAAGGCATTTTTGTTTTTAATAGTCAATTTTGCCTAGTGATAATCATTTTTGACTTAGATAGTTTAGATAATAAATTTATCTTATTAGGAATTTAATATAATATTGCCTTCATCATTTTGAGAACATTCCTAAATAAAATATTAATAATTTTTAAAAATATATTCTACATTTTGATCATTTTATAAAAAAAGTTATTTTTTGTTATAATTATCTTTCTATAAAATCATAGGTCGAAAAGAGTAGTATTTCTACCTAGAGTCAATTTTAAATTTCAACAGTTAGTTTTGAGAAAAAATAGTCAACTAATATATTTGTCTAGTCGAATATCAAATACAATTTTATTCTATCCATTCTGTGTAATCTATAAATATCTTTAATTACTATGTACATATTTTTCATTTATGCTGCTAAAATTTGTCATGTTTTCCCAAAGCCATAAAATATCATACTGTGAATTACGATATTGATTTAGACATATGTTATTTCATTAAACATAAGTACTTTTACTTAACCATGTGGTTAGGGTTAATTAATAACTTACAAAATTGCATATTGTGAGTTACAGTATTGACCCAAAGTTACGATATCACAATCTCTAGAATCGATTTTAAAATTAAACTTTGTGTGACTATGTATAAGCATTCTTGTCTTCTATAGTTATGATTTTACATTAATTTTTTCCTTCAATTTGTCTTTATTGAGTGTTTATTTTTAAATCATTTTTTATGAATTTTTAGTCATTCCAAGGGTTTTGTAAGTCCCAAATTATGTTTGACATCGCAGGTATTTCCCCTTGACCCCACCGGTACCACAATTGAGAACACACCCAGGGGTTTTCCCCTAAACCCCATAAGGGGTTATGCCTCTTAACCCTACAAGGGTCATTTCCCCTTGACCCCATTAGGTGGTCACCCCTAGACCCTCATGTCATGGCCCCTCATCTAAAAAGGTTATAGATCAAAATCATGATTTTTTTTTGTGATTTTTATTAAGGCTTATTAGACTAATGTTTTATTTCTTGAGGGTGTGAATCTAATAGAAATTTTGACCTACTAATATATTCTCTTACATTTCATATATTTCATCTAACATCTTGTCTTGTAGGTTTCCCCTCCAAGATTGCCAATTAAAACTACTAATCACTTGTCTTGCAGGTTGCCTATAAAAGTTATTTTGGCATTTTGAAAAATCATCTTGTATATATATTTTTATATATCACATATAAATTAACCAAATAATAAATATTTTTTTCTACTTGTGTGTCACCTAAGGGCTATATTGGTGTATTTTATCCTTCTTTTCTCCTTATGGTGATTCTTGGAGGATCAAAAACCACTAATAAACCCTTTCATTTTTATTTTGTTTTAGGGGTAACATGATGTGGAATTAAAACCTAAGTACTTGCTATAGTATTAGGGGGATAATAACTATGGATTTCATCACCATGCACTAATATGCACTTCATGTTTTGATAGAGTATAAATATTAGGGACAAATATTATTACACTAAGTGGTTGACCCCATATAGGTCTTCCATGAAGGTGAAGAGTTAATTATCTAAACCAAGAATTAGATAGTACCCTACATAGACTCAACCCCCACTGTACCTAGTGTATATTAGGGATACCTCTAAATAGCATGTGTAACCTAGCATAAGACCATCAAACATAATAGGTAACTTGTTGCTAGTATTAGTATCAACTCCCAAGTGACTATTATGTAGAGACAAGGTTGAGAGGGTTTAGGAGATTCTTTAATCAGTCACCAGCCTACAACCTCACACATAAATCCATTAGATAGTATATTCATTAGGTTACACACCCAAATAATTTACTTGTTGAGTTGTGGAGCTAAAATCTTCACCAATGAGCTACACAGTAACTGGCATCGGCAGAATCGGTGAGAACCAACCAACATCAGTTAGGGGTCAACTGGCATCGATCAACATTGGTCATAACCAACCGACATCAGTTAGGGGTCAGCCGACATTGATAATCTTCAGACCAACATCAGACTTCTGTGCATTTCCATAATTAGACAATGTTTCTAATTTTAGGAGAATAGCTAGTTTGCATGTAAAGACTAAAATTAGTCTTGAGTTTGTTTTTCTAATTATTGTTTGCTTCTACATTATATTTAAGAGACCCATGGGGTAGTATTGTAATTAGGGTGTGAAAGATCAATTAGATCTATGGGGTGCAAGATCAAGAAGATATGCAACACAAAGGGGTGATCAAGATCAATTAGATCTGCAAGGTGCAAGATCAGGAAGATCTGCAAGGTGTAAGATCAAGAAGATCTGTTGGAGAACAACTCAATTGTTGAGTTGGATGTAATTGATTGAGAGAGAGAGAGAGAGAGAGAGAGAGAGAGAGAGAGAGAGAGAGAGAGAGAGAGAGAGAGAGAGAGAGAGAGAGAGAGAGAGAGAGAACTCTTGAGGGAGAATTACTGTACATCTACGAGGTGTGAGAAGAGAGATTTATTCATTGTATTTCCTTCTGGAAGAGTTTAATATAGATTGTATTGTTTCTCGTATCTCCTATTCTTTGTTGTTTCTGATTTCTAGTTACTACTTCTGGTTCAATTCCATGTTTAGTTGCTTATACAAAAGTAATAAATTGTTGTCTAAGATCCTGATAAGTGGTATCAGAGCTATGTGTATACACTAACAAGTGGTATCAAAGCACAGGTTTCAGAGCATGTTAGTGTTTGTTGATTACAGAATTCACTCACAGGGGTTTTTGATTGAGTGGGAATAAAGCAATGGAAGAAGAAAGTAAACTAAGAATGGATAAATTCAATGGCAAGAATGATCAATTATGGAGGATACAGATTAAAGATTATCTATATCAGAAAGATCTATATTTACCATTAGGTGGGGTTTCAAGTAAGCCCATAGATATGAAAGATGAAGAATGGAATGTTCTTGATCGAAAGGCTTTGGATCTATGAGGTTGAGCTTGGCATCTTCTGTGGTTTCCAACTTATCATAGGCAAAGACAATGGTAGAGTTAATAGATACTTTGGCAAATTTATATGAAAAGCCCTCAGCTTCGAATAAGGTATATCTTATGAAGCAATTATTCAATTTGCAAATGCCGAAAGGTGGATCGGTATCTATTCATCTTAATGATTTCCACACAACTGTAAATCAGTTAAATTCAGTCAAAATAGTTTTTGATGATGAAATTAAGGCTCTCTTAATCTTATGCTCTTTACCTAAAATTTGGCATAGTTTGGTAATGGTAGTTAGTAATACTGTTTCTGCTTCAAATATCTTGAAAGTTGATGATGTTGTTAGTGTAATCTTGAATGAAAAAATTCGCAAGAAAAGCACAGGGGAAACATCAGGTAATGCTTTAAGTGTTGAAAGCAAGGGAAGGCAAAGAGAGAAAGGCAAGCAAGGGAAATCAAGGTTAAAGATTGGAAGTAGATCCAAATCCAGAAATGGAAGAATAACCTGCTATAATTGTGACAAAGAAAGGGCATGCAAAGAAATATTATTGGTTGAAGGATAAAAAAGAAGATCAGCATGAAGGTAATAAAGAAGTAGAATTTACAGGTATTGTTACACAAGATGCTCTTATATTTTCCTTGGATAAAGTAGAATCTTGGGTTTTAAATTCTGGTGCCTCTTTCCATGCAACCCCAAATAGAGAATTTTTCAATGATTATGTCCATGGAGACTTTGGAAAAGTTTATTTAGGGGATGATGAGCCTTGTCGAATTGTTGGCAAAGGAAAAGTGCAGCTGAAATTGTAGAATGAAAACACATGGGTGTTGAAGGATGTCATGCATGTACCCATCCTGAAGAGGAATCTGATTTCTATAGGAGAGTTAGGTGATGATGGTTGCATAGTAACTCTCACAGCTGAATCTTGGAAAGTTTCCAAGGGTGCACTTGTATTAGCAAGAGGTAAGAAAGTAGGTACACTTTATCTATCTACTTGTATTACTAATTATTCTCCTTTTGTTTTATCTACTTCAGATGTAGATGCAAAGTTGTGGCACGGTAGGCTTGGTCACATGAGTGAGAAGGGAATGGATGTTCTTAAGTCAAAAGGTAAGCTTTCAGATTTGAAAAGCATAGATCTAGATTTCTGTGAGCATTGTATTTTTG
The DNA here is from genome assembly GCA_037957365.1 of Torreya grandis. Lineage (NCBI taxonomy): Eukaryota > Viridiplantae > Streptophyta > Pinopsida > Cupressales > Taxaceae > Torreya > Torreya grandis. Next base: position 1,779,782 of record JARHVA010002347.1, on the reverse strand, counting down.
GGAGACAGAAGAAAGTGAAGTTTCTCAAAACTAGATCAACAAAGAAGAAGCACAAGTTGGAGCTTATTCACATAGACGTGTGGGGACCGGCTCAAGTAGCTTCTATTAGAGGATCACAGTATTATGTTTCTTTCATTGATGATGCTACAAGAAAGGTATGGGTTTATTGCATAAAGAGGAAATCTGATGTTTTTGACACATTTCAGAAATGGAAAGCCTTGGTTTTTAATGAGAAGATGATTTACAGTGATCAACTCACGAGGCTGAATAATTTTGACTAGGGCAATCTTGATTTGGATGAGGTTATGATCCAAAATGAGCTCATGGGTAAAAATCACCACTCACAAGAAAACATAGAGACCGATGTCAGTCAAGTTGAAATTGATGTCGATTAGGTGGTCGATCAGGAGGAACTGACATCGATCGGGTGCAGATTGACATTGGTTAGAGATGATCAGGATCGATCACTGTCGATCAGAGATAACCGAGATTGGTCACTGTCAGAAGGAAATTTGGGCGAACAGCAAGCTAGCAATGAGTCTCAAACACCCATAAGGAGGTCTAAAAGGGTAAGTAAACCTCTAATTCATTATTCCCCTTCTTTATACTACTTATTTCTCATTGATGGTGGAGAACCAGAAAGTTTTGATGAGGTAATGTAGGTAGAATCTAGGAAATAGTGGGAGCATGGCATGAATGAGGAAATTGATTCCTTGGAAGAGAACCATACATGGGATTTGGTTGAGTTGCCAGCTAGAAAGAAAGCACTAAAAAACAAATGGGTTTACAGGTTAAAGGAAGGAGAGAATGGACAAATGAGATATAAGGCTAGGTTGGTATGTACTAGACCTCATATTGCCCAAGCAGTGGGAGTTGTCAGCAAGTTTATGGCCAATCTAGGAAAGGAACACTGGAAAGTAGTTCAGTGGATTCTCAGATATCTGAGAGGGACCAACAGTAGGCATTTATGCTATGGAGAGTCAAACACTTCTCTACATGGGTATGTAGATTTGGATATGGCAGGTGACTTGGATGGCAGGAGAAGCACCATAGGATATGTGTTCACTGTTGGTGGAATGGCAGTTAGCTGGATTTCAAAGTTACAAAATATTGTTGCCTTATCTACTACAGAGGTAGAATACATTGCAGTCATAGAGGCTAGCAAGGAAATGATTTGGATGACTCAGTTCATGGAAGAGTTGGGAAAGGAGCAAGAGAGTTGTAGATTATACAGTGATAGTCAAAGTGCAATTCAGTTGGCAAAGAATTCAACCTTTCATTCAAGAACCAAACATTTTTAGCTTAGGTACCACTTCATTAGACAAGTATTGGAGGATGGACAGTTGAAGCTGGAAAAGATCCATATGGATAAGAACCCTACTGATATGTTAACAAATCTGATAACAAAGGAGAAGTTGAATCTTCATTCAACTTTTGTTGGTCTTCAAGAATGAACTTGAAGATGGAGAAACAAGCTAGAGAAATAAGCTAGAGGATGTTGCTGTACAGGTATAGGTGCAGTTGTTTATCTTCAAGTGGGAGATTATTGAGTTGTGGAGCTAAAAGCTTCACCAATGAGCTACATAGTAACTAGCATCAGTGGAATCGATCAGAACCAACCGACATCAATTAGGGGTCAATCGACATCGGTCAACATCAGTTAGAACCAACCGACATCGGTTAGGGGTCAGCCGGCATCAGTCATCTTCAAACCGATATCGGACTTCTATGCATTTCTAGAATTAGACAATGTTTCTAATTTTAGGAGAATAGCTAGTTTGCATGTAAAGACTAAAATTAGTCTTGAGTTTGTTTTTCTAATTATTGTTTGCTTCTCAATTCTATTTAAGAGACCCATGGGGTAGTATTGTAATTAGCGTGTGCAAGATCAATTATATCTGTGGGGTGCAAGATCAAGAAGTTCTACAACACAAAGGGGTGAGCAAGATTAGGAAGATCTGCAAGGTGCAAGATTAGGAAGATCTGCAAGGTGCAAGATCAAGAAGATCTGCTGGAGAACAACTCAAGTGTTGAGTTGGTTGTAATTGATTGAGAGAGAGAGAGAGAGAGAGAACTCCTAAGGGAGAATTATTGTACATCTACAAGGTGTGAGAAGAGAGAGATTTATTCATTGTATTTCCTTTTGGAAGAGTTTAATATAGATTGTATTGTTTCTCATATCTCCTATTCTTTGTTGTTTTTGATTTCTAATTACTTATTACTTCTGGTTCAATTCCATGTTTAGTTGCTTATACAAAATTAATCAATTGTTGTCTAAGATCCTGACAAGTGGTATCAGAGCTATGTGTATACACTAACATTACTAATATTAAATGTGTGGTTTTCTTGATTTGGTGAGTGTTGTGCTAAACTAATGTTGTTTGTGAGCCAAGTCAACCTTTTACCCAAACCTATACACACCTATATACATATCCTTTGCATATCATCATCTTGTATATCCTTGTCTCATCATCATATCATTGTCTTGTACATATTTTATTTATACATTTTTATACGTCATTTTAGCTTATCTCATATTACAACTCATCCTATCCCCTCTCATCCTAGTCACATCCTAGTCTAGTCTCATCCACCAATCATTGATCATAACCCTTATCCTTATCATAGTCTAACTTTGACTAAGTCCACCTTATCTAAACCGGTCATTTGTCTTAACCTTGTCTTGACTAGTCATCTTATCCATGATTTTATCAAACTATAGACACCTAAATCTGGCCACTGATAACCTCTAATCAGGCTTTTGGCTAATTTCCACTTAAAATGCACAATTTGGTCTAAAATCACTAAAGCACATTAAAATATTTGAAACTGACATATTCAAGTGCCAATTTTATCTAGAGTATCATTAAATGGGGTAATGCAATTTGTGGGCCTGCTAACTTTGATAAGAACATTTTGAGTCAAAATGCCAATTTTGCACTTGGGTGTTTTGGATTGATCTTTCCTACCAAATATCTTTCACAAGACATGTTCCTTCATTACGTATTGTTAGTAACATCTTAAATAGGAATACAAATCTAACACATCTGACATTACCTTCTAATTCCAATCTAGTCAAATTTTGGATCAATAACAAGACATTTTAATCAATTTGAGTAATATGTGCACAAAGTGCTTAAACATGCTTAAGAGATAATTAATCCAATTAGAGACTAATTAGTAATTCCATGGAAACTTGTTGAATAATTTGTTTTGGAAATAAATATTAAATATCTACATCATCAAGTGACCTCATTTTTGGGGAAGACATCACTAGGCCATAAATGCCACAAATATCAAGATTCATTACCTCCATGCCTCATCAATGCCTTCCATGATGCCCTCCATGCCTCTTAATTTCTCCTCTATCCCAAATATTGATGATCATATTTATAAATTTTATTTACATAATTTAATTAATCATCAACCACACATCTTCATCTCAGGATGGATGGTTTAGGTTGATTCTGATCATTCTCAAAAATCTATAAATAGAGAGGCCATGAACATCATTTCTAAGCTATTTTTTGGTGCAAATTTATTATGCTCAAATTAAAAGACTTGATAATTAAAATTTATAATGCACAAATAATTCCAAAATCCATTGCAACTAGTGTTACCATGCCAAATTAATTCCAAGCAAAGCCAAGCCACAAGCCAAAGGTGCCAAGGAGAGATGGAGGTATCAAAGCTTCCATTGCTAAGGAATTCATGAGAAAAAAGCCAATAAAGACACTACTACAAAGGCATTTGGAGCATCCAAAAAAGGTGAATGAATTCTTATGTTTTATTCCTTACTTTTAATTGTGTTTTTCATTTATTTTTGTTACCAATCTCACCCTAGTAACTAGGCATGAAGATGTTAGCCTAGTGTGTTTTTGATTTGGTTTCATTCACTAACCCCATACTAATCTCCTTATCTTGAGTTAAATTTTTATTTCACATAATGGCATGCCCGGTGAGATGAAACACATCCCACACATGAAGAAGACCATTTTGTAGCTTTAACTTTCTCATTTGGATCATTAAAACTCTTGTAAATTGATTTTCTAACTTTGTTTTGCCATTTTTTATTTGTAATGAGTTTATATAGTAACTTATGTTAGTTATTAAAATTTACATCAGTTGGATAGCTGTCGTTGATCAATATTGGTATAATCGATGTTGGTTAGATAATTGTCATCAGTTAGCTAGTGTAACCATCATCAATTATATAACTAACATCAATCACTGTGTTTTTCTTAAAACATAGACCCAAGATCTCTTTTTTTTAAAGTTCATTGTTTCAAACATAAAAGAGCTTCAAGGCTAAAGGACATGCTAACATTTTTGTTTTAGGACCAAGCTTGACATTTTCTAAAAACATGTTTACATCACCTATTATGTGCTTAAAGATCAATTAGGAACCTTGTTTTGGTATTTAACAAAAAATTTAGATGTTTATGGTGAATGTTCTCAAATTTTATAACTAAGACCAAGGGGTCAAATGAACACCACCTCATTTTCCATTTGGGCTTAAAAATGAACTCACCTTTTCAAGCATTTTATCTTCAATAGTTTTTTGATCTAATTTTGTTTGGCAAAAAGAGGGATGTTGCATGTATGCTCTTCCATTTGTCCAATTTAGGGAACACTTGGAATCAAAAGTGCCATTCCTATTGCAAAAACCCTAGTCTAAGGCTTAGAAAGAATGTCATCTAAATCACTCCCCAAAAACTCGTCAAAGTTTGGGTGACCTTGAAAATGACCCTAAATTATTTATATTAGTCTTTTATTTTCATGCAAACTTGGCTTGCGAGGAGGATGCCATTACCTCCCATGAGTTCTTTAGGGAAGCTTTTATCCAAGGTTTCATCTCCCAGCATTGACTTCACTTAAATACTTCTAAGTTGCATATGGGATGTATTTGCATTTGGACATCACACTACATTGAGTGAACAGTAGGATATAGTGGTTGTAAAAAGGACTAGACTTTTTTACAACTAGCCAATGCCATGGTCACCCAATCTCCATACTTGTATTTTACATTGTTTGACATGAAAGTCAATATGCAATTGATTCCCCTAGAGATATTTGAAACTTACTAGTTTAGTCAACCCCACATTGACATCCCCTTGTTAGGATTTGGATGATTACACTTAGTGTATTTTGGATCATTTTTTTATTTGGTATGTTTTGAGACTAAAACTTGTTTGTTTGTTCATAAATCCATGTCAAAACTAGTTTGTCTATACATCACTCTTTTGTCTTGTACCTTGAAAATTTTTAAACTTATTTGTGTGTGTTTCATTTGAATTGCGAAGAGTAGCATTATGCTGCACAAATCATGTCAAAACATTTTGAGCCTTTTTAAGTCTTTGAAACATAACATTGAGCACATTATTTGAGTATGATTATGCCATTAGGCTATTCAATTTATTTCAATAATTGTTTACCATTATATCAAAACCATTTGTTTCAAACCATATCATATCTACCATTTGGTCTTTTGTCTTATGCCATCATGCTATCTAATCTTATCTATCTTGTTTGGTCAAATCCTAGTTTTCAACGTTGAGTTTTCAATTAGCCTTGTCAAGTTTGGATCCAAACATTGATTGATTTTTGTTGAATCCTCAATTGATGGGTCTGATACATAGTTCTTTCTCTTTTGGGTTACATAACTTTGGTTAATTGATTTCTCAATATTGAAAACTATTGATGGTTTTTTTGTTCAATACCTATCCTCATCATTGTTTGTACCTTTATTTGGGAGAACATAGTCTTTATCAAAATGCCTTTTTCCTTATGCCTTATGCCAATTGATCATGTTTATATTTGATTCCATGTGCCAGGTTTATGTCAAAATTGTTTCCAAACTTGTTAGATTAAATCAAATCACATCAACATTTATTTCAAGTCTAGCTTTTGATGTCATTTGGCAAAAAGTCCTAACATATGCCTATTTGTTTGAGCCTAGATTTTAAATCCACATTTGGACAAAATACCTAGAAACTCAACTTTTCCCTTTCCTAGTTTAGACCTTATTTAGAACACTTTGACCTAGACCTTTGACATGTTGATTTTTATTCAGACACTTGACCTTTTGTCTTTATGACATTTGACATTAGACATTTGATGTTAGGTTATTTTATGCCATGTCTTAACATAAATCATTTTGGAGATACAACTCCACTTCAGACCATATTGGAGATACATCTCCACCCCTTTGACCAAGTTAGACCAAGCTTGAACCATTTGTCCTTTGGATCATTTTTCAGAGTTTATAGAACTCTAAGCCTTTTTGTTTTTGGAAATTTCACCATTTATGAGGATATGTTTAGCTACAATTATGGTGGAGTCATGTACAATACAACTTATTATATAATGGTTACACAAAATCCCACTAGGAACCCCTTTAGAGAAAGATTTTCTAAGGAGTTTTATTATTCTCCCTACAAGACTCCATATGGGGAGCATAGTCAAAATCCACAAAATCCAAATTGAAACCTTGATTGGCATGAAGAGACTTATGAGGAGAACTTTGAAGACCCAACTATAGATAATGTTTTTTGGGATATGGATCCATACCCTCTTTACAATAATCAATACATGGAACATAGTCAAGAACCAACTTATGAGACAACTCATGATTGGGATGATATGGTTTATGAGGAAAACTTAGATGCTTTGTCTTATAAAAGTAATCAGGGTCCCCCACATCATATCATTTCTATTCCAAGACCACAATGTAACACCCTTCCTATACCAAGACCTCATCCTTTGACTTGTGTGAGCAACCAAGCTCCATAATGCCCCTTCATCATTCCAGGACCTAGTCCTTTGGTTTGTGCAAGTAACCAAGCTCCACAATGCCTAGCCATTTTTATACCAGGACCTCATCCTTTGGTTTTTTTAAGCAATCAAGCTCCATAATGCCCCTTCATCATTTTAGGACCTAGTCCTTTAGCTTGTGTAAGAAATTAAACTCCACACCACCCTCTCATTACCATTTCTAGAGTTCATCCTTTGGCTTGTGCAAATAATCATGCTCTCCAAGGCCCTACCATTATCCAACCATAGACCATTCCTCATCCAATACCAATCCCATCCAAACCTCAACCCATCCAATCATTTGAAGACCAAGATGTGTTCAAAATTGGTATTTTCTAACTCATTGGAAATGAAGCCCAAGAGAACCAACCAATCTAAGATGTTTTTTTTGAACCAACCACTTATGATAAGTCAAATTATGATGAATCACTTATTGATCTTATACTAATTTTTAAGGAGTCTCACTATGAAAAGCTAATATTTTTTGAGTCACTTCTTAATGATTATAACCAACTTTGGGAAAATCATTACCCAGACCATGCGCTTATTTTTAAAGATCGTCCTATTGAAAAGCCAATCTTTGAAGAGTTGTCTCTTGACCTATTTACCATCCTAAAGGAGTCTCACTTTGACAAACTAGTTTTTATGGAGCCTATTATGCCATCACAAGCCATTACTTATCCAAAACCAAATATTCAACAAGACATCATTGTAACAAAGTACCCATCAAATGAAGAATTGGAGTTAGAGTTAGGTTTTATTCTTTAACCAACATTATATTTAGCATCATAATTAGAATTAACATCAGTCTCAACATCAGATTTAGAGTCCCTTGAGTTAAAATTTTATTCAGAAGAAGAATATGTTTATGGTTGTTACAATATTGGTTATTCATGCCTCGTAGATCAATATTAATACATTCATGATCCTTCTATAATTTTTGAGGATGAGTACTTTATCTTCAAAAAAAATTATCCTAGTATCTTCTATGAGAATTTTTCAACCTCTCCCCATTCCATTACCATTCCATAGGCCATTACCATCAACTAAAATAGCCATATCATTGACATTCCATCTCCCAGTAGTGTCGATTAGGATCAATAGAATCATACTTTGTTGAACTACATCTATGGTGACATAGTAGTTGAAGAAGAGCAAGGAGGCCAAGACAACATTCATGTAGTAGAATAACCATCCTCTCCTATTGAAACTTTTTTGAAGGCACTAGGGGACAATCAAAGTCAGAACTCAGCATCTTCTACTAATTTTTTTTAGAAGTGATAGAAGATAATCAAAGTTAAAATCCAATGTTTATTAGTGAAACCTTCTCAAAGGCACTACGGGACAATCAAGACAACTTCATTGGTGAAAACCTCTTTGAGGCACCAATAGTTGAGCATAAAAGTTGATCACTACTTGATGAATACAAAATCAAGGATCAAATCAAAATAGCTTCCAATCTATAGCCTAATCAGATGGTAGCTACTCTCAAGCCCAAATAATAGAGAATTTTGATGGTCCTATCGAGAGAATAAGTCTTCAGTCCCACCACAACCAAAGTTATGTTGAATCTGGCATCACCAATATTACGTGTGATTGAAAGTCTTGATCTTCATTTATTTCCCTACCATTCCACATTCTATTATCATTTACCATTCCATTTAAAAATCTAACCTACCATACATTATTTGTCCCTATTTACCATCCATGGTCACACTTTCCTTTAGAGAGGCTACAAAGATACCTTGTCTTGACACTTGAAGGAATTAGAATCAATGACCAACGAAGATCACAAAAGCATTCTTAGCAACCAAATTTGTAGGCAATTTTTGATAGAGTAACTATTTAGATGAGGTGTGGGATAAAAATTAACATGATCAAGTATTTTTTTGTATCATTTATTTATTAAGACATGAATCTCCTCATCATCAAGAACAATAGAATCAATTACCACACCTAAGCCAAAAACATGTACCATACCATTTTATTTGCCATATGACATTGCCATTATCTCATATCCTTCCATTCACCCCATCACTTGGGGGTAACCCTCTTACCATTTTATATAATATATCAAAAAAATCATTATCCTAAGCAAGACCATACCATCCTATCATTCCATTCATATCTAGACCAAAGCCTATTTTTAACCATCCTACCCTATCCTATTTTGATCTTGGTTCCTTTGGTTCTTCCCACACTTTTTGTAAGAGGATTCCAATCAAGTTTTAATAATCAATCAAGTCCATCTTTTAATGATAGTCTATGAAATTAGTGTGACAGTTAATCTATCAAGATATCTTTCATCCTATCAAGTTTGTTTATGTGAGCCTAATTATAACCACCTATGGGAAAATTAGTGTCTCACCAATCTTGCTACTAATTATAATCACCTATGGGAAAATTAGTATCATTGACCTATGTCATTGTATCCTAGTTATAACTACCTATGAGAAAACTAGGGTCAATATTTATATATCATGCATTGCCACATCACCTTACCATTGTTATTTTCATTTGATTGGCTATTTGCCAAATTTGAGAAATTGTTAGGACCTAGTTGGTTTTTCCTCACCTTTTGTGTGGATGAAATTACTATGAGTTGAGGTCATTTTAGGACTATATGGGTTATGCTCAATTCATGTTGAGGTCACCTCAATCTTCCTTTCCATACGTTCTCATTATTTTGTGAGTAACCTAAGCTAAACTCTCTCATCATTTTATAATTAGGTATCTTGTTATTCTCTAATGAGTTAAGATACCTAAAAATTCTAAAAACATTCATAATATTTCAAAATCCATAAACATTTGTCCTATCTAAGCCTAGTCAATTATCCTCGATCTGCCTTATTAAGACATTGCCATTGTTAGGATGCTTTCTTTTGCTTTTATTTTTAGGCTTTCTATTTGTTTATTTATTTTAGGTTGTTTGTTTGTATGTTTGTTTATCTATTTGTTTTTTTGTTTATTTATTTGTCTATTTGTTTTCTTTCAACATTGTTGCCTTAACTCAGTCTATATGTGTTCATTGGGTGATTCCTTGATCACATTATTCTTGAGTCTATCCATATTCATATGTCAACATTATCATCATGTTTTTTATCATTGGTTCATTTTTTTCAATTGTTTATTGGATATCAAGAGTCAATATTTATGCATATTTCATCTAAGTCTTCATGGTGTTCTATCATGATGCCTACCATCACATGTTATAACAAAAATCAGCTTCAAAAAGGTCTGCAATCAACGGAGCTATAGAAGTTTATCCTTGGCACCTTGGAAAATCCTCCCACCCATCTTGATCAAATCAACCCACTTGACCATTCTATTTGTATCATTGCTAATCAAGACGAGCATCTCCTCATTGGTAGGTACATCTAAATCTTTTCTATTGATCAATCTTATTCTTCTATTCATCTCTTTCATCACTTTGCACCCACTCATATTTAATCTGTATTCCAGGTTATACCCTTGAGTTATGCTTGCTAATCATCCCTAATTGGGGTATAATCATCTTCAGCCAATCTAGGTCCTCTTAATGATTATAACCGCCTATGGGCAAATCATTAGTTTGATTTTTAATCTTGATTATAACCACCTTTGGGAAAATTTCTAATCTTTTTAAATCAATTCATGCAAGCATTTTCTCATTTAGATTAACCTTAACCATGGGTTAATTCCAACTTTCTTCTTACTTCTTTTTGAGGGATCGTCCATCAACAAATGTGATGGCCACTCCCTTGAGGGGGCATCATCATAGGCTTCCCAAAATCATTTGGAGCTTTATTCTTCAATCATCATCTTATTGTTGGCATAAAGGCCATCTCTCATTATTTGAGAAGACATTGCTTTGCCTATAGTTTGCAACATCTTCCCAAACAAAGGCAAACTGTAAACACTTGAATCTGGCCACTAATGACCTCCAACCAAGATTTTGACCAACTTCCACCTAAAATGCATAATTTGGCCTAAAAACACTAAAACACACTAAATGATGTGAAACTAACATATTAAAATGCCAATTTTGGCCAAGGTATCCCTAAATGAGGTAGTGTAATTTATGGGCTAGCTAACTTTGATGAAATCATTCTGAGTCAAAATGTTAATTTTACACCTGGGTGCTCTAAATTGATCTTTCCTATCAAATATATTACACAATACATGTGCCTTTGTTATTTTCTATTGATAACATCCTAAATGGGATAGTGGATCCAATGCATCTGACATTACCTTCTAGTTCTAATCCAATCAAATTTTAAACCAATAATAAGGCATTTTGATCAATTTGGGTAACTTGTGCACAAAGTACTTAAATATGCTTAAGAGCTAATTAAACAAAATTAGAGCCTAATCAAGAATTCCATGGAAACTTGTTGAATATTTATTTTTATAAATGAATATGGAATATCTACATCATCAAGTGACCTCATTTCTTGGAAAGACATCCCTAGGCCATAAATGACACAAATATAAAGATTCAAAGCCCTCCATGCCTCATTGATGCCTTCCATTATGCCCCACATTCCTCTTAATTTCTCTCCTATCCAAAATATTAATGAGGATAATTATAAACTTAATTACAATAATTAAATTAATCCTCAACCACACATCTTCATCTCAAGATGGACGGTCTAGGTTGATTCTAATCATTCTCAAAAATCTATAAATAGAGAGGCCATACACATCATTTCTAATTTATTTTTTGGTTCAAAGTTATTATGCTCAAATATATTTAAAAGACTTTATAATGCAAAGTTATAATGCACAAATGATTCCAAAATCCATTGCAACTAGTGTTACCATGTCAAATTGATTCCAAGCCAAGCCAAGCCACAAGCTAAAGGTTCCAAGGAGATATGGAGGTATCCAAGACTAAATTTCTAAGGACTTCATGAGCACAAAGCTAAACAGGCCACTACTACAAAGGCATTTGGAACATCCAAAGAAGGTGAAGGAATTCTTGTGTTTTATTCCTTAATTTTTAGTTATGCTTTTCATTTGTTTTTGTTACCAAGCTCACCCTAGTAACTAGGCATGAAGATTTTATCTTAGTGTGTTTTTAATTTGTTTTCATTCACTAACACCATACTAATCTCCTCCTCTTGACTCAAATTATTATTTCACACAAACTATTCCTAATCCTAGTCATGCCCTTCTCTATACTAGTCCTCTTGTCAAGTTTATATTCATACATTTGTCTTCAATCACATTGGTAAATAACTCTCCTACATCAAGGTTCTAATCCTAAGATTTCTTGTATCTAATAATTTTTGAGTCATAATCACATATCCTATTAATCTATTAATCCAATCATCTCATCCTATTTGATTTGATCATATTAGTCTTGATCTATTCTTAATCTAATCAATCACTAATCAAAATTAGTCTCTCATATCAATCTATCTGCCCATTGAGTCTTAAATCTTATCTTAACTCACCTAATCAAATCCTATCAAAATCATAAAAGTCTAGATCACATACTAATTTATTCTACTTAATCTTGTCTTATCCCATCAAACATCTAGTCAAAATTAAAATTTCACTAAAGCAAGCCTTTGTCCAAATTTATTCCAGACATCTCATCTTCATCCCTCAATCTTTCCATTCAATCCCTTATACCTTCCATTAGGGCCAATGAACCACACCATTCATATTTTCTCCCATCCTTACCCATGGAATCCAAAACAAATTTAGTCAATACCTTGATTGAGCAATGCCTCATTGCTAATAGGGATGTACTCCTTTCACACCTTGTTAAGTTGAGCACTCCATATAATACAAAATTTTACCCCATCCATCTAAAATTACCTCAAATAGGCACCCATCTATGTGATTCACATTCAAATCCTCCATCCACCAATTATATCCATTCATCTACCCCTTTCTATACTAGAAAAGGGAGTCTAATTCTCACCACCTCATCTACTACCATTTTGCCCACCCAATCATGTCAACACTCATCTTATCTAAATTCTAATTTTTTTACATCTAAGTCAAAAATTGAAGAGAGCCCATATGCTTCTCTTCTTATATCCTTATAAGGCTTCTTCCACCAAATTATCATCACTAACATAATGGTCTATCCACCCATAAATGTCTTAATCCTACCAAGCCTAAGCCGTTTTGGTATAAGCTAACCAATATTGTGTATATCACCAAACCTAGGGGCATATAACTAATTAATGACATAATTTCCAAAACTATATCCAAGACCTCATCGACCATGGTGGCATAGAAATCAAGAATGAAATAGATGAGTCTAGATCCTTGGGTGAACAAGAAGAGGAATTCCAAGATTTCATTCTCGATCATGATCAAGCCCTTCCCTTTCCAATCCAAGGTCAAAACACCACATCTCTCTTTTATGGTCCCCCCATATTCAATAAATCATCCATCAAAGATTAGTCTATTCCCTATAAACCTAGTCATGCCTTCCCTCATGATTCTTCCTTCCATGGGCCTATCTTTAAAAAGTCTATTTATCTTTTACCATCTTCCTCTCATCCATCATATCAAAAATCCCATATTGAGAGGTCATTTATGGATAATTAATATTCTACTAGTAGCATCATGCTATGTACATTAGAGCCAACATTAGAGTCAACACTAGTTTTATTTGAATTAGGATCATGTTTAACACTAGTATTTGAATCAACTTCCTCATCAGAAACATCATCCCTAATAGATGTTGTAGTAGATGATTACTTTGCCTATCATTTTGAAGATACCTCCAATTTGGATGATAATCAGTCACTAGGCATATGTTTTGATCCCAATTAAGATGATGAAGTAATAACAGAGTTATTATAAGCTTTTTCTATTAAAAATAGTTAGATTGGATTTTATCTCACATTGGGTACATATCTTACAGATAATCTTAGTGATCAATTTGTGAATATTGAGGATATATTCTCTGATGTCAAAATTGGGTCTCCTATGAACATCGATGAGGACCATGTTTCCCCATCACCACTTATTGACCTCATCCTATCATCTCCACCACCTTCATCCATTATAAACCCTTTTCTTCCCATTAATGATCATTAAATCACCTCCATCTATAAGGCCCAATAGGAACATACATCTTTAGACCTTCCCTCGAGTAACATAATAAGCGCCACAAATATAGAGGTCTAAGACCATATTCAACAAGTTATGCTTAATGATAAAATCACCATTGATCTAGTAATTCAAAATCAAGAAAATTTAAATCATTAACCTAATAAAAAAGTTTCATCACCTAGTGAAACCTTCTCTCAAGCACTAAGGGACCAACAAAGTCAAAATAATCATCATTTTTCAAGTCAAGGATCAATAACCTCTGGTGAAGCCCAAAATTAAGCACTAGGGGGCAGTCAAAAAATAAAGTTGGATCATAAAAACAATGTCAAAAGCACTATTATTGTGGCCGATAATCCTTCAAATAATCATATTAAAGCATACTAATAAACTCAAAATGTCTTAAATATCTTAAAGTCTTTTATCATATGGCACCAATAAAATATAGAATGTCCAACATCTTCAGTTATATGTGTGATTACTAGTCCTAATACCCAGTCACCCATCACACCTTCCTATCATAATCCTATTAGCCAATCAAGTCCTATATTCCACCATCAAATCAAAAGCCTAAACCCATCCATACCTCACCTCACTATACTAAGAAGCATTGTCTCTCAAAGGGGTGATGAAGAAACCTAGTCTAGATATCTAGAGGGGTCTCATTTAATAATCAATGAAGGTCACATGGACCTCAATACATCTAGTAGCTACAACATGATCCTAGCATCACACATCTCTAGAATATGTGTTTCCTAAATATCAAGAAAGTATCAACATTATTGCATATCTTACTCATATATAATAAATTGAGATGATAAAAAAGTCAAAATATATCAAAATAAAAATAAATAAATAAAAAATTTAAAAATAATAAAAGAAAATCATTCGTCTATTGGTGAAAACCAGTCTTCTGACACCTTGGCCAAGTATCATGATGAAAACTAGTTTTCAGCATCATAGTAAAATAACATATTATCTATATTATACCTCAACACATGGGGGAAAAATCCATCCATTATCAATCCCATCTATATAGCCCTTATCTATCTTATCCCTTACTCCTTTACCCCCATCCATTACCCACTATCATATCATGCATCTTATTATGTATATCCTTCCTTCCCATCTTGACCTTTGTAAGGACCTAAAAAAGGTCTTGAGACATGATTTAGAATCAACCTGGCACATCTTCCAATGGTCACTTAGGTAACTCAACATCTGGTTCCTTCATAATGTGTTCATTGGCAATCCCTAGTCCATTCTTCCTAGGTCCTCATCCCATTTTCAGCATCACCCTCATGATTTTGTCATACCATCCATTATTTCATCCATATTTATCCTAGTTTTTAGGTTTGGTATTCCCTTTTCTAGTAACCCAATTTTTATACTGTACATACATTCCAAAAAATCCTTAAAATGAAAATATTTGAAAAAGCCCTAAAAATTATAAAATCTATGAAATCCCAAAACCTCTAAGTTGTCTTGTCTTATCTTATGTCCTAGTGGTCTTATCATTTTGTCATCTTGTATTGTCTTATGTCCTAATATTCACACCCAAGTCTTCATCTTGTCTAACTTCTTATCCTTAATCCAAATTCACATCATCATGACCAATTTAATCCAACTCATCACCTGATCACTCATCCTATCAACTCTCATTGGGACCATTAGATAAGACATTATAACACTACACATAGATACTTTTATGTGTTGTTTATATGATATCTAACTTATTTGTCTTATGTTTTATTTGTTTGTATATGTTTATTTTTAGTCTTGTGTCATGTCTCTTTTTATCTATTGGGCAATGAAGGAGGATGTTACGATGACACTAAAAGTTATAATGATTCTTTTAAGTACCCTTGATGATGTAGAGTTTGTTTTTTTCTCCACCATGCACTTTGGCACAATGTCCTCTTGGTCATACTTATATCATGGGGCATACTTCCTAGTGGTATATTTACATTAGATTGTTTATACTATGATGAGCCTTCTTATAGCAATGGTGTATTGACAATGGATTGCACTCATCATCTATCCTATCCTCTATAACCTATCTAATAATCTAATCATATTCATCCCATTATCACTTTGATCATCCATTACCAATCATCTAACCCAATCACATCCCTTAATATTGTTGTTACCAAAATTAGCTACGCTCATTTTGTAGACAACCCCTATGAAACTTGTCTATTTCCTAATCTACACTCTAAGTTCATTGATCGAGATAAGATTCTCTTGATCTCAAGTGAAGTTGTCCAAAATCCTAGGAGATTTTGAAACATTCCCCCACAATGATTTCTAAAAAAATCATGAAGCTTGTTATAGTTGTAAACTGATCAAAATGTCAATTTTGATCATTTTGAGGGTGTTAGTGAAATTTTGATTTTGCTTGTGTAAAGTAAGCACTTTTTTCTGATCTTACATGGTTTCTCTTTTTCTCATGCTCAGGTGGCACTTTTTGCCATCATTACCATGTTACAAGGCACATGTTAGGTCGGCTAAAATCACCACCTAAGCAAGATCTCCAAGATCTTGAACTTCAAGTGGTATTAATGGCCACTCGTGTGAAGCATTAAAGGCTTGTTTTTAGGATTTTAAATGTGTTATTTCATTGATTTTTTTTGTCATTTATTTTGTCAAAGTTTCCTAATTGATTCTTTGACCCTTCTCAAAAATTCTTGATTGTGGTGACAGAAGATTCAAAATATTTTTTGAATTGGCGCCATCAAGCTTAGGGTTTTGAACTCGACAGGTAAGTCATTTCAACTATTTTGTGACTTCTAGGGATTCATTTTTTGATCGGTATATATATTTTTTTGATTTCATCATTTGTTTTTAGCCATTTGTAATATGTTAAGTTTTAGATTGATTTTATCATTTTTAACTTAAAACCTAGGGCATTAACAATGTTCGACAGTTTTCACCAACAAAGCTCACTAGACCAAGCATGTTAGTCAAAAACCAAACTTTCAAAAACATTATGATGATGACTATATTAGCTACTCTCACATGTTCCTGTTGTGAACAAG
Organism: Torreya grandis; assembly: GCA_037957365.1. Taxonomy (NCBI): domain Eukaryota; kingdom Viridiplantae; phylum Streptophyta; class Pinopsida; order Cupressales; family Taxaceae; genus Torreya; species Torreya grandis. The sequence goes on along the minus strand of JARHVA010002347.1, from coordinate 1,762,872 downwards.
TTAAAAGCAAAGTTGGCATTTTATGCCACTTATTATTTAAAGATGCTTTCAAGTGAAAGTGTATGGGTAGAAAAATCCACCACCCTTACATGAAAACATTATAACTCATATCAAATGTGGTAGTATAATTATTTACCACTTGAACATCAAATTTGATTCATACCAATATGTATTGTCTATGTTTTCTAATGCCAATGCATAATAATTGTGATTTCCTTATTACCTACAGTGTCAACATTTTTTGCCATTCCAACATATAACTCAAATTTCCTAGAACATGCAATAGCAAAAATTTAACCGCTGTAACACTTATGAAATATCCCTCATATGCAAGGGCATAAAAATTTAATGCCCATGCAAAAATTCTCTCAAATTTTCCTAACTCTAGGATATTTTCAATTTTGTTTTTCCAAGCCCACTTTCCTCTAATTATTTGGCCTGATCACACTCTAGCCCTTTCAAGTGCATATCCATAGTCATGATCATCAACATGTTTCTAAGATTACCAGTATTTTCCCTAATTGCATGATCATGAATTTTTGTTACAATTTCTTCTACGGATCTTCTTTCTTCATTGACATCCTTCTGGTGATAGCTCATTCAGATGACTGAGTTGTCTCCAAAGAAGTCAAAAGCAATGAAGTAAAAATATCAAGGTGTTTTTCCAATCACCTCATCTACTTCTAATGTCTATGACATTAGAGATATAGAGATTGGACATGTGAACATGGTTGAGTTTGTGGAGAGAATCAATTCAAGCAATCCCAACTCTTAAATGAAGAAGATAATTGACAATAACATTCAATGGATTTCTTCTTTCTCGGTGGTAGCTCACAACACATAATTTATTCTTCAATGTGCTCAATTTTATAATAGAGATACTAGGGCTATGATGGATGATAGTGGTAATATAATAATCAGACTAGATCCTAAATTTATTTATAAGGTGTTTATGTGCCCTCTTGCTACAGAAGTGTTAAAGATTGATTTTGTTGAAACATAAAAAGAGTATGACAAAAATATTAAGAAGGAAAAGAAGGTAATCAATAATAAATGGCTCAAGATTTCAAGGTCAAATTTTTCAAGGTGGCCACAGAGTTTTTCTAGAAGTGACTTTATAGAAGAAGTTGGTGATCTGATAACTCTTCTCAGCAGGATACGAGGTTTGTCCTCTTCCTCACAGTTTCAAGAATGGATGTATCCTTTCATCAAGGTAATAATCCAAGGAAAACAAACCATATTTTGGGGAGAACAAATCAACAATGCTTTACATGAACAATTGAAGAAGGTATCCACTACCTTCAAGTTCTAGATGACTTCTTATCTAGTGTATATAGCAGCATCTATGAGAATCTTTCTAGGTCTAACATCAGAAGGAGATAGGAGGGTAATCCTTGTGTATCAATACTATTCTAAATTAACATTGAAGGGTTTTATTCATCATTTTAGGAGAGTAAATGATGCTTTATTTTTAGTATTATTATGTCTTTTTGATCCTTAACTAGAACAAAGAAAAGTTTCATATGAGGCTTGGACAGTGGTAAATGATTTTGGATGCATGTTCTTACAATTTCCTTCTTTCTCATACCTAAGGGTTGGATTTTTCTAAGGTCATCCTTATATGCTTCCAATATTCCCCTTAGATAAAATAGTCTTAATTAAGTTATGTAGACAAATGATCATCATGCATACTAAACAAATGGAGCTCAAGAATCCTAGTTTTAGGTTCCCAGTTGAAATTGGTAGGTATTCAGTATTGACTACTATGAAGGATAGGGCCATGGAAACTGAGATTCAGCTTTTAACCATGAATAAATTCAAGATAAGACCAAAGTTTGACTATAGAGGCATGAAAGACAAAATCAAGAGGAAAACCCAATTCCATGAACCTATGGTTGAATATGTTTGGGTAGATTTGAGAACAGAAGATGTCAATAAATTAGACTACAACTGGTTATCTCTTGAGCATATTGAACATATGGGACTTGTTGATATTCTTGAGGATATAGTGGATGATGGAGAGTTTCTTGATGATATATATAATACTGAACAGATTGCTAATACCCCTCTCCTTCCAATCCAATGGTCCCAAAAAGAGCTGACTTTTTTGAGGAAAAGATTTAAGCCTATATTAGAAAACACCAATAATTGGCTAGCAAACAAGGGAATTGCTTTGAAATATCTCCTCATAGGGTATGAGATTTAGATTCAAGAGAAAACAAGAAAAAAGGTAGAGAATAGGATGAAGAACAAAAGTGATGTTCCCTCTTCTTCCAAACCACATAAACCTAAGATCAGATTTGTGATAAAGAAGTCAAATCTATCGAGAAAGAGTCTCAAATAGAAGATATGGAAGTTGAGAAATAGAGCACTAAATAACCACCCATAGAAGAGATGGAGATTTAAGATAGGCCTAAAAATCATTAAGAGGAGGAAGCTTTGTCCCCACAAGAGAATTTACAACAAAAAATGGGAGTCTCTTCTCCCTTGCCCAACACACTTGTTGAAAATCCTTTATCTGTTTCTCCTATTGATATTACCTCTTCTAAATCTCCCTCTCCTTCCAAAATAATTTTTCACAACCCTCAAAACACTTTTTAAGATGTTATCCATTCCTCAAGATCTATTCCTAGTTTGTCCTCCTCATCTTTTGATATTGGAGATGCTTTTATTTTTTATCACTTTGTAAGAGGTACAATTTTTACTAACACTCCACCTATTATTTCCACTACCAATGCAAGTGCAGTTCTAGTGACACCAACAATGGGAATAGACCCTAATGTGAGTACTTATGTGCTTCCACCATGGTTATTAGCTTACATACCAAAAATGAAGAAACAAGCCATCTCCCCAGATGACTTTGATTTTAATAAGTCAGTGCTTGTAAAAGCCAAGACCTTGAAGAAGCCAAAGATTCTTTCAAAAATGCTTGGGGATAAGGGACACAAATTTTTTGAGATTTCAAGACCTCAACAAAATGCAACCATGGAAATTTTTTATATGAATGATTAATCTATCTCTAGAGTTGAATTAGGCAAGATAATTCATGAAAGTGCCAAGAATGATATGCAATTAGCCATGGACATCCTGATTTAGAAATTTGATAGGGAGAAAGAAATGAAATATCACTACAAAGTAATGGTGGAACAATTAACTATAGCGGTAAGGAAAATCACTTTGAGTTCATAAGCAGTAATTCCTAAGGCCATTTCTATAGAAGATCCCATCATTCAAAAAGTAGAAAATACTCATCTCAAAGGAAAAGTACTTGAAGAGTACTTAGACATGATGCATGCACAAGGAATTTCCATATATAGAGAGCTATCTGAGAAGATAGATAAAATGAGGAAAATAAGAACAAAACTTGATGATCTCATCGATGTTGTTTCTCAAGATATTGAGTGCATAGAAAAGAATCATGATAAATGGGTGGAGATGAGAAAACTGAAAATAATCACTCTAATATCAATTGGTGTCATTCCTAATAGGGATTCTTATACAAAAACTAAAGAGGCATTGACATATAGGATTTGTATGTTTAAATATTTGATCAATGACCTTGAAATTAATAGGAAACTCAGTGAACAAAGTGATGTCAATTTTTTGCATAAATTGGAGGAGCTACCTTGCAAGCTCGCATCACAAGATAACTAATTTATCTCTACAAAATAAATGATTCAAGAATTTAAAAATATGTTCCAAAAAGAGTTTGAAAATAAAACATTTTCAATAGCTTCTGTGGACAATAATCTAGATAATCAGTTAACTTTGGATAATCTAAAAACCAAGTTAACTAGTCATGCAAAATTAGTCACCATAGTAAGAGATGCCATAGTCAAAGCCAAGATGATTTTTAAGAACACTGTTAGTCCAGATAGTATCAGGATATAAGCAGCTTTCACTATGTATGATGGTCACATGAAGAAAGATGGTGATACAAATTGAAGTAGTATCTTTTTCCCTTAGTTTATTTTCTATTTTTTAGATGTACTTTTGAAACAACTTTGGACATATTTACATGTATTTTTTTCATATGTATTTACATGTAAAAATATAGGAAGTCCCAAGTCAATAAGGACTCATATTTTTGAATAGGTCAAAGTAGTTAGTTTTTTGCTAAATTTTCTCAAGGCCGCTCCCTATAAAGAAAGAAGGCCTCTATTATACTGATTTATCTTTTAGTTATTGAAGCAAAACTCTGCCAAATTAAAGAGTATTTTGAGACTTTGAGTTTAAATTGTAAATCAAATTTTATCAATTGAGTGTTGAAACTTTGTGTTGAAATAACTTGTGTTGTATTGGAAATTGTTTTTATGTCCTTCTCATAATATGATCTTATCTATTTGATTAAATAGTAGTGTGAGTGAAAATAATCTGGGAGATGTTCTAAAGTTGATTGTGGAGACTTTGTGCTAAAACAATTATCTTTAGTTTGTGATTTAGTGTTTTAAAATAAAGGATATTAAAAAGGCTTTAAACTACTATTATCTTTTGTGATCATATATTTTATCATAGTTTTCAATGAAGACTTTGGGCTACACCTCATTCTACTATGTTCTAAGTTATAAATTAGCAAAAGAAGCAATGATAGACTTTGTGCTCTTGTGAGTTTCTTGGTTTTTCAGTTAGTATCAACAAAGTGTTCTTTTATTTTGTAAACATAATTTTTAAAAAAAAGAGAAATGGATGATATGGTCTCACCTCTAAATTAGTATTTAGTTTAAATTAGTTTTTTATAGTTTATAGGGAACCTCCCCTTACTGAGAGGAGAGATTTATCTCATTACACTATGGTTGATATAACCATTTTGCCTTCAGTTAGTTGAAGACAAAATATTCAACCAATAACTTTTTGGTGACTCTACTGGGGAAAGAACGTGCAACTTGAAGCCTCATGCTCTGAGTTGAATCATTTTCAATTCTTTTCCATTTGTTACAAATTTTTTTTGAGTATACTACATTTTTGCAGATTCACAATAAATGAGAAGTAAGAAAGCTCAAGGTATTATTGATCTTGTATTTGAGTTGATGTAGCAAAATAATTTTGGTCTTTTGCCTCTATGACCTCACCTTCAGTGAACCAAGATTTTTCCTCCTACCAATGCCAAGTCTCCAATACCAGGTGAAGCTTCTAGTTCTAGTGCTAGTAGAGTTTTGTCTATTCATACTCCAAAAAAAATTGTTATCTTACCTTTTAATCAACACATCATGGTAGCCCAAGGCCCTTGAGGTAACACTTTTTATCCTCTAAATTTAACCCCACCTTTTCATGAACTACCTCGTAGTTCAAGAAAAAAAATTCCCAAGTTCTATGGTGATGGAAAAGTTCACCTTGATGAACACATTATAGCTTTCTGCATAGCCTATGGTGTGAGAGGTGTTGAACATGAAGATGTAGCAGTAAGGCTTTTTGTGGAAACACTGCAAGGTGTTACTATAGATTGGTTTTATCATCTTTAAGCATAGACTATATCTAAATAGAACACTCTCAAGACCAAGTTTGAGGCTAGGTTTAAACCTGTAGAAGGTGTACACACCTTATTGGCTTAGCTTAAACAAATGAATAAGGAGCCTCATGAGCCTATGCGAGATTTCATCACTAAGTTCAATAAGCTAAGAAATAGGATTCCTACAACTGCTCAACCAAGATTAGAGAATCTTAAGTGTTTCTTTATCAATTCTCAACTTCTTAAAGTGAATTTTTTGTTAAGGTGGGCTAGCCCTATAGATCTTCTTATAGCTTACATTTTGGATACCAAAGTCAAAGATGATCTTATCCTTGCAAGTAAGATAAGAAGAGATTCTAATATAAATAAAGGTTCCTCTTCTACTAAGAATTCTTCCACAAGCACCACTGACCCTATGGTGCAAAAGTTAGCCAATGAATTGTTAGCTCTAAAAAGATAAATGTCCCAAGGTATATCTACTCTTCCTTCTTATCAGGATATACCAAGGAGGACATTTCCCAATAATTCATATCAAGGCAATGCTGCTAAAAATCAAGGGCAACCCAATCATCTTCTACCTATATAGGGGAAGCTTTCCATTGAAGCAACGTTGATCAACTCAGCAATTGGTTATTATGAAGCTAAACATGATCATTCTTTCTAACCCAAATTGGACCAAGAGAATGATGCTAATATATTTTCAAAAGAAGAAGAATTAGCTAGAAACTATACCATCAACTTTCTAAATTACCAAGATGAAGATAAAAAAGAAGAAGTGTATGTTGGAGCATATGTTATTTTTACTAGGTTCTAAAATTAGTCAACTCATCAAGTTGATAAGGGAAAAGCAAGAGAAGAACCCCAACCAGTGATCTCAATTGCTGAATGGGGAACTCCACTGCCTTTCCAATCAAAGGACCCAGTGGGAAATAAGTAAGTAAGTACATATAACAATCCTATATCTTTTGCTTCTGTCCCTTAGGATAGTAATACATCAAATAAAAATTAGAATGATATATTTCCTTCCTCTATTTCTATTTCATTATAATTATTTGACATAATAGATCATGCTAGGAAGACCAAGATCTAAATGTCTAAAGTTGAGTATTTACAAGCTAATCCTGAGCAGTTTGATAGGTTGGATGAATATGTCAAAAACAAAACCATCCCATGATTCCTCAAAGAACAAATCTACTCAAAATAATCTTGTCACTACTCCCCTTGTTGTCTCTAGAAAAATATAACCTTTCTATGTTTCTCTATTGGTAAATGATCATAAGTTGAGTAATTACATAATATATTCTAGAGCCTTTGATAATGTTATGCCTGCCAAGGTAGCAGACTCCCTTTGTCTCACCTTAAGTAATACTTTTAAGAGATATTTCTCCATGGAAAATAAGCAAGTACCACTTTTGGGTCAAATCAAGGATGTTCACTTTGCATTTGTAGCTTTTCTAGATAAGAGGATTAAGATGACAGTTCTAGTGGCTGTTGTTCTAGCTTCTTATGGCATTCTTCTTGGATGTAAATTTTACAAGGATATAGGTGGAGAGTTGAACATACATCTATCTAAAGTAAGGATACCTATTAAAGGCATCATGCAAAATTTGTTTCTTGAGAAGGAGGCCAAATATATTATTACCCAAATGGCAAATCCTAAAGCTCAAATTTTGTTTGAGTCCTCAAGAATGGGTAATTATTTCCTATCTACTGAAGATGTTTCTAGTTCATTAGATGAGAGTTCATCAGGTGATAGCTTTGATAATTCAGATAGAATCAAAAGAGTTTTTAGATGAAATTTTAGGTAAAGGCACAATAATGCTAGATTCTTCCCTCATTGATGAAGAGGAATCTTTTGATCAACAAAATTCAAAATATCAAACTCTAATGAGGTCTGGGTTTTAGAATTTGATGGCAGTTATTCATCTACCAGTTCTAGAGCTAGAATTGTTTTGATATCCCCATAAGGAGATATCTTCCCTTTCTCATATAAGTTTCAATTCAATAAATACCAATAAGACCACCGAATATGAGTCATTATTGCTTGGACTAAAATATACTCATGCTAGATGTGTTAAGATTCTTCATGCTCGAAGAGATGCCGAATTAGTGGTTTTTCAAGTGAGAAATTTGTATCAAACCAAAAATGAAAAATTGTGACATTATCACAATCGCGTATGGGATTGCATTGAAAGTTTTGATGCTTTCAATATCTTTGTGGTGATAAGAGATTTTAATGATCATGCAAATTTATTAGCTGTCTCTACCACTCTCATGGTTCCTCATAAATATTTCAAAATAAATAAGTACACTATTAAGTTGGTATTTCAACCAAGTGTACCTAATAATGCTAACTATTGGTAGGTGTTCAATGGTGATAATCAAATCATTGATTTTTTGGAAAAGATGGATAGCTTTGATGAGCTCTATTTTGAAGGTAGTGAATCTCCACCATAGGAATATGTTGCTGAAATAGATTCATAAACTGGTGAAGAGTTTCTTTAATTGAAAGGGAATAAAATTCCAAAAGGTTTGGTTTCCCTTGAAAAACTATTTGATAATCATGATAGATATATCAAGTAGCATCAACAACGGGATTCAAGTTCTTGTATGGAATTTGAGTAAGTAAATTTGAGTTTGGAAGCAGATCCCAAAATGGTCAACATTGGGAAATGTTGCACTGCTAATGAAAAGTTCAAATTCATTACTCTCCTTCACCATTACATTAATGTTTTGGCATATTCTTATGATGATCTAAAGTCCTTTAGGCCTAAGTAAATTTAGCATGAAATTCCCCTTAAGGATGGGTTATTGCCTCACAAGTAGAAACAAAGGCAATACAACCCCAAAATATCAGGTATTATCCTTTCTAAGATTCAGAAGATGTTGAATGCAAGGATAATTTTTCCAATTCATCATTCCACTTGGATCATGAACATAGTTCCTATAAGGAAGAAGAATTGAGAAATCTGTATTTATGTTGATTTTAGGAATCTCAACCAATCTTCTCTAAAGGATAACTACCCCTACCCATCATGGACCAAGTGTTGCAAATAGTAACTGGTTCAAAATTTTTGTCTATGCTAGATGGTTTTTTGGGGTATAATCAAGTGGAAGTTAATGAATAAGATCAATATAAAACTACTTTCACTACATCTTGGGGCACATTTGCATATCATAGAATGCCTTTTGGTCTGATCAATGCTAGCACCACATTCTAGAGAGTAGTGGACCTTGCCTTTAGAGATGAGAAAGGGAATCTCATTATGGTGCATCTTGATGACTTGACTATTTTCTCCAAACACCATCATGATCGTGCACACTATTTATGACAAGTGTTGGATTGATGTCAGCAAAATGGTATCTCTCTTAACCCTAAGAAGTCAATTTTTAGGGTTATAGAAGGTAAACTTCTCAGTCATGTTGTATCCCAAGAAGGCACTAAAATTGACTTAGAAGAGTTAAATCTATTCAAAATCTTACTCTACCTATTGTTAAGATTGTAGTTCATTCTTTCTTTAGAAATGTGAATTTTCTATGAAGGTTCATTCCTAAATTTTTAGAGAAAACCTATCACATCATCAACATGATGAAGGGTAAGGCTACTTTCTATTGGACTATGGAAGGCAAAGTGGAATTTGAGGATATCAAGAAGGATATTGCTCATGCTCCAGTCCTTGTTTTTCCTAAGTATACCAAAGATTTCATAGTATACATCTATGCTTCTGAACATACATTTTCATCCATTCTATTTCAACATAACAAAGGTGTGGAATCTCCCATATCATTTATGATTTGTCAATTCAAAGCTCATGAATTGAAATATTTAAACATGGATAAGCATGCTTATGCCATGGTTAATGTGGTAAAACATTTTTGGTTCTATATCCTAAATTCACATACTATTGTTCTGGTGTCTGACACAACAGTAAAGTCTATTCTAACTCAACAGGAGTTTAGCACTAAAAGGGGCAATTAGATTGCTAAGATCCAAGAATTTGATCTTGATATCAAACCTACTAAGCTTGTGCATGGAAGAGGTTTGTGTCAATTTATTGTTGATAACATACCAAAAGAGACAGGGGATGAAGAAGTAGAAGTTGAGAACATGCCAATAGTTCTTTTTTTCACTACTACTGATGAGTGGTACTCAAATATCACTCATTTTCTTACCTATGGTGAGTGTCTTACCCATCTATCTTATAATAAGAAAAGAAATGTTAAGTTGAAGGATACTAACTATGTCTTATGGGACAATGGTTTGTAAAATAAGCCTTGATGGATTATTTCTTCATTGCATGGATAAAGCACAACAAAGTAGACTTCTAGAATCTTTCCACAATTTTACCTATGGAGGACATTTTTCTTCACCCATAACATCTCACAAGATTCTACGAGCCTTTTACTATTGGCCTACACTATTTCAAGATGTATATAATTGGGTGCATAGGTGTGAGTTGTGTCAACAATTCATTAGGAAACCTAAGTTGGCCGCATTACCTCTCAAGTCAATGGTGATTTAAGAACCTTTTCAGTAATGGGTCATCGACTTCATTGGTGTTGTGAACCCACCATCAAGTGCAGAACATGACTATGTTCCCATCATGATAGACTATTTTATCAAGTGGGTGAAATCCATCCCAATTAAGCATGCTACTTCTGAAGTGGTATGCAATTTCCTTTAAGGAAAATAATATTTCTCAGTTTGGAGTTCCAAACAAGATTATAGCAGACAATGCTACTTGTTTATCTTCCCATGAGAATACTAACTTTTGATACAAGCATGGGATCATTCTTTCCCACTCCTCAGACTATTATCCACAAGGAAATGGTTAGGCAGCATCAAGTAACAAGAATTTAGTTACTCTTATCAAGAAACTGGTAGATGAGAATCAGAGAACTTGGCATAAAGCATTGTTTGATACTTTATGGGAAAACCAGATTAACCCTAAAAGGGCAATAGGTATGTCACCATTTTAGCTTCTATATGGTCTAAATGTAGAGATACCAATTACCTTGAAATTTTTAGCACTAAAGTTGGCAAAGGTAGTGGAAGATAGGACTTTTGAAAGTTCTATTGATAAAAGGATCATGTGCCTAACTGAACTTCAGGAGCAGTGAACTATGGTAGTGGACCATATCATTGAGCAACAAAGGTAGGTAAAGAAACTCTTTGAAAATAAATTAAGGACTCATGAGTTTCAGATTGGAGATCAAGTCTTGTTGTGGGACAAGAGGAGATAACCAAAAGAAATGCATAGAAAATTTGATTCCTTATGGAGAGGTCTATTCACCATTCATCAATTCTATGGTGGAAATAGATTCTTACTAGAATATCAGGATGGAACACGATTCTTGTTGTCTCACAGTGGGCAACATCTGAAACACTTCAATCCTTGAAGTATCAGATAAGTTCGTTTATATATTTGTATAGTTTTGTGTTTTTATTTTTGTTTTTTTGTTTAGTCTTTTATGTCTTTTTATTTTTAGTAGCTTGATTCTATAGCCAAATGGCATGGATGAAAGCACTTAAAGACTAGATTCTTCTCCTTTTGATTATTTCAAAGTCTGATTGATAGAAATTCCCTAAGTTGGAGCCATTTGTTGTTCCCAAAATTAGATATGTTCATTTTATAGACAACCCCTATGAAACTTGTCTATTTCATAATCTACACTCTAAGTATCTTGATCGAGACAAGATTCTATTGATCTCAAGCAAAGTTGTCTAACATCCTAGGAGAGTTTGTGACATTCCCTTGCCATTATTTCTTGAAAATTATGAAGCATGTTGTAGTTGTAAACTAATCAAAATGTCAATTTTGATTATTTTGAGGGTGTTAGTGAAATTTTGATTTTGTTTGTGTAAATTCAGCACTTTTTGCTGCTCTTATATGGTTTCTCTTTTTCTCATACTCAGGTTGCACTTTTTACCACCATTACCATGTTGCAAGGCACGTGTTAAGTCAGCTAAAATTGCCACCTAAGAAATATCTCTAAGATCTTAAACTTCAAGTGGTATTAATGGCCACTCATGCCAAGCATTAAAGGATTGGTTTCAAGCTTTTAAATGTGTTATTTCATTGTTTTTTCTTGTCATTTATTTTGTCAAAGTTTCCTAGTTGATTCCTTGACCCTTCTCAAAAATGCTTGATCGTGGTGACAAAAGACTCAAAATAGTTTTTGAATCAACACCGTCAAGCTTAGGGTTTCAAAATTGATAGGTAAGTTGTTTTAACTATTTTTTAACTTTTAGGGATTCATTTTTTTATTGGTATCTGTATTGTTTTGATTTCATCATTTGTTTTTAGTCGTTTGTAATATGTTAAGTTTTAGATTGATTTTATCATTTTTAACTTAAAACCTAGGGCATTAACAATGTTCGATGGTTTTCACTGACAAGGCTCACTAGACCAAGCATGTTAGTCAAAAAACAATGTTCCAAAAACATTATGATGATGGCTATACTAGCCACTCTCACATGTTCCTATTGTGAACAAGTTAAAAGCAAAGTCAACATTTTTCATTGCTTACGTATTTAAAGATGCTTTCAAGTGGAAGTATATGGGCAGCAAAATCTGTCGCCCTTACACGAGAACATTGCAACTCCTATCATATATGGTAGTGGCATTATTTTTCACTTGAACATCAAATGAAATTCATACCAATGTGTATTATCGGCATTTTCTACCACCAATCCATAACACTTGTGATTTCCTTATTACCTGCAGTGTCGACATTTTTTACCATTCCAACATATAACTCAGATTTTTGAGAACATGTAATAATGGAAAATTTAACTGCTCTGACACTTGTGAAAGATCTCTCATATGCAAGGGCAACAAATTTTTCCACCCATGAAAACATTCTCTCAAATTTTCATAACTCTGGGATATTTTCAATTTTGTTTTTCTAAGCCCACTTTCCTCTAATTTTTTGGCCTACTCACACTCTAGTCCTTTCAAGCATGTCTCCATAGTTATGATCACCGACATGTAGTTTTCCTAGATTACTAGTATTTTCCCTAATAGCATGATCTTGACTTTTTATTGTAGTTTTTTCAATGGATCTTCTTTCTTCATTGACATCCTTCTAGTGATAGCTCATTCAGATGACTAAGTTGTCTCTGAAGAAGTTGAAAGTGATAAAGTATAAATATCAAGGTGTTTTTATAATCACCTCAATTACTTCTAATGTTGATGACATTAGAGATATAAATATTGTCTATGTGGACATGGTTGAGTTTGTGGAGAGAAATAAGTCAAGCAATTCTAGCTCTAAAATGAAAAAGATAATTGATAGTAACATTCATTTGGTATCTTCTTTCTTGGTGGCAACTCAAAAAATGGAATTTTTTCTTTAGTGTGCTTAGTTTTATAACAGAGATACTAAGGTTATGATGGATGCTAGCGGAAATATAATAATCAAACTAGATCTTGAATTCATTGATAAGGTGTTTATGTGCCCTCCTACTACAGAAGTGTTAAAGCTTGATTTTGTTGAAGCACAAAAAGAGTATGACAAAAATCTTGAGAAGGCAAAGAAGGTAATAAATAATAAATGGCTCAAGACGTCAAGGTCAAATTTTTCAAGGTGGTCATGAATTTTACCTAGAAGTGACTTTATAGAAGAAGTTGGTGATCTGATAACTCTTCTCAATAGGATAGGAGGTTTGTCCTCTTCCTCATAGTTTCAAGAATGGATGTATCCTTTCATCAAGGTAATACTCCAAGGTAAACAAACCATCTTCTAGGGAGAATAAATTATCAATGCTTTGATAGAACAATTGATGAAGGTATCAACTACCTTCAAGTTTTACATGAATTCTTATATAGTGTTTATTGCAGCTTCTATGAGAATCTTTCTAAGTCTAACATCAAAAGGAGATAGAAGGGTAATCCATGTGTATCAATACTATTTTCAATTAACATTAAAGGGTTTAATTCATCATTTAATGAGAGTAATGATGCTTTCTTTATAGTATTATTATGTCTTTTTGATCCTCAACTAGAATAAAGAAGAGTGTCAGATGAGACTTGGACAATGGTAAATGATTTTGGATGCATTTTCTTACAATTTCCTTCTTTCTCATACTTGAGGATTGGCTTTTCCCAAGATCATCCTTATATGTTTCCAAGATTACCCTTAGACAAACTAGTCTTAATGGAGTTATGAAGACAAATGATCATCATGCATAATAAATAAATGGATCTCAAGAAGCCCAGTTTCAGGTTCCCAGTTGAAATTGGTAGGTATTCAGTATTAACTATTGTGAAGGCTAGGTCCATGGAAACTGAGATGCAGCTTGTAACCATAAAGCAATTCAAGAGAAGACCAAAGTTTGACTATATGGGAATGAAAGAAAAAACCAAGAGGAAAACCTAATTCCATGAAACTATGGTTGAAGATGTTAGGAAATTAGACTACAACCAGTTATCTCTTGAGCAGATTGCATATCTGGGACTTACTAATATTCCTAAGGATCTAGTGGATGATGGAGAGTTGGTTGATGATAGATATAATATTGAATTGATTATTAATACCCCTATCCCTCTAATCCAATGGTCCCAAAAATACCTGACCTCTTTGAGAAAAATAGTTAAGCCTATATTAGCAAACACCAATAATTGGCTAGAAAATAAGGGAATTGCTTTGAAAGAATTCCTCAAGGGTCAAATCCTGAGATTCAAGAGAAATTAGGAAAAAAGGTAGAGAATGGGATGAAGAACAAAAGTGATGTTCCCTCTTCTTCCAAGCCACATAAACTTAAGATTATATTTGTGATGAAGAAGTCAAAAGCTGTGGAGAAAGAGTTTGAAATAGAAGATATGGAAGTTGAGAAATAGAGCACTGAAGAACCAACCATAAAAGAGATGGAGATTAAAGATAAGCCTACAAATAAACAAGAGGAGTAATCTTTGTCCCCACAAGAGAATTTACAACAAGAAATGGGAGTCTCTTCTCCCTTGCTCGACACACCTATTGCAGCTCCTTTGTCTATTTCTCCTATTGATATTCCCTCTTCTAAATCTCCCTCTCCTTCCAAAATAATTTTTGACAACCCTTAAAACACTTTTGAAGATGTTATCCATTCTTCAAGATCTATTCCTAGTTTGTCCTCCTCATCTTTTGATATTGGAGATGCTTCTATTTTTTATCACTTTATAAGAGGTGTAATTTTTACTAACACTCCACCTATTATTTCCACTACTGGTGCAAGTGCAGTTCTGGTGACACCAACAATGGGAAAAGACCATAATGTGATTACTTATGTGCTTCCACCATGGTTTTCAGTTTATACACCAAAAAGGAAGAAACAAGCCATCTCCCCATATGACTTTGATTTTAATAAGCCGGTTCTTTTAAAAGCCAAGACCCTGAAGAAGCCAAAGATTCTTTCAAAAATGCTTGGGGATAAGGGACACAAATTTTTAGAGATTGCAAGACCTCCAAAAGATGTAACCTTGGAAAATTATGATATTAATTATTACTCTATCTCTAGATTTGAATTAGGCAAGATAATTCAAGAAAGTGCCAAGAATGATATGTATTCAGCCATGGACATCCTGATTCAAAAATTTGATAGGGAGAAAGAAATGAAAGATCACTATAAAGTAAAGGTGGAATAGTTGACTATAGTGGTAAGGAAAATCACTTTGAGTTAAGAATTAGTAACTATTGAGGTTGTTTCTATAGAAGACCCCATCATTCAAAAATTAAAAAATACTCATCTCAAAGGAAAAGTACTTGAAGAGTACTTAGACAGGGTGTGTGCACAAGGAATTCTCTACTTATAGAGCTATCTGAGAAGATAGATAAAATGAGGAAAATAAGAGTAGAACTTGATGATCTCATTTATTTTTTTTCTCAATATATTGAGTGCATAGAAAATAATTATGATAAATAGGTGGAGATGAGAAAACTAAAAATAAGCACTGTAATATCAATTGGCACCATTCCTAATAGGGATTATTATATAGAAACTAAAGAGGCATTGACATATAGAATACATATGCTTAAATATTTGATCAATGACCTTGAAACTTAAAGGAAACTTAGTGAACAAAGTGATGTCAGTCTTTTTCATAAATTGGAGGAGCTACTTTGCAATCTCGCATCACAAGATAACCAATTTCTCTTTGTAGAAGAAAAAAAATTCAGGAATTTGAAGATATGTTCTAGAAAGAGTTTTAATATAAAACATTTCCAATAGCCTCTATGGACAATATTCTAGATAATCAGTTAACTTTGGATAATCTAAAAACTAAGTTAACTAGTCATGCATAATTAGTCACCATAGTAAGCGATGACATAGTTAGAGCCAAGATGATTTTCAGGAACACTGTTATTCTAGACAGTATCAGGATGCAAGCAACTTTCACTATGTATGATGGTCACATGAAGAAAGATGGTGATACAAATTGAAGCAGTATCTTTTTCCCTTAGTTTATTTTCCATTTTTTAGATTTACTTTTGAAATAACTTTGGACATATTTACATGTACTTTTTTCATATGTAATTACATAGGAAGTCCCAAGTCAATAAGAACTCCTATTTTTGAATAGGTCAAAGTAGTTAGGTTTTTCCTAAATTTTCTCAAGGCCTCTCCCTATAAATAAAGAGGGCCTCTATTGTAATGATCTATCTTTTATTTATTGAAGTGAAACTCTACCAAATTGAAGAGCATTTTGAGACTTTGAGTTCAAATTGTAAATCAAATTTTATCAAGGGAATAAGAAAACAAGTGATCATTCATACTTTGTGTTGAAATAACTTGTGTTGTATTTGAAATTTTTCTTATGTACTTTTCCTAATATGATCTTATCTATTTGATTAAATAGTAGTGTGAGTGAAAATAATTTGGGACATGTTCTAAAGTTGATTATGGAGACTTTATGCTACAACAATTATCTTTAGTTTGTGATTTAGTGTTTTAAAGTAATGGATAGTGGAAAGGCTTTGAACTACTATTATCTTTTGTGATCATATATTTTGTCATATTTTTTGGTGAAGACTTTTAGCTACACCTCATTCTATTATGTTCTAAGTTATAAATCAATGAAAGAAGCAATGATAGACTTTGTGCTCTCATGGATTTCTTAGTTTTTTAGTTAGTATCAAGAAAGTGATCTTTTATTTTGTAAACATCATTTTTGAAAAAAAGATTAATGGATGATATGGTCTCACCCATGAATTAGTATTTATTTTAAATTAGTTTGTGATAGTTTATAGCGAACCTCCCCTTGCTGAGAGGAGAGATTTATTTCATTACATTGTGGTCGATATAACCATTTTGCCTTTAGTTAATTAAAGATAAGATATTCACCCAAAAAATATATAACATCTCATATCCAATCATCTCTCTTAGTCCTTCATCTTCAAGTCTAACATATAAATCACATCCTCTATCTAAAAACTAACATATCTCATAATCATCATTACCCTAATATTCTAATCCATCGTCATCATCCTCTAATCTAGTTCAAACTACAATATCCCAAGGTTTTTTTTAGATTATGTAGGTAGGGCTTAGTCACATGATGTCCTTGAGGTCAACTTAGCCACTATATCATATCTCCCCATCATTCATCATCACATATGTCTTATCTCTCACCATCCTCAAGTCTTGATTTAATTAAATCTTTGAGCTATAATATCAATCAAATAATTCATCTATTAACCAATCACCATACCCACAATCATCTACCTAATATTTTTGTCTATCACTTGTACCTTTTGATTGGGTTTCACAAATCATAACTTCTATCTTTTCTTATATTAGTCATCCATTATCATTTATTGGTCAATTCATCATTTATAGTTTCTTCCTTTCATTAGGGCATAACAAAAATTGTAACTTTATTATCATCTCTTGCTCCCTTGCATGTGTCTTTGCTAGGGTCATTGTCACTATTAATCACATTGTAGCTCATTGATTTTATGCATAGTATTCAAATTCTTCCCCATCATATTTTGGTCACTCGATCATATCATTTATTCTCTCTCATCTCTTTCATCATATTAATAAATTTAATTTTTGAGCTACACTCATAGTTAATTTATCAAATCATTTTTAGAAGCAAAATAACTAAGAGGGGGTGAATCAATATTCAAATCCTTTATTTAAATTTACACTTAATCAATCATGAAGCATTCAAATAAATATATAGATCTAGTAAGCATAAGTAACTATCCACATAAGAATGAAACACATGAACACATTGTAATCTAGGAAATTGACTCAAGAGAGGATGGTTAGTATGGTGTTAGTTCTAAAATAAAAATAAGATGAAATAAACACACTAATAGCATAAAATCTCTAGGACTAGACAATAGGGAGATCTTAGTTAACAAAAGAAAATGACAAGCACAACTAAAAATCAAGGAATCAAATGCAAGAGTTCTTTCACCTTCCTTGGATGCTCTAAATGCCTTTGTAATGGTGGCTTGCTCAACTTGTGCTCATGAAGTCCTTGGTAATGGAAGCTTGGCTACCTCTATCTCTCCTTGGTGCCTTTGGCTTGTGGCTTGGCTTGGCTTGGAATTAATTTGGCATTATAACACTAGTTTCTTAAATATTTTGGAACCAATCCTTCATTATAGATTTGAACAAATTAAGCTTAGAAATGATGTGAGGCCTCATATTTATAGATTTTTGGATTTGATCAGAATCAACCTCAACCATCCATCTCAAGATTGAGATGTGTGGTTAAGGATTAATTCAATTTTTATAATTAAGTTTATAATTATCCTCACAATGGCATTTGAATAAGGGTCAATTAAGAGGCATGGAGGGCATCATAGAAGGCATTGATGAGGCATGAGAGGCATGAATCCTGATATTTGTGGCATTTATAGCCTAAGGATGTCTTCCCAAGAAATGAGGTCACTTGATGATGTAGATATTCAATATTAATTTCTAAAAACAAGTATTCAATAAGTTTCCATGGAATTATTAATTAGGCCTTGATTTCGGTTAATCATCTCTTAAGCATGATTAAGCACTTTGTACACAAATTACTCAATTTGATCAGAATGCCTTATTATTAGTCCTAAATGTGAATGGATTGGAATTAGAAGGTGATATCAAATGCATTGGATGCATATTCCCATTTAGGATATTTTCAATAACAAATAACAAAGGCACACATCTTGTGCAGAAGATTTGATAGGAAAGAGTAATCCAAATCACCCATGTGCACATTTAACATTTTGACTCGAAATGATTTGATCAAAGTTAGCTAGCCCATAAATTGCATTACCCCATTTAGGGATACCCTAGCCAAAATTGACACTTTAATATGTCAGTTTCACATCATTTAGCATTTGTTAGTGTTTTTGGACCAAATTGTGCATTTTGGGTGAAAATTGGCCAAAAGCCTAATTGGTGGTTATCAGTGGCCAGTTTTAGGTGTCTATAGTTTTCCCCTATTTGGGAAGGAATCGCAAGATATAATCATAGTAACATCTTCTCAAAGAGTGAAAAGGTCTTATATGCCTACAATTGTAATGATGATAAACTAATTGTATGAGACCCCTTAAGGGAATGGTTGTCACAAGGAGGTTAGCAAACAGTCCCTCAAAAAGGAAGAAATGAAATGAGGGGACCAAAGAAAGAAAACATGATGGGGTGAAAACATAATGACATTGAAAAAATAGTCAAAAATAATTGAGAATGCAAGTGGGATAGTGCACAATCATTTGCCTAAAGGTGGTTATAAGCATTGTACCCTGATAGTGGCAAAGTGGTAAGATAACACAATGATTTGCCTAAAGGTAGTAATAATAATTGAGAAGATGGAGCTACCCCAATTAGGACAAATAAATAAGAGGATAACATGCACCTGTATGGGTAGAAAAAGTAAAATGGTGAAAACATAATGATTTGCCTAAAGGTGGTTATAATCATTAAGAAATACATGTGGGACGATGTGTAATGAATTGCCCATAGGTAGTTATAATCATTGGACCTCGATTATGGAAAACATGATAAAATTGGTTGAAGATGATGATAACTTAACATAGAGGGTAATGATGAATTGGAACAACCTACTAGTAGGGAGATGTTCATTCAAACTAATAAAGGTTGAAAGTCTTTCATGGTTAATTACTCTATTTGGGATATGATTGGGAGTGAAATTGAGATGTCAATGCCAAAGAGATGCCACCATTGTTGAATAGAATTTTTGAAGCTTAGGTTTTTGTAGCACGTGTTGGTAGGCATCATGATATAACATCATGAAGAATTGGATGAAATATGTATGTGGACTAACTCTCATAATCCAATACTCAATAGAAAATAATGCACCAATGATAGAAACCATGATGACAATGTAAACATATGAATATGGATGGATTCAAGTGTAAGTGTGGACAAAGAATCACCCAATGAACACAAATAAACTAAATCAAGGCAACAATGTTGAAAGTAAAAAAATAGGCTAACAAACAACCAAAATAATAAAAAATAAACAAACAAACAATGTAATAGAAACCCTACGAACATTGCCCCTAAAAATAGGTGATAACTTAACAAATAGACAAAATGGGGGACTAAAAGAAAAGGAAGGGGGTGGCCGAGTTGTCTCCATATGCACTAGGTTAGTGGACACTACCTACATAGCTCTATAGATGTAATATCCAATAAAAAACTTCAGGCTAAATGTAGTTCTCCTAGGGAATGGGAAGAATGTGATATCTGAATAAAACAAATAGAATGGATGTGATAGAAGAATAGGAATGGTCTTTAAAAAATGGCAAGTGTGTGAGAGAAAAAAGCCAAAAAGGATGGGGAAACTAAATGATAAGTGATTTTCTTGTAACTTAGTAAGGGTTCCTATAATCCTTAAGGTAAAGAAGTGGTCAATGTTTTTGTTCTTTTCTACTGATTTTTCAAATGTTTTTAGAATTTTTAGAGTGTCTCAACTCAATTGAGAATGATGCAAAACTAAATGGTTTAAGATCATAAAATGATAGGAGTGTGGCTAATGTTGCTTGCAAAATGGTGAGAGCATGGCTTAGGTTACTCATAAAATGGTGAGAGCATGGCTTAGGTTACTCACAAAATAGTGAGAGCGTGGCCAATGTTGCTCACAAAATGGTGAGAGCATGGCTTAGGTTTCTTGCAAAATGGTGAGAGTGTAGAAAAAAGGGTGACTGAGATTACCTCAACAATTATTGAGCACTGCCTACATAGTCCTAAGTAGAACCTCAATTCAATGTAGTTCTACACTTATAGTGGAGGAATTTAACTAGTGCAACAGTCAATTCAAATAAAATAGGCATAGTTGGTAAAAAGGCATAACATGACATAAGAAGTGGCAAGTTGGTATGTTAAGCTTTAATGCTGCCCCTAGTTTTCCCATAGGTGGTTATAACTAGTACATAATGACATAGATCAAAGGTACGAATTTTCCCAAAGGTAGTTATAATTAGTAGTAAGACTCATGGTAAGAAATAATAACAAATGAAAGATGTAACTATCGAAACTTCTATCACATTCTCCCAAAATATCATCTCTATCTAAATTTCTTGAACCAGCTGATGAAAGTAATCAAATGCCTTGATGCTTAAAATGTGAAATAGATGACAAAAACCAAGGTTAAATGGGCTAGGCATAACTGAAACTATAGAACGAATGGGGTTGTTAGTTTGAAAGCAGCAAGTGGATATGGAAATGAGTATAGATAAGAATGGTATGTGTACTAAGAAGAATAGTGACAAAAAAGCATAACTAAAAACAATACACCTTATCACTTAAGTGTAGTACCACTTGAGATGAATAATATTCATCAACTCTCTAAGTTCCTCTCTATCTAGTGTGGCAAGCCTATATACTCTTGATCCATAATCTGTAGTGATGATGAAAGGCCCTATCTAGTTGGGTTTGAATTTCCCTTTATGTTTCTTCTCAGTCATGGTATTCTTTTGGTTTTCTTTAAGAATAAGATCACTAAGTTCAAATGTTCTATTTTTAACATGTTGATTACAATGGCCTTTGAGTCGATTCTAATATGTTTGAAGATTATTGAGTATAGCCGTGCATTTCTCATCCAGTAGATCTAGCTCTTACAAGCAAGCTACTTGATAGTCATGATCATCTAGGACATGTTTGAAAGAGATGTGTAGTTAAGGCAATTTGACCTCAATGGGAAAGATGGATTTAGTAACATAAACAAGTATAAAGTAGATCCTATGGGGGTATGATGATTGGTATGGTATTCCCAAAGGGTAGGGAATATCTAGAGGTTCCAGTCATGATTGACATCATTGATAATATTTTTGAGAATATTGATAATGGTTTTATTGTATGCCTTAGCTTGGCCATTACCTTGAGGGAAATATGTTATATAAAAATGTTGGGTAATGTTGTATTCAATATATAACTAGTCTACATCTTTATTCTTGAATAATCTTCCATTATCATATATAATGTCAGAGGGAATACCATAGCAGAAGATGAGGTGGTTGAAGATGAATTTTAAAATTTTCTTTCTAGTCACATGAGGGGTATAGCTTCAACCCACTTAGTGAAATATTCGGTGGCAGTAAGGATATGTTGATGGCCATCAAATGAAGTGGGGTTAATCTTCCCAATGAGGTCAAGTCCCCATGTAGAAAATGGCCATGGTGTCAACATCGGTTTCATATTTTTTGTTGGGACATGAATTAGATTAGCATGCCATTGACATTTATCACACTTTTTTACATATGCAGTAGCATCTACATCTATTATGGACCAATAATAACTAGTATGCAAGATATTTTTGGATAGGACTATCCCAATACAATGGGTTCCACATACTCCTTTGTGAACTTCTCTTAACACTAATGTAAACTCTACTGAAGTTAAATAATGAAGCAGAGTTCCATCAAAAATATGATGGTAAAGGGTGGATCCAAGTAGAGTATAATGAGTCTAATGACAAATGAAGGCTTTGGTTTTTTCTGAGATAGGTTAGGTGTTATAATTTGGTCATGAAGGTAGTTTTAAAGGTCTAAGTATTGGATAGAATTAGGACCAAAAATATCACAAATCATGGTGATGATTGATGGTTCATGAGATGGTGCTGATAAATTCTTGATGAAGAACTGATACTCTCTAGCTTTATCTATTTTTCTAATAGAGAACCAATAGTATCCATGACATCTATAGTTATATTACTAGCCTTGGGTATATGCTCAAACTAAATGTTAGAAATTTATTGTTTAAGAGTGTCGACCATATCTTTATATGGAACTAGCTTGTCATATTTGGTCTAAAAATTATTTGTAACCTAATTGATGATTAACTAAGAATCACCATAAACTTGGAGATGAGATATATTCCACTGCACTGCACATCGAAGTCGTATAAGTGATTCATACTCATCCATGTTGTTTGTATAAGGAAACTGATTTTGAAGGATTTAGGGATTAGATCCCCCTATGGTGTAATAAATAATAGGCCTACCCCTAATCTATGTGTAGTGAATGAACCATCAAAGTACAGCTTCCAGGGTTGCTCCTCAATGGGTGTATCAATAATGGTCATGATGGATTCATCAAGAAATCAAAACTTCAATGATTATGTGTCCATGAGAGGTGCTTCATCAAGTTGATCTGTAAGAACTTAGCCCTTGATTGCTTTCTAATTGACATACTCTATGTCAAACTCACTAAGAAGCATGATCCATTTCGCCATTCTACATTACAAAGATATTTTAGATAGTAGATACTTTAGCAGATCTACCTTTGAAATGACCATGGTTTTATTATTCAACATGTAATGATGTAGTTTTTAGCTAAAAAACCATGGTTAGACAAGCTTTTTCAATACACACATAGTTATTTTCATATGTAACCAAGGTATGGCTTAAGTATTATACAACATGATCCTTTCCATTGTCATCATGTTGAGCTAAGAGTGCCCCCAGGGCATGATCAGTAGATGATAGGTATAACAAGAATGGCTTACTTGACATAAGAGGTAATAAAACAAGAAAATCGACAAGATAGTCTTTGAGTTATTAAAAAGTTGTTTGGTAGTGATAATCCTAGTGAAATGTAACTCCTTTCTTCAAAATGTGTGTAAATGGATGGCACTTGTTTGCTAATTAAGAGATGAAGTGTCAGATTGATTGGATCTTACCTTACAAACTATGGAGTTTTTTCAAATTGGTTGGTGGTGGCATCTTGGTTATAACATAGACTTTAGCTAGATTGAATTTAATACATATATGAGATATGATGAATCCAAGTAATTTGCCTGAAGTTACACTAAACACACATTTCTTTGGATTGAGTCTAACTTTGTACTCTCATAGTCTTTCAAATATCTTACACAACACTGCTAGATGGTTGGCCCTAGTCTTGGATTTTCCTAATATGTCATCGACATAGTCTTCAATAATATCATGCATCATATCATGGAATATGATAGTCATGGCTCTTTGATATGTATCTCCCACATTCTTAAGGCTAAATGATATCATCTAATAGGAAAATGTTCCCCATGGAGTGGTGAATATTGTTTTATGTTGATCTTTTGGTACTATTCTGATATGATTGTATCCTAAAAATCCATCTATGAGTGAAATAATTTCATAACGTATCATGGATTTGATGATCATGTCGATATTAGATAAGGGAAAATAATATTTAGAAAAAGCCTTGTTGATGTCTTAAAAATTAGTACAAATTTTGATCCCTTCAGGATTTTTACTAATAGGTATAATATTAGAGATCTATTAAGAGTAGTCAATGCATCAGATACATCCTAATTTTAAGAGTTTTTCCAACTCTTTCTTTACCAATACAACAATGCAAGCATGCATCTTACATAAATTTTTTTTTACTAGTTTAGTGTTAGGATTAACCACAAGGTGGTGTAGAACCAAGGTGGGATCTAAACCTGGCAAGTAAGAATACGTCTACACAAAAATATCCACAAAATCTCTCAACAGAACTGTAAAGATGTATTCCTCCTTAGTGAGATATGCTCCTAATGTGATTGATAATCTTGATTTGTGATCTCCAAAAGAAATGTTGTCTCTATGGCCTAAGAAATCATAGAATGCCTCATCATTCTAGAACTCATCAATCGATAGATTGGATTCTTGTTGGTCCCAATCTATTGGTTGGGGATAATGTTAAGGTGTGGAGCTAAAAGCTTCAACTGTTTGCACACACATGAAGAAAGGATGCTGAAGAACCAGAGCCACCGGCGTCGGCAGTATGACCAACATCGATCAGATGCAGTGGAGAAGGAGACCGGCGATGGCAGAGTGTCAGCCGACGTCGGTAGCACCAGACAAGCAGGGACCGGTGTCGGTCGCCTGTGCGGTCCAGAACTGCTATTTACGAACAGTCAGTTAGTTAAACTGAGTGTTTGCATGCTAAGGGACTATTTTAAGTCGCGAGCTGTGTGTCTAATTTTAGAAGTTAGATGTCTATTTTTGTAACCATGGGATTCTATTTAAAGACCTGTGAGGCATGTATTGTAATTATCAAATTGATCAAGTAAGAGCATTGAAGCAAGCAAGGTCAAGGAGATCTACAGGTGTAAGGTCAAGGAGATCAGCTATAGCATTCAAGGAGGGATTGTAACTCAGGTTTTAGAGTTGGTTTTGTGTTGAGTAAGAGAGAGAGGGAAGAAGGTCTTGAGGTGTGGCAAGCCTTTGAAGTGGAGGAAGAAGTGGCATCTTCCTTATTTGTATTTTCTTCTAGTATTATCTAATACAATGTGTGTATTGTCTCTCAAATTCTTTGCTGTCTCATGTTTCTAGTTTCTTAATCATTCTGGTATAATTTCCGTGTTCAATTGCTCATATATAAGTAATCAATTGTGCTACCATTGGATAAGGGGCGTCCTAACAGATAATATAATGGCAATGGGCTATGATGAACAACCAGGGTAAGGGTACAAATGACATTGTTATCAAATAGGTTGGTTTCAGCTAGGTCATCAAAGGTAAGGCTATGATCAGACTCTACTTCACTATCGACATCATCATCACTAGTCACTAGTGATGGAGTTTGAATAAGATATGTGGGATCATCCTGAGGTAGTTTAAATCTAAGTCCATAAGGTCTTTTATACTTAGTCATAGAAATTAGCTCGATGGTTCCTTGTTGATTCAATCTGAGGCCTCGTCCTTCATATTTGTGACACTCCATGATCCTATATGGAATATGATACTTTGAATTTTTATAATAGTCAACTTGGTTATCATTTTATAGCCATGAGTCATCCCCTTCAAGAGGGTTAGGTCCTCGGCCAAATGCTAGTACAAATGTGATAGGTCCCTTATCTTTGTTCTTTTGTTTTCAATGCATATGTGGGATGAATTTAGGTTTCCCAAAGGTTTTTAGATTCTAAGGAAGATTAGTGATATGAAATGTATCATGAGTCACATACTCTCTTGGTCCATTATCTAAAATGGTGAAATGATTAGAAGCTTCAGGAGGCAGCATGTGGGAAAGGGAATCCAAGGTATTAGGATCTATGTAATTATCTGGTGAAAGATAAATAAATATAGTTTTTCCTTTATCATACTTGGAAATAGGATTCATACCATACTAATAATTATATCTTTGAAATTTGGCCTCAAGATGCTTACATTATTCATATGGGTGTAAATCTCTTGAAATATTCACCTCCATCCCTGAGTGGTAAAACTTGATACATTGGCGCAGTGTTGATGGGACTACATAAATCTCATGTAACCATGGCCTACCTAAAAGCATGTTGTATGATAATATAGATCAAGCACATGGAAAAGTGTATCATGGGTCAAAGGACCAATGATAACTAGCAAACTAATGGTGCCTTGGGATTCTCTTTCTTGATTATCATATGCTTTGATAGTTATTTTTTTTGGCTAGAGATTTTTCATTGTGTACCTAAGAAGCTTGATGAGCTTGAGAGACATTATGTTGAGGCCAGATCCATTGTCTATAAGGACATGTTTCACTTTATGTCATCTTATATAAAATTCTATGTATAATGGATTGTTATGAAGCAAACCAAGGGAAGACATATCACTTTGGTTGAATGTGACTTGTTAGGCTGGAGCTAGGTGTCTAACCAAAGCTTGAAATTTATCATGAGATATGTCACTAGAAATAGTGGATTGGGTCAAGAACTCATTCAAAATGTTCTTGTGGATTATTGATGTTCACAACAAATACAAGATAGAAATTTATACTGGTGTCTTTTGTAATTTTTCCACACTATCAAACTTCTTATCTTGGTCAGTAGTGAATGGTTTATTCTAAGGCTAAATGGTTAGTTGGAATAGGCAAAGTGGTAGATGATTATGGGCCAGGGATAGTAATCTTTAACCTCCAAGTTTTGATTGCACAATCAAGGTTAAATATTGGACCATTATTGCTAACTATTGTTAGAAATGGTATGGGATCAGATAGGACAAGTCTCAGTTGCTAGTGCATTTGCATGTGGTCACGTGGCAAGAATGAGTTATCATTATAAGATCCAAAAGAGGAAGCCCTATTTTTTTTGGTTTGCATGTATGCATTCCTAGCTCAAAGAAGGATTATCCATTTGATTTGGCTAAATATTATTATTTAGCAATGGTCTAGGATGATTAGTACTTGGTCTAGGATTAATGGAGATGGTAGTAATGCTACCCCTTGCAATATGACTTACAACCCTATTGTAGTCATGTGTAACTGTAAGGTAAGTTTGTTTGTTATTACCGTTCTGACATTGGTTTTGTCCATTATTCTATAATTTTGGATTCCACTACTAATTTTGTCAATTCTACTTGTTCAGCCTTTGATTTTTATATTATTGATTTTGTTATTGCACTGACCATTATTGTTGTTGTTGATTGTTCTACTATTGTTATTATTATATGAAGGAAAAGGGTTTTGATAAATCCCAAGAGTTTGATTGGAAGTAGAAGCACCATTATCCAATGTTATCTCCCCATTCTATAGCATATTCTCAATTAAATGCTTGATTTAGACATATCTTCATAGACTATATCCATTGACCCAATGACAGTCACAAAATTCATTTTCATGGTACCAATTAGGGTAAGGAGTGCCTTACAGATAATGCTTTGGTATAGGCCAATTAATCAAATTAGTGTTAACAATCTTGTGAAATATAGATTCAATAGGTTCTCCTAGGTCACTAAATACATGACGTGCAAGCATGGTTCTCTTAAGAGGAGGGGTTTGCAATGGTAAGGGCTACTATATTTGTTGTGAAAGTTTTGGTTATTGTGTTTGCGGCATTGGTTGGAGAAGTCAATGGGTAGGAGTAATCTAAAAAGGTAGTATGGATGATGTTTTCATAGTTTGGACATGATGAGATTCAATTATTCCATTTCCCACAACATTCCTATTTTGGCTGAATTACTTCAGTCTTTCATGGTTATTGGCCTATGCCAATTGTGATACTTGAATTTGATTGGGGTATTGCTCATTTACCTGATTAGTATCTTGATTTTGATTAGTTTACTTGAGCTTGATGACTCCCTTATTGATGAGTGACCTCTTGATTAACAAACCTTTATCAATGATCTCTTTGAATGTATGTGCACATTATAGTTCTAGATGATAAGCCATCTCACTATGAAAATTTTTAGTAAACATAGTGGCTAATTGTTTATCTAGTAAACTATGGGTGAAATGGATTGCAAGGGATCTTCATCCCTATAAATAACTTGCAAAACTCTCCCTATATTTCTTCTTTGCTTGTGTCAAGCCTACTCATGAAATCTCATGCTCGAGATTATAGGAAAAGTGTTTCAAAAATTTATCAAAAATATCATCAAAGTCTATTACTGAATTATTGGACAAATTTAAAAACCACTCCAAGGCTTATCCAAACAAGATCCTTGAAAATAATAACAAAAGGTATATGTCATTATATGCCACTGGTTGACATGCGATTAAAAAATCATTAAAAAAAGCCTTGGGTCATCTTTCCCTTTGTATTTGTCAAATTTTAGTGGTTCGTATCCTAGAGAAAATGGTATCTGTAGATACTCCATGTTGAATGGATAAAAACACACATCATCTAATTTGAAATTTTTGGTCTGCTTCCCAACTTGAATGGTAGCAATTGCATCCTTCATTTGTTGCTATTCTTGAGATAGGAAACTGAAAGGGATATTGTTTTGAGGGATAATTTGGGTTTGGATAGATGGTTGGGAGGTCACAAGTGGGACACTTTGACCAAGGTATGATGGAGACACCTGTTGAGGTATATTGGCTTGGTTGGGGAATAGACCATGAATATGCATACGTAGATTAGGATGTACATGAAATTGCACATTTGGTTGTGGGATATTCTAGTTTGGGTTGGTGATAAAGGTTTGACTTAGAGGATTTTATGGTTGGGATGGGGGGATATAACTATACTGTGCCTACTATGGTTGAAAAGGGACATGCTACCGACTAATCAAACCTTGCTATTGAGTGGAAACTTATGGACCAAGACCCTGTATCTACATTTGTGGCATATTTTGAGCCAATGGTTGTCTAGTAGGTGCTTTAGAAACATAAGGACCTCCTTATTCCAAAAATATTTATGAGGAAGTGAAATTAGGTTACAGATTTAGCATCTATCACTGACCAATAATTACACATTATTAACTAGTCATTTCTTGGTTTTGAATTGGTATATTAATCTATAACTGAAGAGGTATTTTGTCATTACCTGGTGAGGTGGAATATTAGTTACCCCTAATTGAGGTGGTAATGTATTCATCTTTTTTATGTTGATACACTAAACTATGTCTGTTGTTTTGGAATACTACTCACTACTTGTTGAGGAGTATGATTCATCACATTAGATCATTGAGGTGTGATATTAGCCATTGTTTGATTACCTAATCCCATAGGTTGTACACTTGAGGAAGTAGTTGGTTGAGGCTGGGGTGCAAAAACTCCTATTTCTTAGTATGATGATCTACTTATGGGATTAACTATAGGCACATGTTGTTGGATAGCTATTTATGTGTTAGTACCACTTTGATCAAGATTGGATGTTGTTTACACATTGTCCACTATGTTTGGCTCACTATTCAATGTAGAAGCTGAAGACACTTCTTTTATAACTGGCATATGCATCAAGTTATCTATCGAATCAGTTTATACAAACGGGTAGAAACTCAAAATTTGTTGTCCAATTAATTATATCAACACTCCTCTTGAAGGTACTAGGTCAACGAGGGGCTTACTCACCATGTTCATCTGATTGAAATTGTGTGATAAATTTAGGTAGGTTTGGTATACTATTTACATTTGGTTAAAGTGATCTTCCATGATGCTTTTGCCTTGATTGGATATATTGGGGTCTTGATACATTTTTTGGACTATAACCATAGGATTGCTAGAAGAATCCTATTGATCATAAATGATATTGTGGGGCACTCTTACTAGACTTGGAAAATTTTCATGGGGGAAGTCTATTGGAAACTTGGCCCCTACCTCTATGGCTCTAACCAAAATCTCATCTTTGTTCTCTAACAAATGTCACTCAAACAAAAATGAATCATACGTGGAAGTTGCATCAATAGAATACGACTATTAAAGAACGGGCACATCCATTGCATGTATTGTAGCTAGGTATTACATGGTTTGTTCTTGGTCCTATTATAAATAAAGTGGTGTGCTAACAAGATAATTAGATAATAGATCTTGGCTTTGTGCCCCTGATTGAGTAATATAAGAGGGATAGGAACCCATCTCATATGTAATATTATCTACATAGGGTTCTTGTACCATTTCTTCTTGCACAACTACATTACTAATCCATAGATTATACATGAGTCCAGTATAAGTGTAGGAATACATGTTGAGATCCATAGTTAATGCTTTGCATTAAAAATTCAAAGAGTTTTACAAACTCTAAAAAGGATAGAATCTAAAAAAAATGATGCCTTCAACTTGGTCTAGATTTGTCAAAAGGATCAAAAAGTTCATGAAAATATTTGTGAGGAAACAAGCTAGCATAAAATATCTAAAATTTTCACTATTCACATTAAAAGA
This sequence comes from Torreya grandis, assembly GCA_037957365.1. Classification (NCBI taxonomy): domain Eukaryota; kingdom Viridiplantae; phylum Streptophyta; class Pinopsida; order Cupressales; family Taxaceae; genus Torreya; species Torreya grandis. Next base: position 1,732,421 of record JARHVA010002347.1, on the reverse strand, counting down.
TAAACAAGTAAATGGACCAAAAAAATTGAAATTTCAAATTCTAAGGTCGAAGTGTTTCAAATCAATCTAATCTAGGAATTTAAAAGTTGATAGGTCTTTTGGCCAAACACAACGTCAAAAGCTAGGCCCTAACAAGGCATGTGCTAGGACTTTTGGCCAAATGGTGTCAAAAGCTAGACTTTGAAAATAGATGAAATTTTTAATCTAACGGATTTGAAACACTTCTAACAAACACTAGTCATTTGATTCTTGGTCATGAACTTGATCAACTAGGTATAAGGTATGAAACAAAAGGCACTTTAGCAATAGTTTATTTTTTCATAAATAATGGTATAAAACTTGGTTATTTTGACAAATAGGCTAGACAAAGGTGAACAGTATAACCTTTTTAAACAAAACATCACAAAAGTACACTTGAATTGGTCTGAAAATGTAGGAACAAATTTGGAACTCTATGCAAGAGGGTCTATGAAATAGTGTTCAAAATGATTTGGGTAGTGTAATGATGCTTCACAACCCAAAAGGTGTGACAAAAAATTTGTTTCAAAGGCAAAGACAATTTCTCACAATTTTGAAAACGTAACACTAATTTTCTTAACTCAAAATATGGTGGTGTATAGACTTAAAGTGCAAGTGTTGATAAAAAAATGGCTTAAGTATATCAAGTGATGATAATGATTATGAGTCTTAAATGGCCTTCAACCCAAATTGGAAATTAAACCTAAGTTCCCTCAAGTTAAGTGCAAATAGTGAACCCACTTAACACATCAACCCTATGAACTTGTAAATGTGTAATTCCAAATTTAGATTATAAGTGAAGGACTTAAACAACATTTGGTAAAGGTCTAGACTCAATTAGGCAGCATAACTATGCCAAAGTGGATGATATGACTCTCAATCTTTTGATGAACTTTGAATAAGGCAAATTAATGACCTCACACGAATAACATAATGCCTCTTTATTCAAAGGAAAATTTAGACTATGTGTTTGGTTTTGGATTATTTGTTTACACCAATTTTTGACTCCAAACAAGACTTTAATCTAGGACAAGACTAACCAATTAATCACCCTCATATCCTAAACTAATAAGATTGCTTGGTATTATTGGAATCTGTCAATATACATCATTTGAGAGGATTTTAAGTGTTCATCCAAAAGTAAGTGCGCATTATATAGTAGGTTGTTTACACCCCCTTTTTCTCAAATGATATTATTATGACATGGAACTTGAGGTACACCTTGCACCAACAATACTTTCATGGCAAGTGGGGATTTGTCTAAAATCTAACAAGTTTCTGAACAATCTAGGGGAATCAATTGCACACTGACTTTCATGCCAAATAATGCAAAAAAAGCATGGATTTTAGGTATGTATCACTTGCGTCATTGAAAAAAGGTCTAGTCCTTTATGTAACCACTACATCTTGTTGTTCACTCAGTGTAGTGTGATGTCCAAAGTGCCACTATGTCCTGTGTGCAACTCCAACAGATCCAAATGAAGTCAATGTCAGGAGGTGAAACCTTGGGTCAAATCTTCCCTAAAGAACTTGTGGGAGGTGATGAGGTCCCCCTCAAAATCCAAGATGCATAAATAAATAAATAATGAAATTAGAAATAATTTAGGGTTATTTTCAAGATCACCCAAACTTTGATGAGTTTTTGGGTAGTGCTTTAGACGACTTTCTTTCTAAGCCTTAGACTAGGCTACTTACAATAGGAATGGTGATTTTGATTCCAAAGGTTCCCTATACGGGACAAATGGAAGATAATACATGCAACATTCCTCTTTTTGCCAAAAAAAATCTAATTAAACAACTATTAAAAACAAGAATTGACAAGTTTGTTCAATTTTAAGCCCAAAATGAAATATTTGGTGGTGTTCATTTGACCCCTTGGTCTTAGTTGCAAACATTGAAAAACATTCACCAAAAACACCTAAATTCTTTGTTAAACATCCAAAACAAGGTTCCTAATCAATTTTTAAGCATGCAAAGGTGATTTAAACATGTTTTGAGCAAATTTTAAACTTGGTCCTACAACAAAATTGTTAGCATGTCCTTTAGCTTTGAAGCCCTTTTTAGTTTGAAACAACAAACTTTGAAAAAGGAGGTCTCAAGTCTATGTTTTTAAAAAAACATAGTGATCAATGCCAGTTATTACCATCAACATTAGTTACATCCAATCGAGATCTAATCAATGTTAGTTTTGTTGACCATTGTTAGTTAAGTCAGTAATCAATGTCAGTATTTCTATCGACATTGATTACTGTGTAAAAACTTTGGCAACCAAAAATGGCAAAATAAAGTTAGAAAAACAATTTTTAAGAGTTTTAAAGGCTCAAATAAATATTTTAGAGTTGCAAAAGGATCTCCTTCAGGTTTAGGATGCATTTTTCCCACTTAGCATGCCATTATGTGATCTAGGAATTTGACTCAAGAAAGGATGGTTAGTATGGTGCTAATTCCAAAATAAAAATAAGATGAAATAAACACACTAATATCATAACATCTCTATGCATAGACACTAGGGAGAGCTTAGTTAACAAAAACAAATTAAAAGCACAACTAAAAAGTAAGGAATCAAATACAAGAGCTCTTTCACCTTCCTTGGATTCTCCAAATGTCTTTGTAATGGTGGCTTGCTGGGCTTGTGCTCATGAAGTCCTTGGCAATGGAATCTTGGCTACCTCCATCTCTCCTTGACACCTTTGGCTTATGGCTTGGCTTGTCTTGGAATCAATTTGGAATTATAACACTAGTTTCTTGAATCTTTTAGAACCAATCCTGCATTATAGTTTTGCACAAATTAAGCTTAGAAATGATGTTATGAGGCCTCATATTTATAGATTTTTGGATTTGATCAAAATCAACCTCAATCATCTATCTCAAGATTGAAATGTGTGGTTGAAGATTAATTAAATTTTTGGAATTAAGTTTGTAATTATCCTCATCATGGCATTGGAATAAGGGTCAATTAAGACGCATGGGAGGCATGAATCATAATATTTATGGCATTTATGGCCTAGGGATGTCTTCCCAAGAAATGAGATCACTTGATGATATAGATATTTAATATTCATTTCTAAAAACAAGTATTCAACAAGTTTCCATGGAATTATTAATTAGGCCTTGATTTGGGTTAATTAGCTCAGAATGCCTTGTTATTGGTCCTAAATTTGATTGGATTGGAATTATAAGGTGATGTCAAATGTGTTGGATGTGTATTCTCATTTAGGATGTTTCCAATTAAAAATAACAAAGGCACACATCTTGTGTATAAGATTTGATAGGAAAGAGCAATCTAGAGCACCTAGGTGCAAATTTGACATTTTGACTCAGAATGATCTGATCAAAGTTAGCTAGCCCATAAATTGAATTATCCAATTTAGGGATATATTCTCCAAAATTATAAATTTAATATGTTTTTTTCACATTATTTAGCATTTTTTAGTGTTTTTAGGCTAAATTGTGCGCTTTGGGTGAAAATTGGCCAAAAGCTTGATTGGAGGTTATTAGTGGCCAATTTTAGGTGTCTACACACATCACATATGTGGAAAACCATCAAAGGTAAGAAAACCCACTGATCTCTAAAAATTGAATATATCCCTATAATACAAAAACCAAATTTATTTTAGAACCAACTCCACATAGAGTACCAACCCCAAGTAGTCAAGCACCCACTTGATGAGGATTTAGTAAGAACCCACTTTCAAGGAAGCACCAACCCCCTAAATGACTTAGCACCAAATCATCCACATAATTAATTTTTTCACCTTCATAAACCCTTTTTAATAAACCAATAAACTATGACCAACTCTTCATTTCTTCATACTCTTATCCCTCTCAAACTACCTTTTAGGCCTCTTCGCTCAACTAGATCTCTTCAAGACTGATTAGTTCATATGACCTTGATATTCATATACAAACACACTATCATATCTTCATTATATATCATATATAATCTTATAATTTTCTAAAATACCTCATTATACTAAAAAAATGTTCTATTTTATTTGCATACACTTAGCTTACCCAAATAGGCCTAAAATTGTCTTGTATATATATCATTCCTTGTTCATATACCAGTTAGTCAGACATACACCCTTAACCTCTTATTTTGGCCATAGAATAGGTATTAAGACATCTTTTTTACATGAATAAAATTACCTTTGAGTCCTTTTTTTTACATGACTTAATTATGCCTTGTTTCTCTTTTAGGTCTCATGGAGACCTAATTGTATTAGGTCTATCTCTTAACTCCAAAACTTGATTCTCTTGGGCCCAAATGGATTTCTCCAACACTTGAAAACCATTCAACCAATTATTTAATGATATTTTCTAACCTCCTCCATGCTTTTTTATATCTCCATCCTTCTTTCATACCTTGAAACCTTCTTTAGGATAAATTGCCATATTAGGTCTATGTGCTTCAAAAACCTATCTTTACAAGAATGAAGCTCAAAAATAATTAATAACACTAAAATATGATCAAATAATTATATAAAAAAAATTAAATTACCTCATGGTCATCAAAAAATTCATTATAAACTTCCACTTAGAAGATAAGGATTCAATACTACCTCTACAACTCACTCACTCACTCAGAACTCCTAGATTAACACAAAACACAGTCATGGTGACTTAGACCTCCAACATCTGTATATAAATATTAAATGAGTTATGATGCATGTAGATAATCCTATTATAAAATTATACCATTATCAAATATAAATATCATATGTTCAAATTTCAAATATCAGTCTTGTAGACCAATTTAATGACATTATATCTCATTGTCTTATTTGAACCAAATAGGTTAACTTGTGAGCAACTTTTTCACCATATTCATTGACATAAAAAATTAATACCAAACATTAAAATGTCTTAAAATTCCTTAAAAACATATATATCAACTTTTTTCATCATGTTATTATGAAAACACATTAAAATTCACCTTTTCATTGTTGCTTGGGTTTTTCATTGTTTGCACCATTAGGCTTGTTAACAGTTAGCTAACTTGGATGAATAGTTTAACACATTTGAGTATTATAACCTATATATAAACCTTCATGGATATGAAAAATGAGTCTCTACCTTATTCTCCCATCCATTTGCTTAATATTCCTAATGTAACTCTTGACTTCTACACTAACTTCTTCAGAAACAAGCCTATAACTCAACATTTTCTCTCTCCTCTCTCTAACCAATACCACATAGAGGTACCTGGGAGATTAAAATACAATTTACAATAGATTATATGTTCAATTCAATCCATATTCATCACTTTTGAGCAACATATTCAAAATCAGGTCTTTATTAGGGTTCTAAGAGTGTTTAAACCAGTTTCCACTTTAACGATCGTTCATAACTCATATCCCCTCAATCTAAAAAATAATTCATAAAATTTTGATATATGACCATTCCACATATATCATGAATATATTAGGTTCCCATGTAAAGTTTTTATGAGCTAATGATCATAATAAAATCCTTCTCAGGTTGATAACCCTTCATTCTAAATATTTAAGAGACTTCCAAACAACTTGTCATGCCTTTTCCTTCACATTATGACCTAAAACTACATGAACACACTTGAAACAACATACCTCACCTTTAAAAAATCTTACATAATCTCAAACACCTTGAAATATAATCATGACCCATTATTAGGCAATATTCTCTAGACCTTGACCTACAAACCTCATTAGGCCTTAAAATTGATCATTATTCTTCTTTACATGCTCTTGGCACCTCATTTTCATGATCAATATATAACTCTCATGCCATAAAACCTCCACATTCCTTGATAATAGATCATGATACCTCATTAGGCTAGGTAGGGTTTAATATAGGTCTAGATGTAGACCTAGACTGAAGGTCTTACCCCTTTAGGCTCACCTTGAAACTCTCATGAGTGTTCTAATACCTCACATAAATGCTCAAACAACCTCATACAACAAATGATGAATTTATGTACTCATCTCACCAAGCCACCATGCTAAAACCTTCTCATAAGATCTCTCATGCCATGACTAGGCTTAGGCTACTTAAGCACTTGATTCCTTAACCTATTCCTTCCATGTCATGACCTAAAAAAAACATCAAAAAGGTAGATATAAGACATTACACCTCACTCATATCACTACACCAATCTCTTTCTAATGACAACAATCTTCCATAGCTTCATACAAACTTAAAACCACATGATCAAGCATCAAATTACTTGATATCTCTCTTCCATGCACCTTAACACCTTTGACACCTTGACTTGTGCCTTCATGCAACCATAAGACATTAGTTTCCTTCAAATTATCTCTTTCCTTCAAATTCTCTCTTGCCTTCAAATGCATCTTGTCACATGGCCTCCTATACATACATTAGTTATCTTCAAACATATTCCATGATATGTACCTTCTATGCTCATACCACTCATGACAATTATCATCAATGTGTCACTCTTATGTGCCTTGACATATCACATAATACCATCTATCCTTAGTCACCTTTGACATCAACCTTGACAATACAATATTGATAAATACATATTTGATATCAATGATAATTATGCATTTACATGATGCATCCTTTTTAAATTAATAAAAATAACATACCAACAAACCCACCCTTTTTCATTGATGGAAATCACACTACATAAATGAAATCATGTCAAAATGATACTTTTCCCATCTGCTCATTTTCCCCCTTTTGACATGAATGACAAAGGGTATTTAAAAAAATACCATTTTATCTTTGGACCTAAATTTTAATGAACAACATAAATAAATACTAACAAAAACTTATCTTAGGATCATACCTGTTATTGTAGACAAATTCTAGAACAATTAAATGGTACCTCAAGAATCCATGATTCTTATCACTATCTTAACACTTCACAACATAGAACTACAAATCTCCCCCTAACACCATACTCTCTTCTTGAGTCATAAGATGGAAGCCACTCTCAAAAACATATTTAAATAGGATACTTTTCCCTTTATTGATAATAAGATCATATCCTCACAACTTGTGCTCATCATATGAGTCATCATAACTCATATAACTTTCTCAAAATCCTCTTATATACCAACAACACTTCCATCTCTATCAACATTGTTCAACATGTATTCATGATAGCTACCAAGCTGCCACTAGCTAATGAGTGTCTCCATGAAGCCTAATGGAGTCACCCATTCCTAGAGGGTACTATAAAAACATAATCTCAGGAGACTTTGAGATCTCTATTATCTCATAATACTAATGATCCTTTAGGATCATTTTAGGCTTGATTAATCTCTTTAGCTTGGCCTCTTCATCATCCACGTGGTTAACAATCTAAGCTGATAATAAACACTCTTGATACTCTTCAATATTTGGTCTATGATATACCATAGCAAATAGTACACTTTGGCTTGTATATTGATAAGGACTAAGATTGACTATCTTTGGCTTCCTTACCTTGGTTTTTCTTCTTTCTTGAACTCTAAGAGCTTGAATTTTTTTGTTCTATCTTGATGATTCATGATGATAAAATCTTACAATATGACCAATTTTAAGACAATTATTACAAATAACATCACTCATATATCTTTACTGATGTAGATTATGACTCCTTCTATAGTCCCATGAGTACTCATTCTTGGAAGGTATTCTACACTCTCTTGATCTATGACCAAATTGACTACATGAGAAATAGTAACCATTGAATGAATTTGCATACCTTATGGCATTAGGTTGTCTAATAGAATTTGTCTTCATATTATTCTTGAGGTTGGCCTTCTTTTTCACATTAGAATTATCCTTGTTTTCCTTTTGATCTAATTTGAAAACAAGAACTACCTCATCATTGGCAGACTTCTGACTACTTAAAATGTCATCTAGAGCCTCAGTGCTCTTTTCAACTTCTCATAGGTATTCATCTTGCTAGTTGCTTGATCCAATTCAAATTTTAAGGAATCCATTTTTTATACATACTTAGTGTATTCTTCTTCCTTGTATTTTAGGCTAGTAATGACTATCTCCATCTAAGTTTCAACATGATTGATGATCTCATCATGCTCCTTGGATGTATCACTCTGTCTCTCTTCAAACAAACCAATATACTCTTCATAGTCCTTAACTAATTATCTTAGTTTTTTATTCTTCCTTCTTTGAAACTTCAACTCCTCTAGATCACTCACCAATTTTGCCTCAAGGTTCACTCCATCCTCTTCTTCATCTAACTCTTCATCATCCATAAGGCCTTTCCCTTTTGAGCAACCTTCATTATCTATTTATATATCCATGAATAAGGTTTCATTATTGTCATGCTAATTACTATCATCATCACTATCAGATGTACTTGTGTCACTTACATCAGATGAGTTATTATCTTCTTTGGTATAGAAACTTCTCTTGTTCTTGGATGACCCTTTTTTGCCTTCATACTTCTTGAAATCTTTCTTTCTTTTGTCAGGATTATAGACCTTATCATCACCATGATGTTCATCATATTCTTCATCATGCTTAGTCTTATCCTTGTTAGGACACTTAGATGTAAAGTGACTAATCTTACCATAGTTGAAACATTTGAAAGGCAACTTACCCTTGCACTTACTAGATCCAATCTTTAATTTCCTAAAAAACATGGCTATCAATTCATCATCATCAATATCTAAACATACCTCATCCTCGACCTTCTTGTATTTTAACTTATTATAAATTTTGAATGTTGTTTATTTCTTGGGAGGTCTTCCTCCATTTGTTCTCATCTCATAGGCAATCAAGATGCCATGAAGCCCATCCATCTAACGTGTGTCTAAATATTGTATTTTTTCAAATGCAGATGCCTTTAAATCAAATTTAGAAGTTAGGGATATCAATACCTTTTGTAAAATTGTAGACCCTTTCACTTCTTCTCTGAGACCTTTAATGACATTTATAACTTCATCAACCCTTAAAATGTAGGATGCAATTCTCTCATCTCCCTTCATACTCAAACTTTCAAACTACCTTTTATGGGTCTTCAATTTATCCATATTTACCTTGGTTTCTCCTTCATAAATAGTCTTTAACTTGTCCCATATCACCTTGGATGACTCATATTCCATCAAATTTATAAACTCTACCTCTAATAGGCCACATAGAATGGCATTCATTGCCTTGGAATTACTCTCACTTTCATGCTTGCTTATTAAATAATTTGGTGGTGTAGGAGGTGGAGTGTATCCATCCATAACTAAATTCCATATTTCATGGCCCACATTAGATATGTCATGATTCTGATGTTCCAAAATCCATAATTAGTCCCATTAAATAATGGAACTGTACTAGTAGCTAAACCTCCTTGAACTTGACTACGAGTCATCCTTGCTTATAGAATATCCTTTAAGATGTTAGGCCCAATTAAAAGGACCTATTCTAATACCAATTTTTGGAAACAAAATGATTGATAGATAATTAATCAATATTCAAAACATTTCTTTCAATTTACACTTAAGCAATCATGAACCATTCAAACAAACATATAGATCTAGCAAGTATAAGCAACTATCCACATAAGCATAAAACACAAGAACACATCACATATGTGGGAAAACCTAAATGGGAATAAAAATCACTAATATTTATAAATGGACTAAATTCCTATAATATAAAAACCAAATTTAGTGAATCACCAACTCCACATAGAGAACCAACCCCAACTAGTCAAGCACCCACTTGATTAGGCTTTAACAAGCACCCACTTGTAAGGAGGCACCAACCCCCCTAGATGACTTAGAACAAACTTATCTACCTTATTAATTTTATCACCTTAAAAAAAAAAAAAAATTCTTAACCAACATATGATGACCACCTCTTCAGCTCTTCACACTCTTATCCCTTGCAAACTACCTTCTAGGCCTCTTCACTCAACTAGGTCTCTTCAAGACTGATTAGGTCATATGACCTTGATCTTTATATGAAGACACACTATCAGATATTAATTAAAATCCTCTACACTCATATAATCTTATACAATACCTCCTCCTCAATAATGTGTTATTTTATTTACATACACTTAGCTTACCCAAATAGGCATAAAACTACCTTGTATTTATACCATTCATTGTTCATATACCACTTAGTCGGACATACACCCTTAACCTCTTAGTTTTTCCATATAATAGGTCTTAAGACATATTTTTTACATGAATAAAATTACCTTTGAGTCCTTTTTGGTTTGACATGACTTAATTATGCCTTGTTTCTCTTTTAGGTCTCATGGAGACCTAATTGCATTAGGTCTATCTCTTAATGTTAAAACTCGATTCTCTTAGGTCCAGATGTTTTTATAAAACACTTGAAAACCATTCAAACACTTATTCAAGGAAATATTATAACCTTATCCATGATTTTTTATATCTTCATCCTTCATTCATACCTTGAAACCTTCATTATGACAAATTGCCCTATTAGGACTATGTGCCTCAAAAAACTATCTTTGCAAGAAATAATCTCAAACATAATAAAAACACTTAAATATGATAAAATAATTATATATATAGAGTCTAAATGACCTAAATTTCATCATAAAATTCATTATACACTTCCACTTAGAATATAAGGCTTCAAAAATACCTTTACAACTCACTCACTCAAAATTGCCAGATTACCTCAAAACACTATCATGGTGACTTAGACATCCAACACCTACATAGACATATTTAATAACTTATTATGCATGCATATTATACTATTATATCATTATACCATCCTTAGATATAAATATCATATGGTCAAATTTGAAATATTGGTCTTGTAGACCAATCTAATGACCTTATATCTCACTATCTTATTTGAACCAGATAGGTCAACTAGAGAGAATTTTTTTCACCATATTCACTGATCTAAAAAAACAATTAAAAGACATGAAATTTCTTAAAATTTATAAAAAACATCTCTATGCACTTGGTTTCATCATTGTATCATGAAAACACATTCCAATTCACCTTCTCACTATTGCCTAGGTTTTTCATTGTTTACATCATTAAGCTTGTTAGTGACTGGCTAACTTGGATGACCGGTTTATCAATTTGAGGATTAGAAACTATTCAAAAACCTGAATGGATATGAAACACGATTCTCTACCTTCTTCCTCCATCTATTTTCTTACTATGCCCAATACAACTTTTAACTTCTTTAGAAACAAACCTGTAACTCATCATTTTATTTCTCCTCTCTTTAACCAATACTACCTAGAGGTACTTGGGATAGTCCACTACAAGATCCAATAGCTTCCCTGAGTGATTAAATCCATCCTGATTACTTGTTAGCAACATCTTCAACATCAAGTCTTTATTAGGGTTCTAAGATGGTTTAAACTAGTTTCCACTCTTAACAATTATTCATAAAGCATAGCCCCTCAATACAAAAACTACTGCCTAGATTTTTAAGACATGAATTTTCCCCATATCTCATGAATATATTATGTTCCAATGCAAAATTTTGATGAGCTAATGAGGACAAGAAAATCCTTCTCAGGTTGAGAACCCTTCATTTTGAGTGCTTGAAAGACCTCCAAACAACATTTTATGCCTTTTCCTTCACAGTATGACCTTAAACTACATGAACACACTTAAAAAAACATACCTCACCTCTGAAAATTCTTACATAATCTCAAACACCTTAAAATTTTATCATGACCCCTCATTAAGCCACACTCTTTATTTGCTCTATAAACCTTGACCTACAAACCAAATTAGGCCTTAAAACTGACCCTCATGGCTCTTTCCATTCTCTCAACACCTCACTATCATGATAAAAATATCAATCTCATGACCTAAGACCTCTACATGCATTGACAACAGATCATGATACCTCTTTAGGTTGGGCAAGATTTAAGAGAGTTCTAGATGCAAACCTAGACTGAAGCTCCTACCCCTATAGGCTCACCCTAAAACTATCATGAGTGTTTCAATTCCTCACATACATGTAAAAATAGCCTCATATAATTTTTTATGCCTATATGCACTCATCTCACCAAGACACCATCCTCAAAACTTCTCATAAAGTCTCTTCATGCCATGACTAGGCTTAGGTTACTTAAGAAATTGATGCCTTGACCTATTCCTTCCATGTCATGACCTCAAAAAAACATCAACCAAGTAGATATAAGACATTACACCTCACTCATATCACTACACCATTCACTTTCTAATGACAACAATATTCCATATCTTCATACAAACTTAAAACCACATGACCAAGCATCAAATGACTTGACATCTCTCTTCCATGCACCTTAACACCTTTGACACCTTGACATGTGCCTTCATGTAACAATAAGACATTAGTTTCCTCAAAATTCTCTCTTTTCTTAAAATTATCTCTTGCCTTCAAATGCATCTTTTCACATGGCTTCTTACGTAGACATTAGTTATCTTCAAACATCTTTCATGACTTGTACCTTCCATTATCATGCTACTCATGATAATTCTCATCAATTCAACACTCTTATGTGCCTTGACATATCACATAATACCATATATCCTTAGTCACCTTTGACATCAACCTTGATAGTATAATCTTGACATGATACATCTTTGACATCAATGACTATTATGCCTTTGCATGATTCATATTTTTGAGATCAATGACAACAACATACCAATAATCATTTTTTTAGCCTGATGCCCTCCCATTCATGCTTCCTTTCTTGGAATATGATGATAGCTTGTGGATTTTTATATCAATCATATTGGTCTATAACTCTTCATGACATGTGTCCTTGCCTAAGATATGTCTAAATCTTGTAACCTTTTATCTTATTATCATCATATTACTATTTATTCCCTCTTGGGATGTGTTAACAACCATGACATAGTTGCTTATTCTCCCTATACATATGTATTTTCTAGGGTCATCATCACTTTGTAGCTCACTGCTTATGTTGATTTCATCTTCTTCATCATCTATCTCACATCTAGCATCCCATTCCCTTATCTCTTTGCATATCCCACCCCTCATTTCTTCTTTATAGTGGCCATCTATATCATTCTTCCCCACATGTCCCCTTGAGTGGGCATCAAAACATCATGTACTAATACTCATCCATGAAGTGGTTTTTCTTTGAAATGCCATTACTCCTTCCACATGATTCACTTACAAAGCTCCTTCAAAGAGGGGTAAAATATATACATCTAAAAAAATTCTTCATTTATCATCATTAATATTACTGTTATTTGACACTAATACTAATTATCTCATTTATCTCTTCTAATTATATCCTAATATCACCCCTTATAGTCATTTATTTAACATCCCCACTCATTATTCTTCATCCATTAACCTTATATTATCCCCACCAACCTATTAATTATTTTAATCATATCTTGTCCACTAACTAATCCCACTTGTCTATTATATTAGAATTTTAAATTCTAATCCCACCTACCCTAGCCTATTCCTAGGCTTTCCTACATCCCTAATCCTTAATCACCTCTCTAAGCACCTATTAATCTTGTTTATCCCCCATAATGGATTCTATAATTATCTAATTCTAGAATCCTCTCTATAAGCCTCTATTCTAAAGGCTTTCAAGAAATTTTTAATTCCTTGGATAATCCTCCACCATTGATCCTCTTCATTAAAATTTGAATATTATCTATTTATTTTCCCTCCATGGAATATTTAAACACACCATATCCCTTGATTTAAAACTAAGGAATGTGTAATAAATCTAGCTACATCAATTCATCCTTTTATCAAGCTATCCATGAATCCAAGTCTCTTAATCATAGCCAACATCATAATTTTTTTTTGATTATTTGGTAAGCAATCCATAATAATTTAATATTTTTTCGTTTGAATCTTGATTTTGAGCACTTAGATTTTATGATCTAATACAAGTATGGATGTTTCATTTGTCATGTCATTATATTCCTAAATGGTTTTAGATTTCAATGGTAGATTGTAGATTTAGGTATTTTGGTTAAATTGCATAATCAAATATCTATTTTTCCAAATTTTTATCTTACATTAGGAATTATTTAAGTGCCTCACTTAATGGGTCCAAAGGCTAAATTATCGCATTACTAGGTTACAAGTTAACTGGAGATGAATCTATGAGAGGTTATTATTACATATAGGATAATACTTCAAATATGGATGTTTCAACATGATTTTAAGCACTAATTTATGATGTGTAGATGAAATTGGGACATTTAGTGATTCCTACGCTTAATTTGCATTTTTTGGTATAAATCAATATGAAGTTTATTTGGAAGCCAATTGTGGCCAAAATGAGGTATCTACAGTTTTTCCCCATTTGGTAAGGCATTACAATCTATAGGCATAATAATGACTTCTCAAAGAATGATAAAGTATTTAATTTCTAATGCCCTATAATGTGATGGATGATCCCTAGATGCCCCCTCAAGGGAAAGGGTGGCAAATAAGGTCGATGAATGTTCCCTAAAAAATGAAAATTTAATGGGACCTAAAGGTAAAGGAGGTGGAAAAGACTGACTTACCCAAAGGTGGTTATAATCAGTGGTAGAGTGAGATGCCCTAGAAAGGCAGATAAAAAGGATGATTTTTCTAAAGGTAGTTATAGTCATTGGCATAGGGAAGTGAAAAACAATGATTTGCCCAAAAGTAGTTATAATCATTAGTGTAAAGAAAACATTCCCCATTAGGGCAAGAAAATTATAATGATTTGCCTAGAGCTAGTTATAATCACTAACATCCAAATAGATCAAGACATAATGATTTACCCAAAGGTAATTATAATTATTCGCATAGTGGTTGGCCTCAATAGGGTAGATGGAAGTGTGATACAAGTCATCTTTTCCCTAGTAGGGCAAATTGGAAAAAGGGGGCTTACATACTAAATCCATAGTCATGGAGTAAGAGTAAACTGGTACGGAGAATAATTATCAATTTTGGATACCTAATAGTATGAAGATGTGCATCCTAACTAGTAGGGATAAACATTCATTTGTAATTTAATTACTCTATATATGGGTAATGTTATGATAGATTAGGAATTTTTTAAGTGAAAAAAGATAATTACCATGAAACCATTGCTTTTAATATCCAATGAATTATTTTTTGTTGTAGCACATGATGGTATGCATCATGATATAAAACACCATGATAACTTAGCCATAATATTCATAAGGACTGACACCTAATCCAATAAAAAAGTTAAAACATTACACCAATGATAAACACCATGATGATAATGTTGATGTATGAATATGAATGGACTTAAGTATCATGTGTAAGGAATCACCCAATGAACACATTCATACTAAGTCAAGGCATAATAATGAAAGAAAATAAATAGGCAAATAAACAAAAAACAAAACATCAATAAAGAGAAACACAACAAAACACCAATCAAAATAAATAAATGCATAATAAAACACCAATAAACATAAAGTGAATAAAATTATCAAAACCAAACCAAACAAACACAAACAATGGTTAATCATAATGTTAGTGTAAATAGAAAATAAAATGTGTGTGCATGTGTAATAGAGGTGTTATTCCTAAAAATAGGGTGACCCTTAAGCTAGATATAAATGATGTGAGTATAACAACATACAAACAAAAGGTATAGGGTTTCCCCAAGATGATTAGGAATAACGACACAAACAAAAAAAATGGGGGAATAGAAGAAAAGGAAGGGGTAGCCGATTTGACTCTAGGATATAATCACATGAACATAAGATCCAACATGAACTTTAGGCCAAATGTAGTTCTCCTAGGATATGGGAGAGAAGAAAATGATGAAAAATAAACATGATTGATGTGTAGAGGAATATGGGAATGGTCTCAAAAAATGATAAGTGTGTATAAAAAGAGAGGGATGGCATTCCAAAATCATGAAAACATCAACATAAACAAATATCATAAGCATGATAGTATGGTTTAGTCTAAAACCACACTAAAAGACAATAGACAAGTATGCACAAATGAACTAAATTGGTAATTCATAGTGCCTACTATGTTTAAGGCTTGGAATGAGAATGAGATCTTAAAATGGTAAGAATGTATAGCTAGGTCCAATAAGGATGGGAAAATTAAAGGACAAGTGGTTACTTTTAAACTAGCTAGGAGTCCTACAATTCTTAAGGCAAAGAAGTGGTCAGAAAGAAATGAAGGTGTGGTTGAGATAACTCAAGATACCCCATATATCTAAGTATTGCCTACATGGTTTGAATAGACCTCATGATAATGTAGTTATCACATAAATGGGAGGAAAAAGACCAAGGTGGTGTAGAAATAAATTGAACAAGATGGCCCAACCCCCCAAAAAAATTGGTAGGTTTATATCTTGAAAGGAAATTCTAAGCCAATTTTCATGATGTTGTGATTTTTAGGATTTTCTAGGTTTGCTACAAATGTTTTTTTTAATTTTCTAAATGTCTCAACTTAGTTGAGAATTATGAGATACCAAATGCTCCAACTCACAAAATGGTGAGAGTGTGTCTTAAACATGCTTGCAAAATGATTAGAGCATTCAAACATAAATTTTTCACAAGATGGTGAGAGTGTGGGAAAGGGGTGATTGAGTTGACCTTAACATAAATTGAGCACTACCTACATAGTCTCAAAATGAGACCTCAAGTCACTGTAGTTCTTCCTTATAGAAAATAAATCTGACTAGGTAGAATCAAGTTCATAAATTAGGCAAATGGAATAGTATATCATAGGAAAGGCAAGATGATTAGATAATACATGGTAAAAGTGTTGCCCCTAATTTTCTCACATGTGGTTATAATTAGGAAACAACAGCATGGGTCAATGATACTTATTTCCTCAAAGGAAGTTATAATTAGTATCACTTAGAATAAAAGATAACATGATAATAATGAATAATGAAATTGTCAAACCATTATTATAATGGTTTAAGATAATGTCTCTTTATAGAATACTAAATCAGCTACTAAAACTTCATCTAAATTAAATCACTGAAGGTGGTAAAATAACCAAAAGATCAGAACTAAGGTTAGAAAGGGTGGGAAGGGAGGGTAAAACAAATTCAGTCAATAGGAATAGTATTTGTTATGGTATAAGGAAGATGATAGTATGGCATGGTATGATGTAAATGATCTTCATAAATAATACCTTGAGGTTCTTAAGTGAAATAACACTTGAGGTGTATTATGTTCATTGGCTCATCAAGTTCATCTCTATCTAGTGTATCGATCTTGTATGCTCTAGACCCATGATTGGAAATAATGACATAAGGTCCTATCTATTTAATCTTGAACTTTACCTTCTTCATTTTCTCAATCATGGAATTATTCTAGTTTTCTTTGTGAACAAGATCATTAATGTCAAATTCTTTGTGTTTGACTCACCAGTTATATTGGCCATGTAACCATTTATGATATGTTTGAGGGTTATTTACAGTGGCCATGCATATTTTTTCAAGTAACTCTAGTTCTTACAGGTGAGCTACTATGTAATCTTCATCATCTAGGATGTGTTTTAATGAGATATGTGAATAAGGTAATTTGACCTTGATGGGAAGAATGGCCTCAATGCCATAGAAAAGGGAATATGGTGTGGATCCTATTAGAGTATGGTAATTGGTATGATATGCCTAGAGGGTGAAAAATATTTTTAGGTTCCAATCATGACCAAAATCATTGATAATATTGTTAATAATGTTTAAAATGGTCTTGTTATATACCTCTTATTATCCATTACCTTGGGGGTAATATGCGATGGAAAAATGTTGAGTGATGTTGTACTTTGCATAGAGTGTTTTGATATCCTTGTTTTTAAATGATCAACAATTATAAAATATAATCTTGGATGGTATACCATAGTGGCTAATGAGGTGGTTGAAGATGAATTTGTAAATCTATTTTCAAGTCACATAAGTGAGGGGTATAGCTCCAACCCACTTAGTGAAATGTTTAGTAATAGTAAAGATGTGTTTATGGCCATTAGATGAGGTAGGGTTAATCTTACCAATGATATCAAGTCCCCATGTTGAAAATGACCATGGTGTAAGCATTTATTTGAGTGTTTTGGCTATAACATGAATCAAATTGGCATGCCTTGGACATTTTCCACATTTTTAACATAAATAGCTACATCTGCTTCCATGATTGGCCAATAGTAACTAGTACATAGAAGATTTTTGGAAAATATAGTCCCGCTAGTGTGGGCTCCACATACTCCATGAAATTATCACAATTTTAATGTGGCTTCTATCAAATTTAAACAATAAATAAAATATTAATCAAAGCTTCTATGGTAAAGGGTTGGACTAAGTAGGGTATATCAAGATGCTTGATGTGTAAAGGCTTCTTGTTATTTACATGATATGTCTAGTAGAAGGATGTGATCATGAAGGTAGTTATATAGGTCTTAATACCAAATACAACTAGGACCAATAATATAACAGATCATTACAACTATTGAAGGTTCATGAGCAGGCACTAAGAGATGTTCAATAAGGAAATAATAGTCTTTTGCCTTATTTGTAATTTGGATCAAAGAACTGATGGTATCCATGTCATCCATTGTCTTGTTATTAACTTGAGTCATGTGTTTAAATAGAATGTGGGTAATATTATATTTAATAATGTCCACCATGGCCTTGTATGGTACCAACTTACCATCTTTGGCTTAAAAGTGGTTTGTGACCTGATTGATGATTAACTAAGAATTACCATAAACCATAAGATGTTGAATGTTCCATTGTACTACTTAATGAATCTTTGTAATGAGTGCTTCATATTCCTCCATGTTATTATAATAAGGAAAGCTAATACAAAATGATATGGGAATAATATCCCCATGTGGTATAATAAATAATAGGCCTACCCCTAATCTATGAGATGTGAATGACCCATTAAAATATAACTTCCATTATTGCTATTCAGGAGGTGTTTCTATGATGGTCATGATGAACTCGTCTGGGAATGCAAAAGTGAGTGGTTTGGTATCTAAAAAGGGAGATTCAAAAATATGGTCTAAAAGTACTTGTCCCTTTATGGATTTTTGATTGACATAGTAATCTTGAACTCACTTAGTAGCATGATCCATTTAACGATGTGGCCTTATAAATCTATCTTTGAGAGTAGATACTTAAGCTGATCTACTTGGGTAATAACTATGGTCTTGTTGTTAAGCATATATTGATGTACCTTCTAGGATACAAAGACCATAGCTAAATAATATTTTTCTATTGGTGTATAGTTATGTTCATATGATACCAATGTGTGGCTTAGATAGGACACATGTTCTTTCCCATTTTCAACATGCTAAGCTAAAAGTGCCTCAGGGATTTATTAGTGGCAGATAGGTATATAAAAATGGGCTCCTTGGCATTGGTGGTAATAGAATAAGTGGATTGGTAATATATTCCTTTAGATGTTCAAAGGCTCTCTGACATTCTGCATCCCAAAGAAATGTAACATCTTTATTTAACAAGTGAGTGAAAGGATGATAGTTAGCATCCAACTTTGAAATGAAGCATCTAATAGACTAGATTTTTCCTTGCAAACTATAGAGCTGCTTCAAAATGGAAAGTGGCAACATATTTTTAATAGCTTGTACCTTGGAAGGATCAACTTCAATTCCTTAATGAGAAATAATAAATCCCAATAATTTACTTGAAGTGACACCTATGACACACTTCTTGGGATTGAGTCAAACCTTGTACTCAAGAAGCCTTTCAAATATCCTTTGTAGTATAGTTGGATGATCTACATGGGTCTTTGATTTACCCAATATATCATTGACATAGTATTCAACAATATCATGTATCATTTCAAGAAATATAATAGTCATAGTTCTTTGATATGTGGCCCCACCATTCTTGAGGCTAAATGATATAACTTGATAGAAAAATGTTCCCCAAGGAGTGGTGAATATTGATTTGTGTTGGTCTTCTAATGCAATCATGATCTGATTGTATCTTGAAAAGCCATCCATGAAGGATAGTATTTCATACCTAACTATGGATTTAAATATAATGTTAATATTTGGTAGAGGAAATTCATCATTGGGTTAGGCCTGGTTGATGTCTTTAAAATCATTGCATATTTTGATCCCTTCTAGACTTTTGATAAAAGGCACAATGTTTGAGATCCATTCTGAATAGTTGATTAGTATAATGCATCTCACTTCCAAGAGTTTTTCCTGACTCTTTCTTAAATAATAATGTAATTCAAGGATGCATCAAATATTTTATATTTCATGGATTTGTAATTAGGATGCACAACTAAGTGGTGTATGTATACACATATTATTTTCAAACTTAATCAATTACTGGTGATTTTTCTCTTGTACGAGCCTATCGAGTCTCAATCTCTCTGAGTGTACACCTTAAGGGGTGCACTAATAAAGGGGTAGGAAGACCATAGGTTTTTCTTAGTATTTTTTTTCCTATACTACCACTTTATATCTACACAACCATCTCCTAAAAACACTCCCCTAAGCTTTTCCTCTTCTTTTGTACCATCTTCTAGTCATTTTCCACCTTCATTATCCCTTCCCTAGCCTTAAAATCATTTTTGATGGTTTATAATACATGATCATCCCCATCAACTCTATATTATATTTGATAAAAAATCATTTAGGGTCTAGGTCAACTCTAGCTAACCTACACCAAGACCTTATTTATTTTTATCAATAATGATACATAGTCAATTGGGCTGACCTTATTAGCTAAACTTTCAAAAAGGTTTAGGGTTAGATCCAGTTATATATACACATTCATTTAGTCATTTATTAAGGAAGAGAAGAATAAGAAGAGATATATATAGCACATCCTCTTATCCACCATTCTACTTGAGGATCAAAGCTTAGGATTTCAATACTTTTTTTGGAGATACAGATCTTGTCTTGTGGAGAAGTCTTTTGGATGCATATATATGTTGTGTATCCTAAAACTAATTTATCCTTGTCATATTTACATAAAATAACAACTTCTTATGAATCACCTTGGCCAAGGGAAAGATTGAGACTTAATGTGTTCATCTTCAAAGGTAAGTATTCATAACTTTGTTCTTACTTTGTAAGAGTAGATAGATTTGCGTTTGTACTTATCTACCATGCATTAGGATTTCATATATATTAAGTGAGTATATATCTCCTATGAATGTTTATTTTTTATGTGTATTACCCCCACTTTGTTCCATAATCTTTGGTGAGCACTATATTATAATTTACTTTACTTGTCACTTACTTTTTGACTATGAAAACATAGGACCTAGTAAGGGTTATTACATAGTTTTGCTTGATTGTAGGATTTGGAACCCTCCCTAGTGATATTATTGTGGTAATATATCCATTGGATAGGTCTAGTAGATCAATCTTGGTCATGACCTTGAATATCTAATGTATCAACAATTAGAAGTGTAAGTAAGATTTATCTTCTTCAAACTAAGATTGATTTATAAATCAATTGCATTTCCCTTTGCATACATTCTAATGACCTAACTTGAATCTAACCCTTGTAGGTTTTATTTCATGCCCTCATTTTTATCATCATATCATATTTTTATATATTTATATTACTGTATCGAACTAGTCAGTATAGTTATAACTTTCTATGCATAGGATTAACACCTAATCGCTTCAAATTGACTCTTTTTTGGATGTGTGGGTCTTTGCCAATTATAGGTTACAAAATTAAATAGTTTGATACATTATTCTTATTCAACTCTAGATTGGTATAAATAGTCAAACTAGTCAACTCTATCTATTATTTTCTTATATCAACATATACATCTATGAAAATAATCAAATAGGTAAACTATATAAGTTATCTCTTCTTCAGCATATAGGGTTTTTGTAAACTTGGTCAAATCAGTGAACCCAATTACAAAAATTTGAAAGAATCATTTGAACATCATAGCATAAAAATTTTCAAGCTAAAACATCTTCAAACCCACCACAGTTCCTTCATTTTTCTCTCTATCATTTCTAGTTCTTCCTTTAGTATTATTTTTTATAAGTTTATAGTCTATAAAACTGCAACCCTATAGCTAACTAAGTAGACCTGGTTGACTCAGTTTTATAGTTGATCTTCTGTCTAAAATACATAGTTGACCTATTCAAATTTTTTCTTAAAGATCTAGCTTATGTAGAACATAAATGACCCAGTCAACTCTATTCTAAACCATTTGCATACAATGTCACCTAAACCAACTCTGTACTATTATCAATCATGAAATTAACATATATTTTCTAGTAATTAATTCAACTTTCCTTTTTAGTTGTTTGCATGCTTAGAGTAACTCACATATCTTAAATAGGTGGCTTTTTAAATTACCATTTTAGTTACACTATTTTACTCTTTTCTACGTACTACCACATCACTTTACATTCAAAAAACATTAAACATTTTTCTTCCCAAGGCCTACCTACTTGGATTTCATCACCAAAGGGGAAACTGACTTGGTTTTTTGCCAAATATAAATATGTCATTGATGGTATAAATTGGCAAAGCATCCAACACCCTTATTGTTATAGGATTATGAATTGAGGGGTTAAGCCCCAATACTAAGCTCATACCATCACCAATATAGATCCCTTTTGGCCCAAACATCTTGAAACCAACCTTAGATCGCTTTCTAGTTCCTTATTTCAGCCAAATTCCCTACCACATTAAAATCAAACCTTTTTATAACTTAATAACACTTAGGATGACCAACTAGTTAGCATTTAATTTTTAGTAGTTGCTTGTTCTTTGATCATTGTGTGTTGTATTGTAAAACTTACATTGGATAGTGTTGGTGCAAGGTTTGTGTTATTTATTCCAATTAGATCAGTCACATTGATCCAATTTCTTGCATGCTTGATTTCATTATTGCTTCAAATTATCTGGTAAAAATTTCCCTATTTTAGAACATTATGGTCTTGGTTGATACAGCTCTTTATAGACTATTTATCCTTCCTACTTGTAATACATAATTAACTTGTATGACTATGTATTCTTATCTCCCTATATAGTTCTCCATTCAATAGTACACAATCAACATTCATGAGTGTGTATCCTTATCAAACTATTTTAGCCTTCCTACATATAAACACAGTCAACATGTATGACTGTTTATCCTTATCTTTCTATTCTATTCATTGGGCTATAGAACATAGTCGACTAGTTCAATTCTATATCCTATTTTCTAATTTTGTCTTTTCATCATTCCTTTTAGCTTCTTTATCTCATCATAAACTTCATGTTTGAGGATAACATAAAATTTAACTCAAAAATTATGTTGAGATTTACCAATCCCAATAGGTTTCCCCATCAAAATTTTATGGCTTCCACTTTAGATTAAAGTAATGTGCATGTGACCACTCTCACTATTAATTATGAGACTCTTCCCCATTTATCTTCAATTCATAACACTTGTATATCTTTATAAGATCGACCAAAATTAGAGTACACTCCTGAAATGATTTTCTTCATTAATCAATTTCCTTAAAATAGGGTAAAATACCATTTAAATATTTATAATATCATGATAAGTGGTCGAACACAAGAGCCTCATCCACCCTCCTCTACATTCTCTCACAGATTTGGGGGCAATACCTTCTTTGCTTCTCAACCTCTCCCTTCTATTTTGACTCTTTATCATACTATAACATTTTATTCTTTGATTTATTGAACCTCCATGCTAAATATCTCCACTAACATGGTAGGTTCAACATATAGTGGGCCTTTTCCAAGTCCCTTCCTTCTCGATCACTCCACTAGTGTATCATTTGCTACCAATCATAATCATGTTATTAATTCTTCTTTGTCTTCTCATGACAATATTTCTACTATTTCATCTTTTACTACACATGCCAATCATGCTACTAGTGCCTCCTTTTATACCAATGCTTCTCAAGCCACTAGTTTCATGCATGTCACTACTCACAATAGAACCCAAGTGACTAATACTAATGTTAATGTTTTGCATGTTGTGCAAATTAGTAAAAATACCATTCAAACCCATCAACTCTTATTGTAAACTCTTAATCAAATAAACACTTCTCAAGCTAATAATGCCAATTAAATGATGAAAATGTAGAATCACCTTATTCACCTTAAACATTAACCTCAATAGGTTCCATGGGGAGTGAAACATCGAAATTCCCCCCACCCCCATTAGGGATTCCCAGGGCAACCTCATTCCTTAACCACCCTTTGTTAACAAAATGATTAAACATATTCAAAATGAAACTCTTACACCTCAAATTTACAATATAGACATAGGAGATATCACACCTACCTTTAGCTACAATGGGTCAACTGATCCTACCTAACATTTAAAAATGTTTGGTAATCTCTACAAAGATTGAGTCAAATTAAACACTTTTGTTACTACTAAGCTATCAGTAAAAATGCTCACTAGAGATGTTTTAGATTGGTATAATCAACTCAAGTCCCATTATATCACTATTTTGGAAGATCTAGTTAACTCTCTAGTATAAGAGTTTCAAACTAGTGGCCTCACTGAGGATACCTTAGCTCAATTTATCAATTGCAAGAAACTTGAAACCAAAACTATACAAGCTTTCATCAAATGGTGGAAGACCTTCTCTAATACATGTGAGAATAATATGGCAAATGATAATCTCTTTCATCTATTCACTATTGATCTCTATCCCAAGTTGTAATATCAAGTTAAGAATCTCACTCTAATAACTTTGGAAGAGGCCCTCTACCAAGCCAAATGCCATAATTTCTTTATGCATCAGTTTGAACCATCCCAACCTCTTGTGGGAACTCGCATGCTCCTAAAAAATAAAAATCATCATGCTACCAATGATGATGTCACTAATTCCTATGATAGCATTCATAATATTCAATACATTGCTCCCAACCCTATTACATAATAAGCTCCCCTTTAAACAACACCCCTAATCCTCAATTCTCCCAAATAAACAACATCAATATTCAAAAGCTATTATCCCTATTAGAGATCTAAAAGTATCTACCAAGGATTCTTTGATGAGAACTTGACCCCACTTATATGATGAAATCATAATACGATCTAAATAAATTTTGTTGATTTCCTGCAAGTCAGGGTCAATCTCATGAGACTTGTAGGCAATTAAGTAACTTAGATATGGATTTTATCCTTGGTCTAAATTTTGATCATGATTCACTCATTCATAAAATATAAATTCCTATGATATAGCCTTTGAATATCATGAAACACAAAATAAAAATCAATATTTAAACTAGGATAATGTTCATTTTGCCATCTATAAAGACCCTTTTCCTAATCATCAAGATAATAATCACAAGCCTACTCCCTCCATGAATAATGTTGAAAGTCTTATCAACCAAATTCCCAAAGATAATGTGGTAAATGTAGAGTAATTTTTACTCTATGTCGTATTCAAGTTTCAGTCGAGCACTGCAGTTTTGGGTCCTACATACCTTAGTCGTAGCGGTAGAGTTTTAGAGTAGAGAGCGGGTTTATTTTTACCTAAGTGTTGAAGTGCAGTGGAAGCTACCAAGTGGCATAGTCTGAGCATGATTTCTCTTTTCCCCCATTTTTTTTTCCTTTGTTTCAATTTTTCCTAAGGGTTGAAGAGCAGTGGAAGTCGCCAAGTGTCACTTTCCAAAACATGGAGCTAGCTAGCTGGCATCATCCAAGACAATTTTCACAACTTTCAAAAGAGCCACGGATCATGCCACGTATCTAACAAAAGCTATGCATAATGCACCATGTTTTAGCATCTACATCTCATTTTTTCACACGCATTTCATTCTATTTTTTGACAAAGGTCTTCAACAAGCTAACTAGCAGGGAGCAGCAGAAAGCACCAGGTGGCAGTCACGAAAAGCCATGGACTACTTTTTCAGAGGAAGGCAGAAGTCACCACAAGTCAACTTTTGAGAGATAGTTCAATCCCTGGGTTCAATTCAATGGTTCAACACTTTGGTTTAATGCCTTGATTAAAGTGTAAATGGCGTGCAGTGTTAAACCATTGAAACATTTTGGTTCATCAGGCAATTCAAGGGAGTGTCCCACAATCCAAAGGGGGCCAATACCTTTTCAGAAGGCAAAGGCATCATTTCATTTTATTTAAGTGTTGAGGAGAAGTGGAAAGTGCCAAGTACCACTCTTTGAGCCCCTTCCTACCCCATTCCCAGAAGCAGCAGAAGATGCCACATACCCCTCGTAGGAGAAGTGGAAGATGCCATGTATCTTCCCAAGAATGGCGGAGGCTGCCACATGTCAAATTATGAGAGATCATCTTCAAGCTTCATTTCCAAATAAATATTGTGGTGGGTCCCAGGTGTTACTTCAAAGGTCTATGGAAGTGCCAAGTGTCAACATGCAGAGACTACCGCATGCATCCATTTGTCCCCTATGAGTTAAGGACGGAGCAGAATTGTGTGGGAAAGTGGAGTGATGAAAGGAGACATCTGAGGCTATAAAGGAGGAAGATCAGTATCATAAAAAAAAGGAGGGGGGGGGACATTCTATAATTTTAGACTTACTAGAGTTTTCGACCAAGTAGTGTCATTTGCTTTTGTCTCATTTTCTTGAGTTGTAAAGTTGATGTAACTGTGCATGTTTCTATGCCTTTTATGCAGCTGAATGAATTAAGGAGAATAAACTCTATGCCTTTGTTGATATTATCTATGTCATTTTCTAAATTAGTCTATACTGTAGATTTTCTAGAGTTGTGATTGGGAATGTCATTTGCTTTTGTCTCATTTTCTTGAATTGGAAGGTTTACATAATTGTACGTGATTTTTACGCCTCTTATGTGATTGAAAGATTATTATAAGAAGATTGAACCCTATGCCTTTGTTGACATTTTCTATATCTCAGTGAAATAAGCCTCTGTTATGAGCCTTTGCTTCTATTATTTCAATCTTTTACATTGATCATGCACTTGTCTGCTCTTAAATGTAATTAAATCCTTTATATAGTCTCATTATGCTCAAGTTAGGATTAGGATTACACTTAGGCGCATCGCCACAGTTAGGTTTCATTTCTTGAATTTGCATTTTTGTTTAATTTCCTATCCCTTTTCTCCCAACACTTGATACAAAAAGAAGATACCAGCTTCTCTAAAATCTGGAGGTTGTTTCAAGCCGCACTATCCCACAGCTTGAAACTTCCCATTGTTGTTGATTAGAATCAAGCACAAATTTTCATCATCAATAGTTTTTGGTACGCCTGGTGGGACCAATATTTCAAAGAGTAGAATAATTTTGGTGCATTCTTCGGCCAACCAGCCTTTGAAGGTTTTTATTTTATCAACACTAGCGACAACTCTGAGTTGAATCAGCGGATCAAGCAGTCCTAGTATCATCAGGAAATCAACATTTGGTATGTATAATTATGTTACTCAGAGTTATGAGTCTTATGCTCCATTTTTTTAATCAAGATCAAGTTTCCCATGGAATCATGGCAAGTAATAAGGATGCATATGGTCATGAGTTATATCAGTCTTATACCTAGTCTCCAAAATATGTCACATCCCATGCTCAACCTAATCTCATTTCCACCTTCAAAAAAGCATTAATGGGATATAAAAAGTATGTATTGGAACTTGACAACATAAGGGGATGTGGCCAAGAAATTCCTAATCATATCATCCATCAAGTAAGAAATGCAGTAGGGTCAGGGGGTGTAGTCAGTTGGTCGAGTATTTCCGTTGTGGCTCTGCCCATCAGTGTTCAAGTCCCCCACCGGCCCTGTGGTACCGGTATTAGTCATGTCTAGCCAGCGGTGCCGGTCACGTTAAAAAGTTTACCCGGATTTCAATAAAGTGAAAAAAAAGTAAGAAATGCAGTATATCTGATTAAAAGTGAATGGGATCCCATTGAAAGAGCAAATTGGCAAAGGCTTACATATGAGATGTTGGATGTGTGTGGCTTGATTGAAATTTTAGAAGAAAAGTTGAGCATTCATGAGAGATAGCATTACCAAGTCTATCAAACTACATATCCACTGCCACAAGTTTCATATCAAACATACGTAGCCCCTGCTCATGAACCAAGTCAAACCTATCAAGGTAATGCCGAGTCTATGTTAGCAGCAAGGGAAGAGGACTCCAAACCCTCACTTTCCCCTCAAGTCCCTTCCACCGTTCCTCAAGAAGCTTCTTGTTTTTCATCATAGCCTTCTTCCTTATCCCTTTTCAAAGAAGAATATGTTTTGGAGGAAGAAAATAAGTATGTAGAGGAATATGCTCAGTTCATGGTTAGTCAAGAAGATTTCATGGGTGCAGATGAGGAAGAAATCGCCATAAGTACCCCCTTTGATGAACAAGAGGATAAGTCACAAGATTTTTCCTTAACTTATGATGAGGAAGAGATCATTTCTGACTTTTTTCTCACTTTGTAAGAAGATATGGAGGAACATGGACACTTCCTTGATCAGGTCATTGGGACAGGTTACACTACCCTTCAAGGAGACCATGAATTGGCTAGATGTGGAGAAGACAACATTGAGACTCAGCTAAATATGCAGAGGGGATGCCAACTTTCAGATTTATCCTTTCAATAGGTTGAAGTCATTAAGGAGCATGATGATACAATGGAACCCGAAAATGAGGTAGAAGGAGATAAGCCAAAAGATGATGGTTGTCAAAAGACACAGAGTGAAGAACCAATAGCCATCGATTTCTTGATGAGACACGATAGCATGAAGAACCAGTATTCGATGGGATTTTAAGGACAAGAAGAGCTTAAGGATGTCAAAAGCATGTTTGACTTAGACTCATTAGAATGTAGGCAAATTCATGTGGCTTGCACAGAGGACATTTCACCAAAGATATATCCATTTCAATCACTTGTATGGCAACATAAGCTGGTTTGTAATAAAGAAGATGTTAGAAATTTTGTTTTTAATCACGGAGGGAGATAAAGATGCTTAATTAATGTAGTTAGGTGGTTTCCCAATCCTGTATTATTTTGTTTTCTGTTATTTTTTTGCTTTCCTTTTAAATAAGTGTTTTAAACATAGAGTTGGCGGTTTAGAAAGTTTTTTTTAATTCTTTAAATTTTACAGCATTAAATGCTTCCCAAAACATTCAAAATCTCTAAGGTACCTTGTGCTGCAACTTGCATAGTGTGTCCACCTCACTGTTTCTCAAAGATTGAGTAAGATCTGCTAACGGTCATGAATTTAATGCTATTTGTGACTTGATAGGCCCATAAATATCCCTTAGCAAGATTTAAAGTTTACAAATTCTCAAGCATTCCTGCACCTACAAAAATATCCTACTCTTTGTGATTTGTTAGTGCTTAGCAAGAGTGTTTCTATCTTGAACAAGGTTCATACCAGGTATTACATAAAATATATAGAGATGGCGGGAGCATCGTCTTCATAATGAATTGCTAGTAAATCATATGCTTCAGCTCCTATGTAACCATCGAAAACCTATCCAAGAAATAGAATCTTGGGAGTTGGTCAAGCCACTGACCCCTCAAAGGTCAAGGATTACGCAGATGAAATCATGGAACCAATCTTGCAAAAAGCTAGTAGCAAGATTCTTAGAGAAGGGGCACACCAAAGGTATCTTCAAAGAGCCTGAGCAAGGCAATACAAAATGTTTAAAATGAGGATATGGACCTCATAATTAGCTTAGTTAACTGTCTTAGCTGTGCATCCATGCCCTAATTTTATTGAATTGTGTGCAGACTTGCTCTATGCACCATCTTACACCATTCAATAGGGTCCCTTCATGGTGTAGATCACCCCATAAGCTATAAGGGACATGCTAGCCCTACATTATGACAATACCACCACATTCCCCACTATTAATATGATGTAGAGAACATGGGTGAATGTCAACACTCAGACAAGGTTTTTGAGGTCTGAGTTACAAATGGCTGATAGTGATACTACGGTACCCAAGCTCCCTACACCAAGAACTTAGTTCACACCAGCTAGCCAAGATGTGTTGTCAATGATGGCTCTCATCTTTGGCATGAAGGATGACATGGCGGTATATGCAGAAAAAATGGCCATCCTTTTTAGGATGAAGATAGTTGACAAGATGCAAAAGTATCGACTTGACTTCTTAGAGCATATTGCCTTTTCAATAGTGGAACAGCTGACCCAATTCAGATCAAAAGGGGTGTTCAGGTATTCCTCTTATTTATCCCATCTCATATTATATCATAACCCTAACCTTTTCACCCAACATATGAATCTAAACCTATATGACCCAGATTTTGACCCCTAAAGGACCATTCCTATGTCTACATGGACACATGTTTTATCAAAAACTAGCGACCCATATGATTTTTGGGAACTATTCATTACCCCCACTTTTTCTTTCCTTATCCCTGAACCTATCATAAACAAGTTATTTCTAAGTGTTTCGAACCAACTACTTAGTTGTCCAATACCATGTGACTTCTATTTTAGCTCCCACCACACGATCATAAGGGTTCATGGGTTATGTGGGGAACTAGTGTTGCTACCAAAGACCTTAACTCTTAGGTTGGCATTCTTGGAAGTCACCAGGTAGGTTTCAGTAGTTGAAAATGAGTATAGCTCTGGGAAGAAGAAGAGAAAAATGTATAATCTCTCATGGATGGTAGGCAACATGAGTTTAGAAGCCAGAGATGTTGAGACGATGCTGCTGCAAAAGTTGGCCTTCATAGATTTCCTCCTAGTCGAAGACAAATGGGTTTACAACCCAAGTGATTATATAGCTTCCTAGGTAAGGACCAATAGGATTGGGGCTAGGATTGCACATGAAGGCCACCTTTTTTGGGAGACCAAAAAAACCCTATAGAGGACACTCCTTAAATCTATGCTGAATTGACAGATTCACCCCAGCCAAAAAATAGGCCATGGGAAACCTTCTATGATAAGCAGAGGGATTATGATCCCAAAGTCAAGATGACTTTTGGTTTGAGAAGGACATTGAAGAACAAATATTGGGATGCAGAGAAAATTGAAGCCTATTGGAAATATCGGCAAGAAATTTCTTAGACCATCCATGCTTTTAGAGGCATGGATTTAGATGAAAGATGGGAGGAACTTTGGGATGAGTGTCATCCCTCCCCTGTATCTAGCCCAGAAACAAGTCAATTGTTGACACTCAATATAGGGCAGGAAGTTAGAGTGGGACCAAGCCAATAACCATAGGCCTCAGAGCAAGCTACAATTGTAGTCGCTACATCAACCTAGCCTCAGCCTCTTAGCACCGTGGAGCAACAAAGGAGTGTGGTATCTTCACCACCAAAAGCTTCCCCTTCATCGGGCATTATTGAAGTCCCTATTTCTACACACGCACCATCGACAACAACAGAGGTGGAAGGGAAGCAGACGTAGCTAGAGGTAGAGACACCTAAGAAGAGAAAGAGGGTATAGTTCCATTTTGATTTAGAGGAAGAGGAAGAACCTTCATAGTGCCAAGTGTAGGGCACTGTAATTCCCCCTCAGGTAAGTATCACTCCTCCTCCTCCCTCTCAGTCTGTTCTTTCCCATGTTGGCGTGATGCCTCCACCTAGCCAAATGACACCTCCTACCATTGTTGCCATCCCCATTTCATAATTCACCCCATCCCTAGCACCTCAAGCCCTAACATTACCTCATTTCTCCCCCTCTATCCCCAAAAAGATACCCCTTCAACTCACCCCTAGCCAACCACTGCCTCTCTAATATAGCCTGCCACAAGGATATCCTTTCACGGGATGACATATTGCATCCCCTTCCACCTTTCAGATGTAGGCCAATGCTAATAAGAAGGCAAGAGAAGCTCAGTTGGATAAAAAGAGAATTAAGGAGAATAAAGCATCAGTTGTCCCACACTTGTGATCACAATTTGACCCTATTTAGTAGTAGTTAATGGTGACCCATTTGTCACCCAACATTGTCAAGCCGAGCGAGCAAATGCAGCCAGAGGATTATACAATGAACACAGTGGCCATTGATATGTCCCTATTCAGGCCCCAAGATAGAGTTGAACTATTGATAGAATCCACTTTTATAGTCATGGATTATTATTTGATAATCTCAAGAAGACTACAGAAGATGGAGGCCAATTTGGCCAAAGAAAAGGCAAACTATAGCAGTTTGACCAAAGAAATAACTAAGAGAGATAATGAAATAGTAAGCCTAAATAAATAATTACAAGATACTATTTCCTTTCATACTCAACAGACAGTCTAGGCCTAGAATGATTCATTAAAAGTAGAGCTCGCACTTGCAAAAGATGTAGCAACAGCCCTTAGGCAGGAGAAAGCAGCATTGTAGGGAAGAGTCGAAGGACTTTAGCTACAAGTTACCCAATCACAGTAGAGGCTGTTGGATGAGCAAAACAAGGCTACAAGTTTTCAAGCCCAAATCCAAGTGAAGCAACATAAAGCAGTGCAACTAACACTAGAACTGGCTAATAGGCCACAAGGTGTCAGAGTGATTAAACTGGTGAAGGAGCTCTACGAGTCAGTGTGGAAAAGAATCTCCTCATAGATTATTCAGCTCAAGCCATCTCTCACCTTCCTGCTCAATGCATAGAAATTATATGAGAAGGTGGAAGATTCGGTGGAGAACACTCTAGCAATAGTCTCCAACAGGGTCACAAATGCCCAAACCTTGTTATAGAAGCTTTATGACACAATGGATGTGACATTGGCAGTTGTGGGAATCCCTGACAAAATGGTCACCATGAAATAGGTCAATGAGGTGCTCAATTACAATGCCACATCCAACAATTATAGAGAGCTTCTCGAAGTCATGAAAGAAGGCATCGGTGAGATGAGATAGCACATTGAAGATCTAATGCAACTAGGCCTCCCTTCTCCATTTCTAGGTGACAACATGGTTCTAATGGTTGATCAAATTGAACCATTGCTGCTAGCCAAATAGAAGGACCAAACAATTTTCTAGGACCTGCGAGATGATTCCTTAGTCTCAGAAGTCAAAGCTGTTCTAGTTCCTTTTCCTAGCTGGAGTTCAAGTTGAAGGCTATAGTTCAAATTTTGTAGAGTTTTTTACACAAGGATATAATTCACCTTGACTTAGCCTTTACTGACTTACAGAACAAGCAAGGGTTATCTGACCATGAATGGTCCATCTACCAGACGGCACTTTTGAAGCTATAAAATTTTGAAATTTTGACAGAGCAGGAGTCAAGTTTCTTTTTGAGCAGGCTCAAAAGTCCTGGGGGTCGCCAATAACTATAGAGTAATTTTTACTCTGCATCATATTCAAGTTTCAGTTGAGCAATGCAATTTTGGTTCCCACATACCTCAGTCGTAGCGGCAGAGTTTTGGAGCAGAGAGTGGGTTTATTTTTGCCTAAGTGTTGAAGTGCAGTGGAAGCTGCCAAGTGGCATAGTCTGAGCATAGGTTCTCTTTTCCCCCCTTTTTATTTCCTTCATTTCAATTTTTCTTAAGGGTTGAAGAGCAGTGGAAGTCACCAAGTGTCACTTTCTAAAACATGGAGTCGGCCAGCTGGCATCATTTGAGACAATTTTCACAACTTTTAGAAGAGCCACAAATCATGCCACATATCCAACAATAGCTAAGCATAATGCACCACGTGTCAGCATCCATGTCTCATTTTTTCACCCACATTTCATTCTATTTTTTGACAAAGGTCTTCAACAAGCTAAGTAGTAGGGAGTAGCAGAAAGCACTAGGTGGTAGTTGTAGAAAGCCATGGACTACTTTTTCAGAGGAAGGTAGAAGTCACCACATGTCAACTTCTGAGAGATAGTCAGTTTAATTCCTGGGTTCAATGCAATGGTTCAATGCTTTGGTTCAATGCCTCGGTTAAAGTGTAAATGGCATGTAGTGTTAAACCATTAAACTATTTTAGTTTATCGGGCAATTCAAGGGAGTGTCCCACAATTCAAATGGGGCTAGTACCTTTTCGAAAGGCAAAAGCATCATTCCATTTTGTTTAAGTGTTGAGGAGAAGTGGAAAGCACCAAGTGCCACTCTCTGAGCCCCTTCCTACCCCATCCCCAGAAGCAGCAGAAGACACCACATACCCCTAGTAGGAGAAGCAGAAGATGCCACATATCTTCCCAAGAATAGCAGAGACTGCCACATGTCAAATTCTAAGAGATCATCTTCAAGCTTCATTGCCAAATAAAGATTGTGGTGGGTCTTGGGTGTTACTTCAAAGGTCTGTGGAAGCGCCAAGTGTCAACATGTAGAGACTGTCACGTGCATCCATCCCCTTTTAAAAGTTTCTTAGGCAAGGAACGCAGTGAGTTTTATTTTGTTAAAACTACTAAGTATCAAAGAAGCGGATTGCGATAGGTGTCGAAAGTGGAGCATTCTTTAGCAGAATATAGAGAAAGCAAAAAATGCTACGTGTCTTCGGTAAATCAAGTGGAGAGTGCCAAGTGTCGTTCTCTGGTGCCTTCTAAGTAATAAGGAGAACTTCATGAATTAACTAAGTGTCCTATTCCATTTTAATAGAATAGAGTGTTCTGAGTACCTGTTACCACAAAGTGAGATGGAGGGAAACCCAATGTGAGTTATTCCTGGTAGATGGAACAGTCCACCAAGTAGATTTTTGGAGCCTACAAACATTAAAAGGGCCATCTATTTGTCCCCTGTAAGTGGAGGCAGAGTAGATAATTAATTAGCTAAATAGGTGATGGAATGAGAAATTTAGGTGTAGAAGGAGGTACTAGTCATGAATTGCCATGCCACAGTCAGGGCTGTTAGGAACCCACGAAAGCACCATTGATTACCAAGCAACTAAACATGCGGAATTAAACCAGAATCACAAGTAACTAGAATTTCAAAATAACACAGAATATGAGAGACAATACAATATATATTAATACTCATCTAGAAAAGAATACAATAAAGAAGATGCCACTTCTTCTTCACACCTCTCAAAGGCTTCCCACACCTCAAGTGTATAGTAATTTTTCCTCAAAGCTCTCTCTCTTATGGTCCCAGCACACAACTCAAACATAGAGTTGGTGTTCACCTCCAACTAGTTAGTATCCACTATTGCCAGTACACAAGTGCTCCACGCACTCCAAGTACTCAATGTACTCCAAGTAGATCTCCCATGAACTTGCAACAACCTGCAACTCAAATGATCTTACTTATGGAAGGAACTACCTTGCCTTCCTCTTTGCTCTCTGATGTGTTGCTGTCACCTTTGATCATGCTGCCACCTGTAGATCTCCTTTGACCTCGCACACACACCTGTTACCATATAGATCTCTCTACACCCTGAAGAACCCTTGTCCTTGCCTCACCAAGTCCTTATGATTCTCCAAACTAGTACCCTGATGGATCTTCTCCCTGATCTAGCACACCTACAGACCAACCTAATCATACACACTCAACACCCCTATGGAACTAGGAGGAACACCCTTGCTCTCTTCACACACAGAAAGAGCTAACCTTGCTCAACTCAACTAGCACAAATTACAATACAGCCCATGAGCCTATTATATAGATCTCATGCAAACAATAATTAGACATCTAATTACAATAATTAGATCCATAGCTTCAAGTCTATAATTGGCTCTTAACATGCAAACACTCAGTTCGTTAACAAATTTTTCATGCAACTGATAGTTATGGAACCACACAGGTGACCGACATTGGTCCCTATCTGCCTGGAGGTGACCAATGTCGACCGACTCCTGCCGACATCGATTGCATTCCTGCCCACCACTGGCTGATGTCAGTCAGCCTAACCGATGCTAGTGACTATGACACTCAGCAACCTGTCAGCAACCTCCTTCCCTATTTGTATCAGTGAAGCTTTTAGCTTCATAACCTAACAATCTCCCACTTGGAGATAAACAGCTGCACTGTACCTATACCTATACCCCATCTAATCTATTTCCTAGCTTGTATCCCTCTTCAAGATTAATCTTGAAGACCAACCACCGCACAACCTATGGTGCACCTCCTGTCATCCGAGTAACCTGCCACATCCAAACCTACAAACCCATGTAGTGAAGTCCTAACCCTGCATAGCATGAATCCCTACTACTGGTCCCTCTTAGATACCTAAGAACCCACTTCCTCGAATTGGCTCTTAACTCTCTGATAGCTCCCATTGTTGGGAAAAAATTAGGCCTATACTAAACCCCATGTGATTTTAGACACTAAACTGTCTAGCCCTTGGTGTGCTCCAGTTTTGCATCCTACGTATTGAACCTCACTAACACCTGATTCACATCATCTCTCACTGGAGACAAAATCAACCTGTGATCTTCCATGTCTCTCATGCCAAAGAATTTCACTACTCCAAATTCCTCATGACATGCCACTAAACTAACCTTACCCTTAGCTCAGCAAAACCCTATATGTTTGAACCTGCTAGCTAGCATACCATCCACATATAGTAACAGGATAATGTTGCAATCATCATCCACTTGGTAAGATAAACAAAATGGTTACACTGACATTGACTAAAGCCCTGCTTTGTCATCCACCTATCAAAACCTGTACCACTGTCCTGCAGCTTCCTCAAGACCATATGACCTGGCCTTCCATCTCACATGTCCATTCTCTCTATTCTTTAACTAAGGTATCCATTCGTCTCAATGCTTTCATACTGGCTAGCAACCCTACCAAATCTCCCATTTGGTTTTACATCCAGTTCATGCCATGCTCCCACTGTTTCTTGGATCCTTCCTGCTCTGTAATAAGAAACGAGTATAAATAAGAGGAAAAATGAATTTGAGGCTTACTTACCACTCTCAATCCTCCATATGGGTGTTTGAGACTCCTTGACAGCTTGCTGTCTACCCAAAATATGTCTCAGTGACCGACCTCAGTCACTACATAGTCTACATCCGATCGACGTTAGTTCCATGTGACTGTCCAGGTCACTGATGCCGGTTATCCTACCGACGTTAGTCTCCACCTGCCCAACACCACCAAATTCTCTGGTCTACACATGAATGACATTGGCACCTATCTGTTCGATGTCGGTTACCCTTGACTGATGTCAGTACCTGTGTATGCCTGTGAGTGATGAATTTTTACCCGCGAGCTCTCCATGGATCAAAACCCTATCTAAACTACCCTGCTCAGAGGTATCTAGCCCCATCCACTAATTTTTTTCCATCATCTCCTCCAAGAACACCAAGGCTTTCCATTTCTTATGTTTATCAAATACATCAGTCTTCCTTTTCCTGTAATAAACACAATCCTTTCTTGTAGCATCCCACTGCTCACAGAAATCTCGGTCTATGCTCCTCGAAGCTGATATCTTACCATCTGACTTAAGAACATCCATTCCCTTCTCACTTATGTGACCAAGCCTACAAAGCCACACCTGTGCAATAGAAGTGGAATCAGTAATACAAGCAAGTAGATAAAGAGTACCTACTTTCTTACCACACGCTAATTCAATTTCATCTACTGTGAGATTTTCTGTGCATCTCTCATCACCCAACTTTCTTGAAGCAATTAGCCACATCTTCAAGAATGGGACATGCATGACCTTCTTCAATACCAGTGTGTTGGCTACCTACAATTTCAGCAACACTTCCCCTTTGCCAACCATGTGACAAGGCTCACCAACCCCTCTATATGGGGCTGCATGGAAAGAGGCAACAGAATCTATGAACCAAGATTCTACTTTATCCAAGAAACATCCCAGAGCATCCTGTGCAATAACACCTGCAACATTTGCTTCTTCAGTTCCTTCATGCTGATCTTCTACCAACCAATAATATTTTTTTACCTACTCTTTCTTTCCATAACACCGTAATTGACCATTCATGCTTTTCAATTCCTCCATTCTTAGCTTACTTTCTTCTGCCATTGCTCTACTCCCACTCAATCAGAAACCCCTAAGAGTGACCTGTAATCAAACACAAACCTGCTCCCTGCAACCTTAGCTCTGATACCAACTGTTAGGAACCCACAGAAGCACCATGGATTACCAAGCAACTAAACATGTTGAATTAAACCAGAATCACAAGTAACTAAAATTCAAAAATAACACAAAATATGAGAGACAATATAATATGTATTAATACTCATCCAGAAAAGAATACAACAAAGAAGATGCCACTTCTTCTTCACACCTCTCAGAGGCTTCCCACACCTCAAGTGTATAGTAATTCTTTCCTCAAAGCTCTCTCTCTTACGATCCCAACACATAACTCAAACACAGAGTTGGTGTTCACCTCCAACTAGTCAATATCCACTACTACCAGTACACAAGTGCTCCACGTACTCCACAAGTGCTCCATGCACTCTAAGTACTCAACGTACTCCAAGTAGATCTCCTATGAACTTGCAACAACCTGCAACTCAAATGATCTTACTTATGGAAGGAACTACCTTGCCTTCCTCTTTGCTCTCTGATGTGTTGTTTTCATCTTTGATCCTGATACCACATGCAGATCTCCTTTGACCTCACACACACACACATGTTACCATGTAGATCTCTCTACACCCTGAAGAACCCTTGTCCTTGCCTCACCAAGTCCTTATGATTCTCCAAACCAGTACCCCGGTGGATCTTCTCCCTGATCTAGCACACTTGTAGACCAACCTGATCATACACACTCGGCACCCCTATGGAACTAGGAGGAACACCCTTGCTCTCTTCACACACAGAACCTTGCTCAACTCAACTAGCACAAATTACAATACAGCCCATGAGTCTATTATATAGATCTCATGCAAACAATAATTAGACATCTAATTACAATAATTAGATCTGCAGCTTCAAGTCTATAATTGACTCTTAACATGCAAACACTCAATTTGTTAACAAACTGTTCATGCAACTGATAATTCAAAAACCGCATAGGCGACTGACATTGGTCCCTATCTGCTTGGAGGTGACTGATGTCGGCCGACTCCTGCTGACATCGGTTGCATTCCTATCCACCACTGGCTGATGTTGATCAGCCTAATCGATGCCGGTGACTGTGACACTCAGCAACCTCTTAGAAACCTCCTTCCCTATTTGCATCAGTGAAGCTTTTAGCTCCATAACCTAACAAGGGCAGTTCTTGATAAGACCAGGATGCATCCAAGGCATTAAAATCATCGTCTGTTTGTCCCCTGTGAGTTAAGGATGGAGTAGAATTGCACGGGAAAGTCGAGTGATGAAAGGAGACATCCGAGGCTATAGAGGAGGAGGATCAGTATCATAAAAAAAAGGAGGGGGGGATATTCTATAGTTTT
The DNA here is from genome assembly GCA_037957365.1 of Torreya grandis. Lineage (NCBI taxonomy): Eukaryota > Viridiplantae > Streptophyta > Pinopsida > Cupressales > Taxaceae > Torreya > Torreya grandis. The sequence goes on along the minus strand of JARHVA010002347.1, from coordinate 1,693,357 downwards.
AGACTTACTAGAGTTTTTGACCAAGTAGTATCATTTGATTTTGTCTCATTTTCTTGATTTGTAAAGTTGATGTAATTGTGCATATTTCTATGCCTTTTATGCGGCTGAATGAATTAAGGAGATTGAACTCTATGCCTTTGTTGATATTATCTGTGTCATTTGCTAAAGTAGTCTATACTGTAGATTTTCTAGAGTTGTGATTGGGAATGTCATTTGCTTTTGTCTCATTTTCTTGAGTTGGAAGGTTTACATAACTGTACGTGATTTTTGCACCTCTTATGTGATTGAAAGATTCCTATAAGAAGATTGAACCCTATGCCTTTGTTGGCATTTTATGTATCTCAATGAAAGAAGCCTCTGTTATGAGCCTGTGTTTCTATTATTTCAATCTTTTACATTGATCATGCACTTTTTTGCTCTTAAATGTAATTGAATCCTATATATAGTCTCATTGTGTTCAAGTTAGGATTAGGATTACACTCAAGCGTATTGCCATAGTTAGGTTTCATTTCCTACATTTGTGTTTCTATTTAATTTCCTATCCCTTTTCTCCCAACACTTGATACAAAAAGAAGAGACTAGCTTCTCTAAAATATGGAGGTTGTTTCAAGCCGCACTATCCCACAGCTTGAAACTTCCCATTGTCATTGATTAGAATCAAGTGCAAATTTTCATCATCAACAGTAAATATGACTAATATGTGAAGGGTAGTTGATTTCATTCTCACCCTACACACATGCACCAAACATCCCAAACTTTCCATGTTATCCAAGATTCTTTCCCATCTCACCTAACAAAGTTAGGGAAAGAGGACCTTAATCTCTTTTCAAGAACCAATTCCAACACCTCAATTGGATAACACCTCTCAAACTATTTATATAATTATCCCAACATTTACACCCATATATAACATTACTCAAACTCCTAATAACACTTATTCAAATCAATCACAAGACATACCTAAATCAACTACCCCATCATCTCATGACAATAACCCAATTCATCCTCAAACTAAATCGATCATGTCTCATCAACACAAGTTTTAATGTATTTATAATCCTCCTTCCTAGGAGCTCCTCAAACATTGTGTACCCTTATCTAATAGTCAACTCATGGGTTATAATGAATGGGACCCTGTCATAGAACTTACCAATATCCCATATTGAATACCCTTTCTTGAACTCATGTGATCTTCTCTACATCATTGTAACTACCTGATGCAAATATTATTTTAAATCAAAATCCCCCATCCTCCCCTAGTAAGATGTGAAGCCAAATTATCTAGGTATGAATATAGTATCATACAACAATGTGAAGAGATGTTTATACATGTTGATGAAATAATGGACACTTCTATTTTTCTCAAATTTCTTATTGCTTCCATGATCCTAAATGAGATTATTCTTCATATAGATGATCCTCCAATATTTATAAGCATTAAAATTAGTGACATCCAAGTCAAGTGTGATTTTATTGATTAGAGTTTAGGTACTTGTGTCACTTCCCTCGACTTCATTAAAACTCTTGGATATTTTGAGTGTAACATTAAGTCCACACGTAGAACATGTCAAGGTTATGATTGAAGGTAAATACCTCATTTAAATTGCATGTGGTTCCTTATTACCATCCCTCCTGTCACTATTTGATTGAAGGTTATAATATTCAACTTTCCCCTTTCCTACAACATCTTGCTTGGTAGACCTTAGACTCATTGTATGAGGGTTGTCACCTCTTTTGATCGTTAATGTGTCAAGTTTCCCCATAATGGTTCTATCTATATTATTCAAAGAGACACCAACCCTTAGAATTTTTAATAATTCCAAGAATATGGTGTATTCAAAATTCTAACCCTTAAACCCTTGTTGAGCGTTCCATTCTATGAATCTCAACATTTCAATTTTACCATCAACTCTACTTGAGTTTATGAGGGTTACCCCGAACTAATCAGGAACATACACCTAACTTCTTAGACTCTAATGATGATGAGACAAAATAAACCAACCTAGTGATAAAAACTTTGGATATATCCCCTCATCTCATTGCCCAAATTCCACTGTAATTAAAACTACATTCCCTTAATCCACCTATCGATATATAATATTGGTCTTACCCAAGACTTAGAAAATTACCATACTACAACATTATTTTTAAACCCATTCCCATAGTTATTAATAACTAAATGGTGTTCTCTTTATGATTTTTAGTGTAAGACAATGGATAGGACTAGGCCTTCCTCACAAAATATTCCAATACCCAAGTCACAATGAAATTACATGTGTCAAATTTGAGATAAGTAGTGATAGATTATGACTTACTCATCATTGACATGATTACCATCTTGATATCGTAGGTTTTATCCTTAATTCATTGATATTTCAAATTTATCTTCTTATTTTATGATTTCATGTATGCTTACAACCATTTTCTTCAATTTTTCATGCTTCCCAACTTGAATCAATATGATCAATTTAAGTTCATTTTTCCAATTTCGTTTCTCTTTTATACTTCCCAACTTGGTTTAGTATGACTGATTGAATTAATTGTTTTATTTTTATACCTTTTGGTTTTCATGTGCCTTCCATTTTATTACATTATTTTCATACTTCACAATGTGATATAGTGTGATTTTGTCTTGTTTTAATTTGGTCAAAATCTTTTATATGGCTTACAAACATTTGTTGTCCTTGTTTACCATCTTTATCATATTATATTGTCATTTTTTTCATTTCCCATTTCCCATCATGATATAGTGTGTAGTACATTTATATTTGATTAATTATACTTTTCCAAGTCATTTTTGTCATTTTCTTTTTAACCATGAATCTATATCACATAAGAAAATAAAACATTCAACATATATTTCCCCTAGCATATACAACAAAAGCTAAATACATGTGATAAAAAGATATATATCCATGGATCAATATCCAAAACCAAGTACAACTCATAAGAACAAATCCAACTATTAAAATCAATATATATATATATATATATATATATATATATATATATATATATATATATATATATATATATATATCATGGGTTTTATACAATACAAGTACAAAATACAAAATATCTCTAGCTCTAAGGTTGGGCTCTAACATGCTTATCATGTGGCCTATACACACTACCCATAGATGTCTATGACTATCCCCTCTAAATGATACACTATAATGAGGTAGTTTAGGATCTCAAACTTGCTAGCTATCCTTTTAGATTGGCCACCTGGGCTTAAAACTATCTAAGATGGATAATGGTAGCCATGTGTGCTTCTCTTCCTTGAGATAAGGCCTACTAAGCATGTGCCTCTCCCTCTCCCACCCCTGTCAGTGGTTTTAATCCATCCCTACATGCCTTTATCTACCTCATAGCCTCCTTCACTAGTCTAAACCAACCTGCTTGGGTTACGGTAGATAGAACCATAGGATCATCTATCATAGTGGGGTCATATGGATTCAACACCCCATCTAAAATACAATGGTACATAGCCATAAATAGATATCCTCATTTGATCTCCTTTATCATAAGATCTAAAAATCCAAAAATAGATAGACATCAAATCACATAGATATCTCAAAATATATTTATCTACTATAATCAAATGTAACTAGTGTTATATCAAAACTTAAATCAAACTTTAAACATTTATCACTAGTACAAGTGTCACCAACCATAGTCTCTACATCTGCTCACCCATTGCGCATAATCTCCCCATCTTCTCATCCACTAAGTACCTCCTCTGTAGGTCACCTTTACACCAGTGTAAAGCCAATAGTCACCATTAAATCACATCATGATTCACTCTTTAGAGGTGCTTCTATAGATCAACTATATCTTGGAGCAGCTATTGGGTCCTCTTATGCTACTACCCTCACCTACACTAATTATCCTCAATGGTGCCTCCATCTGTGGTGTGGTCATCATGGTCATTATTACTAATACTATTATGGTGCCTATTTTGGGACTGCATCCACATCCATGTCATCTCCCCCTATTATCCCCACTATTGCCTATTTTCATGTTCAACTAGTCTATGGTCTAGCACATTATAGCTTGATCATGGGCATCTTGATTAGTACTCTTCCTCCTCCTCCCCCCCTCATCTCTCTAGCATGTCATGGTCAATAAGTAGGCATTAATAGAGGGGATGTTGAGTATGGGAGTCTGAAATGCCCTAGCAAGCATAACACAAGATGTGACTCTACCCATGAGGTGTAGTGGTCTATGATCCATACCCATGCTAACCCTATATCAATGGTCAACCAACTAGGCCATACAATAATGATGTACATGTAGGGATTCCACATGATCTCTCCTTGTGTGGTAGTCTACAATGTTAGCACATGGGGTATGACTAGAGCTACATGGTCCTATCTCCATCACAAGACCTGAGGTAACTTGTCATTGACCACATGGGGTAACCTAGCTAGCTGATGCATAGAGAATCTCTCATATATCTAAGCACTCAATAAAATAACATGCCCCATGTTATTTTTCCCTCTGGCTAGCATCCCATACATATCATACATGAGTTAGACCCAGATGATAGCCCCAAAATCATAGAGTGCTCCCTGATATAATATCTCCTAGCACTTGGTTATCACATAAAGTGGTACCTTATCATTTAACTATGACACAACACTCACATTATCATAAGTCCTATCACAACATTTTAGTTATATGAAATGTCTATATTGTATACATAAAATAAACTCACCCTCAATCCAGGTTATATCTTATTTGAGCACGTCATCCACTAGGCTAGTGCTCATCTCTCCTCTAAATCATTTAGTGTGTTAGTGATTACTAATGTCCCCTTATCAGTAATCCCAGTAATGCATGGACATCCTCTAGTGTGATACCCACCTCAATGGTATCCCCATTCACCACTGATCAAAAAGTGTTGGTCAAACATTCCCATGCTCTAAGGAACATGACAATGAGATCAACACTAAGTGATATCCACCTCATCTCTATGATGCCTTCAAAGCCTAATCTGACTAGTCATGATATGTCCATGTCATTCAAATGATCCAGAAGATCTAAAATTCATAATGCATATATCAGGTACTAATACCTTTAGTATCTATATAAAATATCAAATAAAAAAGGATGTACCAGATCTCCATGTCATAAATAATTACAATACATTCCTAAAAATTCATAAATTAACTACTTAAATTATCTGGTTTGATTTAGTTTTTCATGTTCCTAATTTTCCTCTAGAATCAACCCATTTAATACTAAATCAACACTATATCTTATTTGTGATATGAAATCATCTATTCTCATTTCTAACTAGATTGGCCCATTTGATACTAAATCAACCATGTTTTTGCTTTAGCATACTAAATCATCCCTATCATACACAGTCGACCTCATTTTTTTAGACTACATCAACCTCATTTTTTAAACTAAGTCAGATTTATGATACATAGTTGGCCCTATCCTCATTGTGAACTAATTCATCCCATTACTACACAGTCAACCACACATTAAAATACTAAATTGGCCCACTGCTACATAGTCAACCCTTTATTTTTGGCTCACCTTATGGACTAAGTCAACCAAGTCAACTTTGTTATTTTGTAGTGGTGACTTTTTAACCATTTACCATAAATTATTTAGGCATTTATTGGTCTAAATTATTCCTACCCAATATCCCATTCTACCCCTAGTTTACCTAAAAAATTCCTAGGTTTCATTTCAATGCCTAAATTTTTCCTACCACTCATTTTTATATTTAGCTCATTTTCAAACAAAAATACTCAAAATTTTGAAATTCATAATTACTTACCTGTGTTGTGCTTGTTGTGACTGCTATGCATCCCCCCATCTAAATTATCATCTCCTTACCATGACGGCTCTCTGGTATCACACTAGGTCTCTCAAAGCTTTGTTTTCTCAGGATAGTAAAAATAAAAAATGAATTATTTTTCACCCTATTTATATTTAACTATTCAAAATTATTTATCTTTTAAATATTTACTGCCAAATTTCATATTTTGACCATATCTTTATTTCTACTATTTATTTTTTTGAACCATAAAATGTTTTGGAATCCTAACATCATAGAGAATATTTTCACCTATTACATGTATATGTTACAAAAATTTCAATATTTTGCTATTTTGTTATTAATTTATACAATTTCACTTAATGTTCCCTACATTGGACACCTTCACATTTCTTGTATCTCCTTCTTTATCTACAACACTAAGGTAAGTAAAGGTATGTGTTTTTTAATTATATCCTTTCATTTATCTTATTTTCTCCTTACTATAATTTATTTAAATTTAGCATTATGTGTTTTTTGTTATTTTCTTAAAGCACCATCCTGTGTTACACCTACATGACATGTGATGAGCTTCAAGTGAGGCATATGTATACACATAATATTTTCAAACTTTATCAATTACTGATGATTTTTATATTGTAAGTACCCATCGAGCCTCAATCTCTCTAAGTGAATGCCTTAAGAGGTGCACCAAGAACTAGGTGGGTAAACCATTGGTGCTTCGTAGGATTGTTGTCCTTATAATGCCACTTATTATCTACATAACCATCCACTTAAAACACTCCCTTAAACTTTGCCTCTTATTTTTCACCCTCTTCTAGTCATTATTTGCCTTCCTTAGCCCTTACCTAGCCTAAACTCTTTTTTTATGGTTTAAAATACACTATCATTCACATCGACTCTATACTCTACTTGATAAAACTCATTTAGGGTCTAGGTCAGCTCTAAATGACCTAGACCAAGACCTAATTTTTTTATCAATAATGATACAAAGTAAATTAGTTTGACCCTGTCAACTAAACTTTTAGAAAGTTTTAGGGTTAGATCCAACTATATATACACATTCATTTTGTCATTTATTAAGGAAGATAATAAGAAGAAGAGATATATATTGTGCATCTACTTATCCACCATTCTAATTGACGAGCATAGCTTAGGGTTTTGATACTTTATTTGGAGATACATATCTGATCTTATGGATAAGTCTTTTGTATGCATAGATAGGTTGTGTATCCTAGAGCTGATTTATCCTTTTCATCCTTACATACCACAACAACCTCTTGTGAAGGGAGAGATTTAGGCTCAATGGGTTTGTCTTCAAAGGTAAGTATTCCTAACTTTGTTCTTCCTTTGTAATAGTAGATAGATTTGAATTTTTACTTAACTCCTATGCATTATGATTTCATATACATTGATGTGAGTATAAATCTCCTATGCATGTTTACTTTTTATGTTTATTACCCCCATTTTTTACCATAAGCTTTGGTGAGTACTAGATTAGAATTTAATTTACTTGTCATTTACTTTTGTGAATATGAAAACATATGACTTATTTAGGTTTATTGCATAATTTTTCTTGATAAGAGGCTTTAGAACCCTCCCTAGTGATATTATTGTGGTAAGAGATCCCCAAGTGAGGTCTAGCAAATCTATCTTTGTCCTGACCTTGAATATCTAATGTATAAACAATCAGAAGTGTATGTAATATTTATCTTTTTTGAACTAAGATTGATTTATAGATAAGTTGTATTTCCCTTTTCATATAGTGTAAAAACAAGGTAGGTTCCAAACCTCACATGCCTGAATAGGCCAATGCAAAAATGTCAACAAACTCCCTCAAAAGGGATATAAAAAATTCATGTTACTCCTTAATGAGGGACATGCCTAATTTGATCCACTTCGGTTCATATGGAGTCCTGGTGTTGACTTAAGTAGTAAACTCTACTAGTAGAGTTGATCCATAGTCTAAAATGGTTGGCAAGATCTGAATTGGCCTACAAAATCAAAGTCATCTGATTAGATTGATTCTTCAAGCTCTCCCAAGTAAGATGAATATGAATCCCTTAATGATAGTAATGGCCATATTAAAAATGGTGTAGGACATTCCTATAAAATTTGATCAAAGGTATATTATTCCTTTGTATTTAAATTAGATGAAAAAATAAGTTCACCATTGGTGGTCTTCTAAGCTTTATTTGAGGAAAGGTGAACACCCCCATCTAGTGCACCTGAAACAGATTTTCACCAAGAGACTAACCTTTTTCTTTACTTTTACCCTAGTCCAAAATTACCTCAAAGAGGTTTTCACTTTGGGACCTCAATGTTTTATTCTTCTATTTTTGGCTAAGGGTATTCACCCACTCTCTAAAATAGGTTACAGGATCCATTTTGATAGAAAACCCTTTTTTATGTTCTCCCAATGGAACATTATCTCTGAGGCCTAGAAAATCATAAAAGGCCTCATCATTCTCAAACTCATCTAAAGGTACTATGGATTATTGTTGTTCTTATTTTATAAGTTGAGGATGATAAAGGGGAAGCATGTAATGTTGGATTACTAACATAATGGTACAAATGGTATATGGGTCAAACAAGTTAGTACAAGTAAGGTATTTATATATGTTATGATTGGACCCTGCTTTGCTACCAGTATCATCATCACTAGTCATTATCATTGAAACATGAATAAGATACATGGGATCAACCATAGGTAGTTTAAATCAGATACCATACGTTCCTTTATATCTAGTCATATAAATGGGTTCAAGAGTACCCTATTGATTTAACCCTATGCTTCCTCCTTCATAGACTTAGTTATTCATGATCATATTAGGGATGGGATATTTTGGATTGTAATAACAATCAACAAATTTTTTATTATATAACCAGGAATCATCACTGGTAAGTGCGTCCTCCTCTTGGATAGTGACCAGTGTGAAGATAATAGGTGTTGGGATGTGAAGCTTTCATTTTTCCTTCCATCGGCATTCCATGCAAGTTGGCTTAGCTTTGGGCCTTCCATAGGTCTTGGGGTTCTATGGGAGCTTAGAAATATGGAATGTGTCATAGGTCAAATCCTCTCCTAGACCATTACCTTAAATTATAAAATGATTAGACATTTTAAGAGGAGTTTTATGTGATGATGATTCAAGGCTATCAAGGTCTATACAATTATACTCTAGCAATTTTATAAGTTTATCTTTGTCTTTATCCTTCTCAGGTACTAGGTATAGGCCAAAGTAATAGTTGTAACTTTCATATTCGAACTCTAAGTGCTTGTAGTATTCATATGGATATAAATATCCATGGATAGTTACCTCCATACCTAAGTGAGGGAAATTGATACATTGGTGCAATGTCAAAGGAATTGCATAGATTTCAAGTATCCATGGTCTACCCAAAAGCAAATTATAGGAGAGGTTTAGGTCTAGCATATGGTAGTGTATCATAGGTCAAAGTACCAATGATCATAGGTAAATTTATGGTTTCTTGTGATTCCTAATATTTATTATCATAGGCCTTAATAGTAATAGTTTATGGCTGAAGATAGGCTACTATATATCCCAGATGCTTGATTATCTTTAGAGACACAATATTTAGGCCCGATTCATTATCTATGAGGACGCATTTGATGTTCTACCATGTGATGACAACTTCAATATATAAAAGGTTGTTATAGAGAAGGCCAAGGGAAAACATATCATTTTGGTCAAAGGTTAACTATTGGTCTAGGGCTAGGTGTCCAACCAAAGCTTGAAATTTGTCAGGGGTTATGTCATTTAGAACTTGGGATTGGCCTAGGAGTTTTGTAAGGATGTTATTATGGATAGTATATGTATGCAAAAAATCTAGAATGGATATTTATGCGGGTGTATTTTGGAGTTATTCAATAATTTCATATGTTTTTTCTTAATAGTGGTAATTAGCTTGTTCCTAGATGGCATAGTAGGTTGGATCAATTTATTGGTAGGAGGTTATGGGCCTGGGATGGTAATCTTAGACCACTGAGATGTGATTACACAATCTAGATTGGATACAGGTCCATTATAACTAGAAAATGATGGAGATGGGATAGAGAGAATAATTATTGATTACTAATACATTTGGTTATGGTCATGGGGCAATGAAGAGTTATCAACATAAGGCCCTAAAATTGTAATCCTTGGTTTCCATTTGCTTGGCTGTGGTTATAGATCAAGGAAGGATTACAGGCATAGGTAGGTTGATTGGCAATGTCAAGCAATGGTCCTAGTCTATTAGCATTTGGTATAGGGTTGATGTTAATGGTAAAAACGTGCCCACCTACAATATGACCTAAAATTTTATTGTAGTCATGTGCAACTTCATGGTAAGTCAATTGGTTGTTGGGGTCATTTTAGCTTTGATTCCTTCTATTTGGTTGACATTGTTATTATTCTTACTAATAATGTTGTTGTTATTGTGGTTGTTGTTAATATTGTTGTTAATCATGATATGATCTTATTTTTTGTTGTCGATTGGCATTGTTATGTTGTGAAAAAGGATTTTGGTAGATGTCAAGATTTTGATTGGAATTAGATGCTCTATTATCCAACTAGATTTCTCCATTTTTCAACATGTTTTCAATAAGTTGTTTCACCTACACATAATAGTGTATATAATGTCCATGAACACAACGGTGTTCACATAAATCATGCTCTATATACTAGTCTAAATATGGTATACCCTCATAATAGTGTTTTGAAATTAGCCAAATAATCATATTGGTTGTGGCTAGTTTACGAAACACTACTTCAATGGGATCACCAAGGTCATTGAAGAATCTTACAGTGGGTCTTATTCTTGGATAATGAGTTTTCAAAGGTGGGTTTTCCATTTAAGGATATAGTCTAGGTTGAAACATAGGCTAAACTTACTAGATAAGCTACTAATGTAGAATGAGTTACATTTATATCATAGGTTAAGTAGATGGTGTTTTCACCATTTGGACATGATGTGACTTAGTTACTCCATTAACCACAACATTCTTTTTATAGTTGTATGGTATAAATTTTTCATAGTTGTTATCTTGAGTTGGTATAGACACTTATGCTTACCTTTAGACTGGATTAGGGTTCTAAATTGCACCCACATTTTAGTTTTGGCTCTAATTTTGATTTGAGGAGGTCAACTTGATAATGCCTTTGTTGATAAGGGCATTTTCAATCTACAAGCCTTTCTAAATAATCTCTTTGAATGTGTGCACACACTAAAGCTCCAAATGGTAAGATATTTCATTATGCATTTTTTTTCTAAACACAATGACCAATTATTTATTTGATAAGTTATGGGTGAAGTGCCTAACAATCACTCTCCATCTCTGCAAGTAATTCTCAAATCTCTCACCAAACTTTTACTTGGTATGACTCAAATCTACTACTAAAATCTCATTCTTGAGATTGTAGGATAAATGTTGCACAAATTTATCTGAGAGATCATCAAAATTAGATACTAATTTTTTTGGCAACTTGAGAAACCACTCCAAAGCTTGTCCATCTAGACTTTGAGGAAACAAAAGGAGTAGGTAGATGTCACTATGGGTCACCAATTAGAAAGTGATAAATAAATTTTTTAAATGCACATTAGGGTCTCCTTTACCCTTTTAATTATTAAATTTTAGTGGTTCCTAACCTGGAGGAAATGATATCTAAAAATACTCCATGTTAAATAGGTATGAGCATTGTTAACCAAATTTGACTTCAAGGTCAAATTTAGACCCCTATAGCTAAAAAACTTGGTTTTTTAGATATTTTAAGGGTATAATAATTTATCATGGGGTATGTTATAGGTATTTTTATGTCATTTAATGCTACATTAGTCTTGGTCTTAGTTATTTTAATCTATATGTCACTTTGAGTCATTTAAAAGAATTTTAGGGGTCATAAATTCAAGTGGCATAGTTTTGAAGGTGCCCCAATGTCCTTATTTCCTATCAAATGTCCTAGAATTTAGATTCCCTATCAGGAATGTCAGTCTCATTTGAAAATTGTAGGTTATCTAACTAAAGATCAAGTAATCAATTAAAACAGGGTAGTTTGGCACTTGTATAGCCCATGAGGGAAGGTGACACATGGGAGAAGGTCATGGAACATGTATTAATATTCCTTAGGTTCATTTCCATTTTTTACATGATTTGGAAGTGCCATTTTTTATCTAAACTATTCTTCTCCTTCTTTACCTTTTTAGACACATAGAATTGGTCAGTAGGTTTGTGCTTGGTATGGATAGTTGAAGGGGTTTCAAGTAAAACACTTTTGGGAGGTGGTATTAAACTCAGAGAGATTAATTTCCATAATAATATTATAATTATTGGTCAACCATGCTTTATGAACCATCTCTAACAAGTTGATTATGTTTTTTTTCTTATTATTTCTTGCACCCTATAGGTTTTGCTCCACTTTGGATAGGTCCATATAATCTAGTTAGTGATGTTGAATCTAGAAGATATTGTCTCTCTTCTCAGATGCTCTCTATGCATAGTTCATGTTTCATGTTTTTGTGATGAGAAAGTTATCTCATATTACAGGAATGTGTCACCATTGTGAAGTTTTAGTCAGTTTATTCCTTGTTGTAGAATGTTAGTCTTATAAAAAGGTCTCAAGTAAATATAAAATGGTGTTACATAGGTCTCAAGTCCATATTATCACCTCTTATAATTTTTGGACTCATCACAACATGCTTTGGGCAACTTTCAATATTGTCATTCTTCATAGTCTTCAATCATTACCACTTGCAGTCACATGTATGAGATTTTTTTAGCTTATTCATGGAACTATAATGAAGGTGTATCATTTTTTCCAAATCATTAGGATCTGATGAGATCTTATTTGGATGTTTAGGGAAGTGCAAGACTAGTTACAAGCTCATTCATCACACCAAATAGTCATTAGTTATCCTTGTCTACTCTATAACAGGTGTTTGTAAGAGGTTTTTACATTGGAATAGATGTTATGGTGATTTTATCAAGATTATAATAGGGAAAAACATGAATTATAAGGATTGAAAATGATTTTTATTTTTTATTTAGATCATTCATCCACACATGTTGCTCCATTCCATGCTCACTACCTGCATATAACTCAAATGAACCTACATGAACCTCCTTGATGATGTCATGCTGAGATGCTGAGTTTGATAGTTTTTTCAATCTCTTAGAGTGTAAAAAGGTGCATTTTAATACTTGGTGAGGGTATATAAAGTGTTCATAAAGATAGGTATCTTGTATACTACCCAATTCTACTTTACTGCCTGTGTGTGAGAATGACCACCTACAAGTGGTACCTCAAAGCTATGAAGGTCTTTGAATAGGAAATTTAGATCATGGTAAGGTCCTTTTTAAAATCCTAGCGGATGGTAAAATAATAATAGACCTATGTAAGGTGTTAGGTGGTAAGCAACTATGATAAAGCTTTCTAAGGATGATGACTATAGTTTTAGAGACCAAATCCCTAAACTGTTAAAACAGAGATCCAAGGCATTTTGGTGGAGGTCATATAACATGGTTGTAATGAATTTTGAAACATATAAATAGGTAATTATTGTAACCTATATCATGGAAAAGAGATATGCCAAATATGGAGGTCAGAAATTTAGTGGAAGATAGAAGTTGAAGACATCAAAGATGCCTTTAAAAGTACTAAAACCCTGCATTAACATCTATAGGATTTGAGGTTTGAATGACTGTTGACATCCCAAGAGAAAACAATCATACTCTCATGATTGTAATGGTCCTATTTATTTAATGGTGTGTAAATAAGCATAAATATAATTAATATGATGTTGGTGTATATTTTTTCAAGCTTCATGGACACCTACAGGTGTCCCTTCTAAAGTAAATGTGCACCTACAGTTGGGTAGGTAGATAGTGACCTAAAAATGGTAGCTATGTGATGTTTTAGCCTATTCAAGGTGAATAAAAGTATGATTATATTTTAGGTGGATTTAAATATTCAATTAGGGTCTTCAAACATCATGACAAAAGTCTAATTAAGTAAATATACACCTACATGAATCAAAGAGTAGGGTATCACAATTAAGAGAGAGAAGACTTAGTTTGGTGAGCTCAAAGTACATGTAGAGAGTATATAATGGGTTTTAATGATGAAAAAATCTTATGAAAACCTCCATTAAATATCATTATGTATTCCATAAGCTTTTGACTATATAATATAAGCTTACATAGACCTCTTAAGGTCTTATATACACCTACAGCTGAGTGTTCAATCTTGATAAAGGTAAGAGATGAATATGATTAGGAAGAGGAAGAGGGTTTCAAAAAAAATTGAAAATAGTTCATGATATATTAATAAAGTGTTTTCACATACTCTATGACTCCTATCAAGTTGACCATCTACTCTTCTTACTAGCCCAAAGGTAGTAGTTTGTATAGTTATACTAGGAGACCCATGTTGCTCAATGGGTAAGGATGAAGAATATAAGAGAGAAGAGTGGATTTTGGTGAATTAAAATATTATTTATAATTAATTAAAGGTGGATAAAAATTTTAATAAACCTAATCACATTAGACTTAGCCTAGAGAGGTCATTCTTATGTGGAAGAAAAAAATGCAAGAAAATTGGTTAGGTGCCTAAATGGATGAATCTAACTTATCCCTTTAGTAAAAATATTAATTATGACATAATAAAAATCCTAAAACCTTAAATTTTCCTTGAAATTGAGGGATATATCTCAATTTTATGTCTCAGAGGTCAATCAATCAGTTAGGAAAATCAAGGTTTTGGCAAAATAAGTAAATGAAGCCAAAAGGGTAAGGAACTTGATGGAAATATTAGGGGACCTAAATAAAAATATTTTTATGTGTATGGAAGGTAAATATGTGATATTAATCACTAAATCAAGATCATACCTCTCAAAATGACCAAAACACTTTTGCACACAACTCAATCAAGCAAGCTCCAATTAGGCCTAGTTGGTGAATGAGACAAAAAAATGAAAAGGAGTTCTTGAAAAGTTTTGTGATGAATTTTTAATATTTAATTTATTATTATAATGCATGAAGCACCAGCGCATCCATGAGATATCAGTCCAAATATCCAAAACTAGTAGGGAGTATGCTAAGCCTATTAGGCCTTGAAGTGACCTAGAGCCAATTGGGGGTCCAACTTCATGTCTAGCTCCTGGTGAGTGTTATATCTAGTTGTAACATGATCATGGGATGATTTTATACATTTTATATCTTTTTTTATGCATAAAAACCCCTAGGGAATCTATTTTTATCTCAAAGATAATCCAAGCATGCAGGAAATGTGAAAACTAGCTCGATAAGTTGATTTCAAATGCTCACATATTTCATGAGGATTTGCATAGATATCAAGGAATATTAAAGGGATTAAAATGGGTCCTAAAATCTGATCTAATGATACTTTTTTCATCTTCAATTTTAGGTCCTTATGAACAAAGCTTAAGAGTGGAAACCGCTTAAAACCCTTGCAAACCCTTAGTCAAAACCTGATGAAGGAAATTAAGTTGGAAAGATACTAAAATGGCATATTTTTCCTAGAATTATGATTTGAGGATGTAGATTAATCATTCAATCTCAATAACATCAGGATTAGTTATATGGAGCTATATGGATGAAGTGCAAAATGAGGTATTTTTGACAGTTTTGTGCATTATGTAGGTTTTAGGAGCTTTCAAGAGATGAAATAAAATTTTAAATGAATATTAGTACTTAAGATAAACCAATATACCCATTTAAATAATTTTAAAAAATCTTAAGTGTTCAAACAATAGCTCTCATCTCAGCCAGTCAACTAGCATAGTGAACATGATGGTGAGAAGTGTGAAAAATTCAAATGGATGTATTTTTAAGGTGTGTTTGATGCCTATAAGGCCATGGAAGGCCTTTGAAATTTTTATACACTCCATTATATGAATTTACATGGAAAACTAATGATTTTTTGAAGCCAAGTGTGTAAGGCATGTGGAAGAAGAGTTTTCTTAGACTGTAGATGGTAATGGCTCATTTCCATAAGTTCCCAGATGATAAGGATTTGAAAAAAATACATGGAGATGAATGTT
Source organism: Torreya grandis (assembly GCA_037957365.1). Taxonomy (NCBI): domain Eukaryota; kingdom Viridiplantae; phylum Streptophyta; class Pinopsida; order Cupressales; family Taxaceae; genus Torreya; species Torreya grandis. The sequence goes on along the minus strand of JARHVA010002347.1, from coordinate 1,677,498 downwards.
TGAATCCTTCCATATTATTCCAATCACAATAAGTATCCCTATTTATTTTTGGTACATTCAAATAGGTGTGAATGATGAAGGCAATTTTCCAAGCCAACACAAGGAATTTCATGCCACTTTCTAAGAGTTTCATGCCTTGTATGGACACTTGTACTTCATAAACTTGTATGGTCCATTTTATATATTATTATAATGCATATTTAACCTATTTTTTAATATTTACAAGTGTCCAAATGACCTTTGGACTTCCCTTGTCTCACCCCTCCCAAATGCTATAAGTAGTGACTTTTTATCTCTTTTGGGAAACCTCCATTGGTTAATGGTGAAACTCTAGCCAATTTTTTATTTAAATTACTCTTAAATTAATTTAAAAAATGAATTTTCCTACTTACATGATACATAATTAAGTTTGGTTCTAAACCTTGTTGATCTTGTCTAGTAAAAGATGGTCTTTTCTAGCATGTTGTCTTTGATTGTCCACCAAGTATGCGGAAGTGTAATTGTTTTAGGTCTATGTTGGTGTTATTTATTAGTGTATGAGATTATTATAAGTTTTTTAATATTTTATCCTCCAAATGGTCATCCATTATCCCTCTTAAACATCAATACACCTCTTGAACCTATCATATGAAATGTTGATGTAACAATTTATCTTGAGTTGTGAGTTATGTGTGAAAGAAGATTTGATTTACTCTAAGTAGTATAAGTTCAGTAAAAATGAGTAAATTAAATATTTTTGCATCACCTTTTAGTTTTCTAAGCTTATCTTCTTAACCCTTTTCATGCAAAGTTGATAAGTGAGAGTGTTTCATAAAGGGAACTATCCTTTCTAGAGATTCATCTCACCAAATTGATTACCCATAGCAAGTGAGATGTTTCCATTGTTCCACTTTGATGAGGAGCACTAATACATCTCCTCAAGGGGTACAAATCCAAGTGCAAACAATTTTTGGCATGCTTAGTGGGATTCTAATTCCTAGAATATTTTCCAATATTGGTGTTGATTTTGGCATATTTGTAGTTGTAAGAACATCTACATTTAGTACCCAAAAAGTTCACTAAGTTTTCAAATCTTTGGTTGTTGATAAATACTTAATTTCCATGTCAAATGTGACCACTCGGTCTACTACTAAAGGTATACCTTTTGATTTTGTGTAATTTCCTTTGTATTCTATCAAAATATTTAGGTTTGTGAATACTAATCTTTATTCAAGGGAGTTGGTGTTTAAAAAGTCCAAGTTTCTACTCAGTTTAACCCATAATACACATAGTCTACATTCCAATAAAGCTATAAACATTCCTTTTGTAGCCTTTACCAGATCATCTCCTTTGAATCTTGCCTAATGAAACCCTTAAGAGTGTTCCATCTTTTAGTGGAGAAGGTCCTACTACTCCCATTGAACATATTAAAAACATGGAAAACTTATGAAACATCCATAATATCACTCAAGAGAATGTGGATATCAGGTTATTGGCATTGTCTTTCAAAGAGAAAGCTTTAGATTGGTATGGAAATCTACCTCATGCTTCCATTGCTTCATGGGATGAACTAGGGAATATATTATCTAAGAGGTTTAAAGAGAAGAGTGATTATCTATCACTAGATTAGAAATTGACTACTATCAAGAGGGCTCCTCAAGAGTTTATGCAAGATTTCAACTCTAGATTTCAAAAGACATGGGATAGGATCCTAGCCCTTATGAGACCTACTCTAAATTATGACTTCTTGTATTACCTAAAAGCATTGAATAGTGATATAGACATGAGGATCCAATCCATGGGTGGGAATACACTACCTAGTGCTTATGAGATAGCTATCAGTGCTGAGAATTATCTTGTTTAATAAGGAAATATTGCTCCTAGACCACCAATGCCATTGTTCCCTGATTTGTAACCTCTTATTCAAGCTACATTACCTACCTTGGCTTACCTAATAGTCAAGAAAATTCTACCCTTGCCCCTACCAATGAGATTCATGAAGTAAAGAGTTTACTTCAAAGTGTTATTAATTAATTGGTTGATCTTAAAAGACAACAAGGTCAAAATTATAGGCCTTATCAATCCTATAATTAGTTTGGATAAGCAAGTAAGGCTCATATTTAAGGTAATTCTTAAGGACAAGGTCAAATAACTCAAGATAGACCTTACCAAAGTTTCAATCCCAATGCCCCATCATCTTCTAAAGATCTTGTTCTAAATCCAAACAACTTTGTTCAAGAATAACCATGCTATCCTTCATATGACCAAAATCAAGGCCAAGTTGCATATGCCAATGAAATGCCTAATCAAGCCATGACAATACAAGGTAGTCAAGAACCTCAAGTTTCAACTTTTGAGGTGCCAATACAAAATGGAATAGAAAATGGACAAGCACAATTTGATTTTAATCTTATGAATCATTCAGAGTTGGAATTTTATGCCATGAATCATTTGGGAAGTTCAAACAATGTGAAATCTAGTGTGTCCTCTAACACTAGATCTAAGAAGAGGGATATTGAAGAAACACAAGGGGAAAATCAAGGACCTATTTTGATTCCCAAATCACCTCCAATAGTAGGTGGGTCTAACTCAGCTTTTAAGGTATAAGAAAATTAGAAGTTTTAGAATGTAAGGCCAGCTCCTACACACCCATCTTCACATGCTACACTACTAGGTACTAATGCTTCCAAAGAGCAATTCAAGATGAATAATCCTTCTATCAATGTTGTGGATCAAATGAATAAGTTACACATTAATATTTCATTTTGGGATTCATTGATAATACTGAGATAAAAGGATATGCTCCAAAAATAATTTCTTGGATTAGATAAACAAGTTGGATTAGCTAAGACTGAAAATATTATTTTGGTGAATGGAACTCGGCCTATTGATGGACAAGTGAAGAAAATTGATAAGACTCATTTTTATCTATGATTGATCACTAGTGATTTCTTAGTTCATAATTGTATCATAGATAGTGGGGCTAGTACTTCAGTTATGCCCAAGTCATTAGCAGATAAACTAGGCCTAAAGTATAAACCAATGGCTAAAGGAGTTATACAATTGGATGGGTCAATAGTAAAGACCTTGGGAATAGTCAAGGATTTGAATTTGATTTTACACACTTGTCCTACTTTTTTCATCCCTCATGATGTGGTTGTTGTAGATTTACCTCCATACATTGCTCTTTATTTGTAATGAGAGTTTACAGCAAAGATAGGTGGATACTTGGCAACCAATTAGTCATATATGATTTTTAGGACAAAGTATGGTACTAAGGTAAAGATTGAATTAGAGCCTATTATTAAAAATAATTTAGAGCCCTAAATGCCTAAAGTTGTAAATGTCAATTATGTTATTCTTGATGAGGAGGAACTTCACATGGATCAATCTCTAACTTCTCTTGGAGTTTCTAATTTGTATTTATATGAATGGGGAGTTGAACACTATGAACATGATCCTTAAAAATTCATACAGGAAGCTAGTCTTGGAATGTATTGCCTTCATGAAGAAGGCTATTTCATGCCAAATTTTATGAATCCAAATAAGATTATGGATGGTTTGTGGTAGTTATTATTTGATAGATCAAGAATCAAGGTTGGATCAAGTGGTGGAGAAATTTTAGTCTCTCCATCCAAGTAAAATTATTACTCTACTTTTAGATTTCACTTTATTTGTACTTGTAATGTGGAAAAATATGAGTCCATCATTCATGGTCTTGAGTGGGCTAAGAAGAGAGGTGTGAAGGAGTTACAAGTTTTTGGTGATAGTGAGTTGGTTGTGAATCAATTTAGAGGTCAAAATATGACTAAGAACTGCTTGCTTATGTCCTATAAGCATAGAGTGTGGGATATCATGGAATATTTCCAAGCCTTCAACATTCAATCTATACCAATAGAGGATAATAAACATGTTGATAGGTTAGCAGCAATTACAACTTAGTTTAATGTTCCAAAGGAAATAAGAGAGGACAAAAACTAGCCTCATATCAAAGTGATGTTAAGGCCCTCTATACCTAATAATGTCACTAAATGGAAAGTGTTTGATAGTGACCAATAAATATATTTTTTCTACAAGAGGAGGCTGAGTTTTCCTCAAATAATCAATCTAAACTATAGTAGCAATATGGAGTGTAGATTGTAAAATTGAAGACAAACAAGCTCCCTAAGGGATTGGTCACACTTGAGATTATATTCAATGATGATGATCAGTTGAATAAGGAAAAGTTAAGCATGTATACTAAGTAAAAAAACTATGAAATAGTACACATCTTTAAAGATAAGTTACTTGTTCTTGGGAAGGTGTGTACTATCTAAGAAAGATATGCTTTCATTGCATTATGCAAGGAATTTTTTGATGTCTTTGGATGGAAATATAGTGATTTAAAAATATTTAATCCAAACTAAGCTCAACATACTATAGAGATAGATGATAATGTTAATCCTATCAATCAAAGGCAAAGGCCAATCAATCCTAACATTGAACCTCTCATGAGAAAGGGGCTTACAAAGTTGATTGAGTCTAAGATCAATTTTCCTATTAAGCATTCATCTTGGTTGGAAAACTTAGTCCTGGTAAGGAATAAGAATGTGGAAATTAGGTTATGTGTTCACTTTAGAGATTTGAACAGAGTTTCCTTGAAAGATCATTATCCTCTTCCTTCCATGGAGCATATTTTGAAAGTTGTGGTAGGTAGTGAAAGGTTATCACTCTTTGATGGATATTATGAGTATAATCAAAGTTTTTTAAAGGAAGGAGATCAATAAAAAACAACCTTTACTACTAAATGGGGAACATATTCTTATAGGAAAATGCCTTTTGGTTTATTTAATGCTAGGAAAACATTACAACGTGTAATGGATATAGCTTTTCAAGGCTTAATAAATGATATAGTGTTGGTCTATCTTGATGACATCATAGTTTTCTCTAAGGATTCAAAATATCATTTGACTCATCTTAGGAATATTTTTGAGAGATGTAGAGAGTTTGGAATCTCTCTCAGGTGTATCTTGATGATATCATAGTTTTCTCTAAGGATGAAAAAGATCATTTGACTCATCTTAGGAAGATTTTTAAGAGATGTAGAGAGTTTAGAATATCTCTCAATCCAAAGAAGTGTGTATTTGTTGTCCATGAATGAAAACTCTTGAGACACATTACCTCAAAGAAATGTCTATCCATAGATCTTGAAAGTGTGAGTGCAATCTTGGCATTGACTTTGCCCAAACACAAGAAGGGTTTGAAAATTTTATTTGGAAACATAAGTTTCATTAGGAGGTTTATTCCTGATTTTGATAACTTAGTCAAGCCTCTAACCTCTATGATAAGTAAATATGAAGTGTTTACTTGGACAAGAATAAGTAAGGAGAGTTTTGAAGAGATCAAGCAAGGTATTGCTCAAGCTCTGAATCTCACAATAAATGATTTATCAAAACACTTAAACTTGAATACCTTTGTAAAATAAGAAGTAATATCCATCATGCTTACTAAATCAAATGAATAAAACTTTGAGTAGCCTATTGCCTTCTTTAGTCAAGGATTGGAAGTCTATGAGGTAAGGTACACTTATGTAGAGAAGCAAGTACTTTCAGTTTTTATAAGTCTAAATAAGTTTAGGCACATGTTATCTAACAAAAAGATTCATATACTAGTACCTCATCATAGTTTCAAATACTTAATTTTGAGTAGATATTTGAATGAAAAAAGGGATGGTTGGACTACAAAAGTAATGGAATATGATGTATAAATAAACACAACTAATCTAGTGAAAGGGAAAGGATTATGTGAGCACCTTGCTTTAGATTTGAAATAACAAAAATAAGTTGTTTTATCCCTTCATGATGATCTTATGACAACTACATATTCATCAATTAGGATTTACACATACAAAAAGATCCATTTTCTTCAAACCGGTTAGTATTCACAAGGCCTAGATAGAGCCAAAAGAAGGTACTTAAAATTATAATCTATTCCTTATGTACTTGTTGATGGACTAGTTTTTAAGAATGATTTCTTAGGTATAATATTGAGATATGTTGAATCAGGTTAGGTTGAGATGATATTGTTTGACTTACATGATGGACTAGCTGGTGGTCACTTTGCTCTAAGAACCACAATTGTTAAGATTATGAGAGTTGGATATTTTTGGTGTAGTTTGTTTAAGGATACTCATGCTTGGGTATATAAATGTTAGAAATGTGTCCTCTTTGATGTAAAAAAATATTTTAGTCCTACCTCTTCATTTAATACAAGTAGACCAACTTTTTATGCAATGGGCTCTAGATTTCATAGGCCTAATCAACCCACCTTCTAGTGCTGGTCACAAGTGAGTGTTAGCTGCTACATATTACTTTAAAATATGGGTGGAGGATGTTTCTATTAAGGAAGCAAATGAAATTTTAGTTTTAGAATCCTATGAAGGCATAGTGATAAGATTTGGGGCTCCTTCAATAATAATTTAGACAATGCATTGGATTTCATTCAAATGATGACAAGTGAGTGGGCTTTGAAACATGGTATTTATATTAGTACTTCCTCCAACTATTATAAACAAGGGAATGGACTAACTAAGTCTACTAATAAGAATCTAATCAGGATCATCAAGAGGACAATGAAGGAAAACCAAATAACTTGGCATTCTAAGTTGAAGACAACTCTTTGGGCTAATATAATCTCCCCCAAAAGATCCATTAGAAACTCACCATATACACTTGTTTATGGGAGAGAAGCTAGACTACCTATTTCACTTGAGTTACCAGCCTTGGATCTCACTTACTAGTTGGAGTTGATGGAAAATGAAATCATGGAGGTCAAGTTGTGTGAGTTGATAGAGCTTGAATAAATAAGGGATCAAGATATGAAAACTATGAAAGCTCACCAAGATCAAAAAAAGAGATAATTTGATAAGAAATCCATGCCAAGAAGCTTTCAAGAGGTGGACACTATTCCAAAGTGGGATGAAGATAGGGCTAAGCATGGAAAACACACAAAGTTTGATGCTTTATGGAGTGGCCCTTATGTCATCACTCAATGAAAGCAACACAATGTTTTCCAAATCTAAAAGTTGGATGGAGAGGATCCTCATATCCCAGTCAATGGGATATATCTTAAACATTGCTACTAAGGTTTTCCTCTTTCCTTATACATAGTTGTTATTTTCTTATTTCCCTAAGTGGTTATGCACATGTGTGAGTCTTGTTGGTGTCTTACTTTGTTTTGTGCTTTCTTATTGTGTTGTAGTTATTTGGTTTGTGTTTTAATCAATTCCTTTATAGTTGTCTTCAAGCATTCATTAAATCCCTAGCCCAAGGATAGGATAAGGCTATTGATCTTTAGTATAGAGGGCATAATACCCATATGAGTCAACATTTTGTTGACCAAATTTGACTTCAAGGTAAAATTTGGACCCCTATAGGTAAAAAAATTGGTTTTTTAAATGTTTTATGGGTCTAATACTTTATCATGGGGTATGTTATAGGTATTTGTATGTCATTTAATGCTATTTAGCCTTGGTCTTGGTCATTTTAATCTATATGTCACTTTGAGTCATTTAGAAGGATTTTAGGGATCATAAACGTAAGTGGAATGGTTTTCAAGGTGGCCAAGTTTCATTATTTCCTCTCAAACATCCCAAAATTTAGATTCCCTATCAAGAATGTTAGTCTCATTTGAAACTTGTAGGTTATCTAGTTGAAGATCAAGTAATCAACTAAAAAAGGGGATTTTTGAATTTGTACAACCCATGAGGGAACGTGACACATGTAATAAGGTCATGTAACATATCTTTATTTTCCTTAGGTTCATTTCCATGATTTACATGCTTTGGAAGTTCCATTTTTGAGCTAAAACCATTTTGCTACTTCTTTACCTTTCTAGACACACAGAAGTGTCAGTAGGTTTTTTCTTGGTACTGATAGTTGAAGAGGTTTTAGGTAAAAATATTTTGGGAGCTGGTATCACATTTATATATATTCGTTTACATAATAATATTGTAAGGATTGGTCAACCATGCTTTATAAACCATCTCTAACTAGTTGACTGTGTTTTTCTTCTCATTATTTCCTACACCATATAGGTTTTACTCCATTTTTTACATGTCTATACAATGTAATTGGTGATGTTGACTCCAAATTATGTGATCTATCTTATCACATTATATCCATTCTTAGTTTCATATTTCATGGTGTTTTGATGAGTAAGTTATCTCATGCTGCAAGAAGGTGTCATCATTGTGAAGTTTTAGTCAATTTCTTCCATGTTATAGAATGTTAGTCTTATATAGAGGTCTCATGTGAATATAAAATTGTTTTACATAGGTCTAAATGCCATATTATCACCTATTCCCATGTTTTCTCTTATCACATCATGTTTTGGGTAACTTTTAGTATTGTCATTCTTCATAGTCAACTCTTCACTCATTCCCACTTCCAATCACATGCATGAGACTTGTTTAACTTGTTTATAGAACTATAATTAAGGTATATCATTTGGTTTAATACATAATGATCTGAGGATTTTTCCTTTGTATGTTTCAGGAAGTGAAATACTAGTTACAAGTTCATTCATCACACCAAACAGTCATTAGTTATCTCTATCTGCTTTATAACAGGTGTTTGTAAGATGTTTATACATTGAAATAGATGTTGTGGTGATTGTATCAATATTATCATAGGTAAAAAAATGAATTATAAGTATTTAAAATTATTTGTATTTTTTATTTAGACCATTCATCCACACATGTTCCATTCCATGCTCACTGCTTCCATACAACTCATATGCACCTACAGGAACCTCCTTGATGATGTCATGTTGAGATCAAGAGTTTGATAGTTTTTTCAATCTCTCAAAGTGAGTAAACATGAATTTCAATACTTGGTTAGGGCATATAAAGTGTTCATAAATATAGGTATCTTGTATAATACCCAAGTCTACTTTACTGCCTATGTGTGAGAATGACCACCTACAGCTAGTATCTCAGATCTATGAAGGTCTCTGAATGGGAAATTTGGAACATGGTAAGGTCTCTTTTCAGATCTTAAAATGTGGTTAAATAATAATATACATATTTAAGGTGCTAAGGTGGTAAGCAACTATAATAAACCTTTCTAAGGATGATGACTATAATTTTAGAGACCAAATCCCTAAACTGTTAAAATAGAGATCTAAGGCATTTTGGTGGAGGTCATATATAATTGTTGTAATGACATTTGAAACATATAAATAGGTAAATTTTGTAGTCTCTATCATGGATAATATTTATACCAAATATGGAGGTCAAAAATTTAGTGGAAGATAGAATTTGAAGACCTCAAAGATGCCTTTAAAAACACTAAAGCCCTGCATTAACATCTACAAGATTTGAGGTTTGAATGACCATTTGACATCCCAAGAGCAAAAAAAGCATACTCCCATGACTAAAATGGTCATATTGATTGAATGGTGTGAAAATAAGCATGAATATAATTATTATGATGTTGGTGTACATTGTTTCAAGCTTCATGGACACCCACAAGTGTCCCTTTTAAAGGAAATGTGCACCTATAGTTAGGTAAGTAGACAGTGACCTAAAAATGGTAGATATTTGATGTTTTAACCTATTCAAGATGATTACAAGTATGATTATATTATATTTGGATTTAAATCTTAAATTAGGGTCTTCAAACATCATGACCAAAGTCTAATTAAGTAAATATACACCTACAAGAATCAAAGAGTAGGGTATCCTAGTTAGGAGAGAGAAGACTAAGTTTGGTGAGATCAAAGTACATGTAGAGAGTATATAATGGGTTGGAATGATGAAACAAGCCTATGAACACATATATTAAGATAATTATGAATTTCATGAGACTTTTATTATGTAATATAATCTTACATAGGCCTCTTAAGGTCCTATATACACCTGGAGTTGAGTGTTCAGTCCTGATGAATGTAAGAAATGAATAAATTAATAAATTGAAAATGAAGAAGAAGATAATTTAAAAACAAATTGAAAATATTTCATGATATATTAATAAATTGTTTTCACATACTCTAGGACAGTTTTCAAGTTGGCTATCTACTCTTCCTACTAGCCCAAAGCTAGCAATCCGTACAGTTGCACTAGGAGACCCATGTTGCTCAAAGGGTAAGGATGAAGAATCTAAGAGAGAAGAGTGGTTTTACGTAAATTAAAAGATTATTTAGAATTAATTAAAGTTTTATAAAAAAATTAATAAACCTAATAACATTTTACTTAGCCTGGAGGGGGCATTCTTAGGTGGAAGTGAAAAATACAAGAAAATAGTCCTTTTGGAGGCCTTATTGGGACAAATTGAGTTGGTTAGGTACCTAAATGGATGATATAACTTATAAATTTGGTAAATATATTAAATAATACCTAATAAAACTCATAAAACCTTTACTTTTATTTTAAATTGAGGGATATATATCACTATTTTATCTCAGAGGTCAGTCAGTCTAGAAAATCAAAGTTTTGGCAAAACAAGCAAATGAAGCCAAAAAGGTTAAGGAACTTGATGGAAAGATTTGGGGAAATAAAGAAACATATTTTAATTTTTATTTAATTTAAATATTTTATAATAAGAACTAAATCAATCTCATACCTCTCAAAATGACCAAAACACTCTTGCACACAACTCAATCAAGCAAGCTCCAATTAGGCCTAGTTGATGAATGAGAGGCAAAAATGAAACAGAGTGCTTATAAATTTGTGTGATGAATTTTTGAGCTTGAAATTAGTATTATAAATCATGATACACCATCCCATATATGATATATCAATCCAAATAAATAAAACTAGCAAGGCGCATGCTAAGCTTATTAGGCCTTAAAGTGACCTAGAGCTAATTAGGGGTCAACTTCACTTTTAGCTCTTTATGAGTGTTATAGTTGGTTATAACATGTTAATGGGATGAATTTATACATTTTTAATATTTTTTTATGCATATAAAACCCTATGGAATCTATTTTATCTCAAAGATAGTCTAAGCATGTAAGAAATGTGAAAACAAGCTTGATGAATTGATTTCAAATGCTCACATATTTCATGAAGACTTACATGGAGGTTATGTAAATTTAGAGGGCTTAAAATGGGTCCTTAAATGTGATCTAATTATATATTTTTTTCAACTTCAATTTCAGGTCTTTATGAACAAATCTTAAGATTGGAAACTGCCTAAAACCCTTGCAAACCCTTAGTCAAAACCTGCTGAAGGAAATGAAGTTGTAAAGCATCTAAAATGAAATAGCTTGCATATAATTATGATTTTAGGATGTATATTACTAATTAAATCTCCCTTACATTAGGATTATTTGTATGAAACTATATAGATGGAGTGTAAAATAGGGTATTTTTTTATAGAGGTTCTAGGAGGTTTCAAAAGATGAAATAAACTTTGGAAGGAATACAAGGACTTAATATAAACCCAAATTCCAATTTAATTAACTTTAAAAACTCCTAAATTTTCAAACCATAGCTCTCATCTCAGCTAGTCAAAATTGGCTTAGTGAACATGATGGTGAGAAGTGTGAGAACTTCAAATGGATGTCCTTTTAAGGTGTGCTTGATACCTCTAAGAAAATATAATGTCTTTATAAGTTTCATTCACTAACTTGTATTAAATTTCATGTAAAATGGATGTATTTTGGAAGCCAAGTGTGCAAGGTGTGTGGAAGAGGAGTTTTCTTAAACTACGAATGGTGATGGCTAATTTCTAGAAGTTTTTAGATAATCAAGACTATAACCAATGTATGGATAGGTATGTATAAAATACTTACCTATAATTCCAATCATTATACCTATACCTAGTTAGTTTTTGGATGTTCAAACAAGTGTGAATGATGAAGGTAGTTTTTTGAGCCAATACAAGCAATTTCATGCCACTTTCCAAGAGTTTCATGCCTTGTATGGACACTTATACTTATTTAACTTACATGATCTATTTCATATCTCCTTATCATTCATATTTAACCTATTTTATTATCTTGATAAGTGTCCAAGTGACCTTTGGACTCCCCTTATCTTTCCCCTCTCCCAAATTCTATAAGTAGTGACTCTTTTGGCTCTTTTGGGCAGCCTCTATTGGTTAATGGTGAAAACCTATCCAATTTTATATTTGATTGACTCTTGAATCAATAATAAATTTAATTTTCCTACTTAAATTCTTCATAATTGAGATTGGTTCCAAATCTTGTTGATCTTGTTTTGTAAAAGATGGTCTTTTCTAGCATGTTGTCTTTGATTGTCCACCAAGTATGCAGAAGAGTAATTATTGTAGGTCTTTGTTATTTTTCTTTCTTAGTGTATGATTTTTTTATAAGTGTTATATTATTTTATCCTCCAAAGGATTGTTCATTATCTCTCCTAAACATCAATATACCTCTTGAACCTAGCATATGAAACATCGATGTGACAATCTATCTTGAGTTATGAGTTATGTGTGAAAGAAACTTCAATTTTATCTAAGTAATATAAGTTCATTCAATAAAAGGAAATTAAATATTTGTGCATCACATTTTATCTTTCTAAGTTTGTCTTCTTAACCCTTTTCATGAAAATTTGATAAGTGAAAGAGTGTTTCAAAGAGTGCATCAAGGGAACTAGCCCTTCTAGAGATTCATCTCACTAAATTGATTACCCATAGCAAGTTATATGTTTCCATTGTTCCACTTAGATGAGGAGAGTTGATATATCTCCTCAAGGGGTTAAATTCTAAGTGACAACAAACACATGTCATCTAATTTGAATTTTTTGGTCTGCTTGCCTATTTAAATGGTGGTAATCACATCCTTTATTTGTTGTAGTTCTTGGGCCAATAAACTTGATGGCACATTTGGTTGTGGTTTTGTTTGGGATATAAAAGGTGGATTACCTTGACCAAGGTACAATTTGGTATGGATTTTTGTGGAATGTTAGTTTGATGGGTGAATCGACCTAGAATATGTATCCATGAATTGTGATGCAGCTGTTGATATTATATACATTGTTGGTAAATATTCTAGTTTGGATTTAATATATGGCCTTGGTTCTAAGGGAATTGGGGTTATGATGAAAGGATATGGATTTTTATAATATACTATGACTACTGAGGTTGTGTAGGGATTTGATGTCAACTATCAAACCTAGCTAAATAAAAGGAACTTGTTGTTGACCAAGGCCCTATCTTTGGATCTATGGCTCTTTTTATGTAAAAGGAAATGGTTGCCTAATAGGTATTTGTTGGACATTGGTACCTATTTATTTCACAAACACCTGTTATGAACCAAATTTTATTTGGGTTTTTGGTATTTTTATTTTTCCAATAGAAATATGTTATGTTGTCACCAAATATTGCACCCTAGAAGAGGTTGTTCAGGGCTCTTCTAAATTTGGGCAATATGGAAATATTTCCAAGTATGTGGGTGCACCTATATTAGAAACAAGCCTTTAGATTTAAGGGCTAGATCCTTGAATGTATCTTTAAATTCTCTTATCTATACTAATTGATTACTTATAGGTAAAAGAGTTGGATAATTCATTAATATAACCTACTCTAAAGGAGGTGATGCATCATTTTTTTAAGGATCCACTCTCAATATTGAACTCCTTAGCACACTAATAGGCTATGAATAGAACTAATGAAATGTATACAATGATTTTCAAGCAATAATGTTTCACCTAGAGGTTAGTTTTATGGACTTAGGTTAGAGGGAAATGAGGTTAAGGCTTGATTGAAAGCACTTACAGTCAACTTCTACTCTGCACCTGAGACATCAACCTTAAGACACTCTAGATGAACTAAAAGAACATTTATTAGCACTTAAGTTGAACCAAGACATACAAAGGGAAGATGACAACCACTTTTTCATTTTATAAAAATACACACAATAAGCACATATTAGTAAACAACTACAAAAAAATTCTATTCACTACTATAAGAGGTGTAGAATACAAATTTTGGTAGAGTCTAGTCGTACCAGCTAGAGGGACACTCAAAAATAGATCAAAGGATATATTTATAGAAAAGGACATCAAGAGAGGGATTTTAATGCTAAGAAAAAGAATCAAAATGAGCACATCTCCATTTAAACCATAGTTATAATTGCCTCTACAAAATATGTTCATTCAAACCTTTTGATTTATCTAGGTCACTTCAAGTGGTTGCATAGTTACATTATTCCCTCATTGATCTTCCCTAATGATTCTAATAGTAGGATCAAGTTGTTCAAAGCTAGTTTTCAACATCGATATGGTTAGAACAATCAAATCAATCTATTAGAGCGTTGTCCTAGTGTTAAATGTTCTTCACTAGTTCACTATGGCATGCAATAATAGAGAGAAAGGTCCCTTTCATATAGTTGGTCCCAGTGATGAAACCATCAAAGCCTATGTGCTTGCATAATTGAAATCCTTTGATACATTAGCTCTGGTCTAAATTTAACCATGTTTAAACTTAGCTCCATTACTTTTATTTACCTTGTCCCATTGAAAATTTATTTATTGACCTTCATCTAAGTCACCTGGGCTTGCCTTAATTTGATTGGTCAATGAAAACTAGCTCGAATAATTAATCTTTTGACTCATATTACTCCATTGATCTACCTAATGTGAATTAATGCAATTTGTATATTATTTACTAGGACCCATGTACTTATGCCACCTATCACCTATGCATTTACACTCAGGGTTTATTGACCTTTTCTCATTGTTGATCTTGATTTATACAATTATATGTGCTCTATCGATATTTTATTAGCTTGAACATGATCATACCACTTGTTAATCACATGTTAATCTCAAGATCCTACTATCAATCTAATACTTTATGCACTTATGCCATATGGTGGCCTCTTAAGCTCTTTAACCCTTTAAATCATCTAATACCATCAGATTAAGATGAAAGATGCAATATAAATCATCATATTTGTCTAGACCCGCCATTTGAACTCAAATGGCTATTTCATGAGACCCAATTTTGATGTCTACACATTGGCATTCATGGGAACATCAAAGACGTCTACATAGTCATCAATCTTTAGACCTCAATGGATGACTGCTAAGATTTATTTTGATGTTTTTGCACCTATCATGACCTTGCTCAATCAACTTTTCCAAAACAAATTAGCTAATGTAATTGTCTTCAAGGAAATTATTGTAAAAGAATTTACTTATTTGATACTTTTGCATCGAGATATTTTCCTCAGGCCTTTTATATTAGACTTGTTGTGGGATTTATGACAAGACATTTCCTCTAAAATAATTGGTCTTTGGGACTTTTTTCATGGATAAAATGTCTGAGAGAAATTGGTATTTAGGGGAATTATCATGAAACAATTTTCTCAAAAGAATTCATACTTAGATTTTTCATGGAACTTTTTTCTTGAAACAATTCAGGTCGTCAAGATTTTTGTTGTGGATAAAATTCCTGAGAGAATTATCTCCTTATCTCTTTTCACAGACCTTTTAATTTGGACAAAAATTTTGAAAAAATTCTTGCCTTTGGGATTTTTTCTTGGCCACTTTCCCTGAAATAATTTGTACTTAGTCTTTTACCTCAAACAAAAAGTTTGAAAAAATTCAGTCTTTGGAAAACTTGTCATGGAACATTTTCCTTGAAGGAAATCCATGCCTTAGCTATATTTCAAAAACATTTTTATCAAAATAAATTTTGCCCTGTACTTTTAGGTGGAACTTTTGTCTTTGGTATTTTTTGCTTTCAAATGAAATTTGTGACCCTTCAAGACTTTTATATAAGACACTTTGCTGAAGAATGACCCTTCAAGAACTTTTTTTGGACAATTTTCTTGAAAGAAATGACCTTTATCCTTTTACTATGGATAAAATGTCTGCAAGAATTTGTCTTTGGGCCTTTTTTTGAACAAAATGTCTGAAATAATTCCCGATGCTTAGCCAAAAAACCCAAAACAAATTTCTCAAAAGAATTCCAACACTTAGCCAAATAAAGTGGAATAATTTATTTGAGGGAATTCTAACACTTATCCAAAATCTAAAAAATTACTAATTGTAAACTTAGGCTTTTTTGGACTTGCTCTTGTAACTACTCAGCACCATGAAAATCTGCCACTTACATATATGACTCTAAAATGGCCCTTAAGACTTCCAAATGATACAAGGACTGAGCTAGACTATGACCAAAGCTTAGAATGAAATATGAAACAACATCAAATGAGATACAACATACCTTATAACACTATAAAATGTGCCTATATAATATTCTAACTATAAGGGTTGATCTAGTATGGCCTATGAGGAAAAATGGTCAACATCTTTGGTGATTTCCCAAGGGTGTAATGCTTATTATGCCATGACCAATTGCCTAATCCTATCCATTGGGATATGGAGTCACAAGTATTTATGCTAGACATATAAATTTCCTCTACAATGCACCAAACAATAGAAAAAAACATGAACAAAACAAAAAACATAAATGCACATGTGTTTCAAAAGCACGTATTGGGACATAAAAAAATAAAAAAATGGAACACACACCTAATCTAATATTTACAATACTGACCCTTAGTTATCAATAGCAAGGTTTCAAATGTATCCCATTCATAGGGATAGGTAGCTCTTCTCCATTAATCTTTGTTAATTGAAAATATTTATTTTGTTTACATTTGACGATGACATATGGTCTTTTCCATAGGGCATCAAATTTAGTATGCCTCTCTATTTTTACTTTATCTTCATCCCATTTCACGACTATGTCACCTTCTTGAAATGATCTTAGAGTTTTCCTCTTTTTAAAATATCTCTTCATCAGTACTTGGTGATGCTCTATGGCCTGATGAGTTTTACCTCTAGTCTCTTGCAACTCTATTAATTTTGTCAAGCTCACTTCTATTGGAGTGTTCTCAAACAACTCTAGTTGATGTGCTAACTCTAAGGCAGGTAGTTCCTTAGAGATAGATAACTTGGCTTACCTTCCATAGACAAGCTTAAAAGGATAATTCCCTATTGACCTCTTGAGAGTTATCCTATCAACCTATAATATTGTCTTTAATTTGGTGTACCAAGCTCTTTGGTAATGCTCTAAGGCTCTCTTGATAATTCTAATCAAGTTCTTGTTAGTATATTCATCCAATCCATTAACTTGAGGGTAATAGCTGGATGAAGTGCTCAAGAATATGCCATTACTATTCACCCAATTAGCTATCCTAACACCCATAAAATCAAGATCATTATATAAAATAATAGTAGAAGGAGTGCCAAACCTTGTTATGATACTCTCATATAACTCCAAGATATTTCTCTCATTATCTTCCTTCAATGCTACTACCTAAACCCATCTTTTAAAATAGTTAGTTGATGTGATTATCCATCTATGATCAAAACTTGATGGGGGATTTATCATGTCAATGAAGTCAAGACCCCATTGCATGAAAGTTTGATCAACTTGGATAGGCTTCAATGGGAGAGATATAAGTTTATGATTTCCTAAAAAAAAAGCACATTATCTACACCTTCTCACCCAATCATGGAAATATTTGAAGAGGTTGGGCCAATAGTAGCCTACCCTCAAGATCTTGGCCACTATGGTTTTTAGAGAGAAATGACCTTCTATTGTCCAATCATGAAACTTCTCAAGTAACACTCCAAATTGGTCATTATCAATGCATCTCAATATCACACCATTGATGTCCCTCCTAAAAACAACACCATCCACAAGATAAAAGGAAATAGATTTAAATCTAACATATCTCCTTTGTGATCTACTCATATTATTATGATACTCACCATTTTGGATAAATTTAATCACATCCTGTGTCTAACTGTGTGGAGGCAATGAACCAACTAGTTGGAGACAATCATGGTTGACTAGAGCTTCTTATTTTGACTCATGAAGGTTTGAATATAGATGTTCACAAAGGCCTTTACCTCTTACCAATTTTATCTCTTTTATATCAACATCATACTCCATTACCTTAGTGATCCACCCTATCCTATTTTCACTAAGATCTTTGATAAAAAAACTCTTTGGTACTAGGATGAGAGACCATAACATGAATCTTATTATTTGAAACCATATTTCTAAAATTATTTATTCCTCTTACAATAACAAGGACCTATTTCTCCACAAAGGTGTACTTGACTTCATAATCTTCTAAAACTTGACTAAAGAATGTAATAAGTTGTTCTACACCCTCATCATTCTTTTGTATCAGAATGGTTGCAATAGTATCAAGGTTAGTAAAATTAGGATTCACAAGAGTAGGAACTTCTACAATTGTTTTATTTATTGCTTCAAAAATAATCTTACCCTCTTTGGCCCAAAAAAAGTCTGGGTTCTTCTTGGGATAGTTGTGATAGGTTTCACTAAAGATGAAAAACTAGGTATGAATCTCCTTAAAAAATTTATCGTGCCTAAGAAACTTTGAAGGCCTTTCTTATGCAAGGGCAAAGATAATCCTATAATATCCTCTATTCTCTCAGGATCAATATTCAAACCATATTTGGAAACAATATTCCCTAAGAGATTATCTTCATGCACAACAAAGATGCACATCTTTGGGTTAAGATATACTCCATACTGCTTGCATCTTTAAAACACTTGCCTTAAGTGTTTCATGTGTTCATTATAATATTTATAAAATATTGTTATATCATCTAGATAAACGAATAGCATCCCATTTATCAAATCTTTAAGGGCCATGTTTATTGCCCTTTGAAATGTGGCACAAGTATTGGACAAACTAAAGAGCATCTTCCTATAAGCAAAATTTCCCCATGTAGTAGTGAAGGTTGTCTTGAACTAATCATCTTCATTGACTAAAATTTGATTATAACCTAAATATCCATCTAGAAGATAAAAATGTTGAGAACTTGAAACCATTTAAAAAAATTTCTCCATTGAGGGTAGAGGATAGTGATATTTGAGTGACACTCTCTATTAAGATCTCTAAAGTATACATAAAGTCTTATATCCCTATTCTTATTTATAACATGCACAAGGTTAGCTACCCATGTTTAATGCTTGATGCAAAATATTATCTCATATTTAAGGATTTTAGTAAGCTCTATACTTATGAGTTGCTCAAATTTGGGGTTGATGGGTCTTTGCTTCTGTCTAACTGGTTTAAATGCATTGCCCAACTTAATGGTATGGTGTGCTAGGATAGGATCAAATACTTTGAGGTCCTTATATTTCCAAGTAAAGATATCATTAAACTCTCTACACAACTCAATGAATGCTTGCTTCTCTAATGTAGAACATACCTTGCCTAGTTTGAGGAGTTTGTCCTTGAAGATCAAGACCCTTTCATAATTCTCCTATTTTTTAGACATATTCATGTTCTCCTTCTTCTTTTGATCATTCTCATTGAATATACTTTCTCAGGTCACCAAACCCTTAAGTATCTTATTGGTTCTTAGTTGTATACTCTGATCACCCTATTGTTCTTGAAGCCTCTTTTGATTCCTTCAAGAATACTTAGCCTCATTTTGCAAGAAGCATGCAATGTTTTTTTCAATATCAAAAACTTGATAAAAAATTCATTATTAGGTACAAAAGGTCTGATAATCATCTTAATGTGAGACTATTTTCCCTCCTTTATGGTAGTTAGCGTAGCAAATTGAGCTCCTATAGAAGCCAGTCTATCAACATGACTATTTTTCTCCCTTGGGACTGATTGAATATTGAATGCATTGAAGTATTCAAAAAATTTCCCATACCCTATGCCTATATGACTTAATCAAAGGTTTTTTTATTAGTAATCACATTCCTCACCTGATGCACAACCAATTCACTATCTCCATACACTTTCAAGTTCTTGATTCTTTTTCTCCTTACCCATTGAAGGTCATGACTTAAACTTTCATACTCAGCCATATTAAAAGTGCAACTAAAAATTAAATTTGTATGAAGTATAATATTGTTGTTTTTATGGAGAGACAAACATAACACAATCCCATGTACCAACTTTACTTCTTGAACCATCAAAAAACATCTTCCATAGCTCATCATTTTCTCCCTCTTCCTTAGCAAGTAGAGGTGTTAGTGCTCCTTATTCATGTATAAAATACACTCCTAGATCAGTTTCCTCTATGAGAGCATAAAGATCTTGATCATAAGTATTAGCACCATATTCATCAAGAAACAAATCTAAAATGCCTTTAAGATTGGAGGAAGTTCTATCATCTAGAATAAAATCATTTTCTTCATGAATAACACAATTCAAATTAGAACTTATCTCAATGTAAGGTTCAATATGAAACCTTGTAAGAGGTTGTGTCATAATCATCACCTTGGCCCTATATCTTGTTATAAATTCTAAGAAATACTAGTCACCTAAGAGATGGCCACCTATCTTGGCTATGAAGTCCCTTGATAGGCAGTTTGCAAAGTCAGCTAGGAGATCAACCACAACTATGTCTTACAAGATAGGAAAACTAGGATAAATGTGCAAGAAAACCTTTAATCCTTTTATCAATCCTAACATCTTGGTATGCGTACCATCTAATTTTATGACCCCTTTCTATGTGGCCCATATTTTAGATCTAGCTTATCAACTACAAATTTAGACATGACAGACTTAGAAGCTCCACTATTGACTATGCAATTGTATACCAACTTATCACATATAATGAGGGTGAAGTAAAATGGTGGAGGTTTCTCAACCCTATTAGATGGTTCAATAATGTTACTAGGATAATTTTCAAGAGAAACATGGCAATGACTTTTATTTGAGGGTGAGACACTAGTAGGCATAGCAGATAACTACTTCTATAGGAGTTCTTTTTAACCAAGCATATGAAAGACATCCTAAAGAGAAATCGATGTTTTAGTGTTATTCAAGTAATCTATAATATTTAAAGAAGCCATACCTACTTTTTATTAGGTTTTTGTAGGTAGATAATTACATGGAACTTGAGGAATAGGAACAAACCCTACCATATTTTAGCTTGCTAGAGATATAAAACTTTCAGAACTACCACACTTGTAGCTATGCCTTGTTGCCTTGCAGGAGGATTAGATGAGCTTGTGGGAATTATACTACCACCTCTTAGAGATTTCCTCTTGGCCCTTGTATTGTCTGTAATAGAGTCTCCTTGATTTTGTTAAATGTGGATTTCATTTTAACACCCCTAAGGTAAAAATAAAATTATTGAGAAAATTTTAGAATGAAATATTTACCTTTTACAATGGTGGGATGAATTTTAACCATTTCCCTTTTTTTGTGGCATGTTTTTGGAAAGTGGGAATGATTTAAAGGTATTGAGAGAATTAGAGGATTATGTGGTTGAAACCTCCCTTATTTTTTGCCTTATTTTGTGGGGATATGGTTATCCTTATGGTTATGGCACATTTTTTAAGGTATTTTGAAAAGTATAAATAGGGGAGAGGGGTAACACATTGTTAATTGCATTTTGTATTGAATTTTGAGCTCTACATTCTTTTTACAGTCAGTGTGATCAATTTTAAGGTGTAGCTCTTCATCTCAATAATTTTGGTGTGAATTTGGGCTAGAGAAAATTATCTCTATGAGAGGTTTCTTATTTATATTATTATTCATATCCTCTTGGTGGATGTAGCCCATATTGGGTGAACCATGTTATATCGGTGTTATGTGTATATTTTTGCTTAGATCTAATTTTTTCTTCCATATGTCTCTATTATTTTGATTCTAAGGAATGATTTATGTGTTACATATTATTACATAATTAATTAATTTTAATCACTTATTCCTAAATATTGGTATTAGAGCTAGCTTTAGTGGTTTTGCTAAAGTGGTGAATTTTAGGGAAAGATATTAACTTGAGTGGGAGCTATGGCAGATAATGGCAAATCTAGAGTCAAAAAATTCAATGGGTAGAATTTTAGATTGTAGAAGATATAGATGGAAGATTAATTATTTTAACAGGATATTCATCTCCCTTAGATGGGGAAAATAGGACAACCTTCAGGTATGAATCAAGCAGATTGGAATTTGCTTAATAGGAAAGCACTGGGAGCCATACAGTTATGCCTTGCATCTTTGGTTTCCTTCAATATTTCAAAGGAGATGACTCCATTTGGTCTAATGAAGTAATTAGGGTAATTATATGAAAAACCCTCTACCTCTAATAAAATATTTTTGATGAAAAGGTTATTTAATATGAAAATATCTAAAAATGGTTTTGTAGTTGATCATTTAAATAATTTTAATATGGTTGTGAGTATGCTAACTTTTGTTGGTATTAAATTTGAAGATTAAGTAAATGATTTATTGATTTTGTGTTCCTTACTAGATAATTGGGATAGCCTAGTTATGGATGTGAGCAATGTCATCCCTGCTAAGAAAAGTTTAAAGTTTGAAGATGTTATAGGTGTGATTCTTAGTGAGGAAATACGAAGGAAGAGAACTGGGGAATCATCTTTAGGGAATGATTTGATAGTGGAGACTAGGGATACAAAAGGATAGAATTAAAGTAAACCATGGAAAGTTAAAGGGTTTGATAAGATATAAATAGAGAACTAAGACGGTGTGCTGGCACTATGGAAAAAGTAGACACACAAAGAAGGAATGTTGGGAACTTTGAGACAAGAAGAAAAAACATGAGGATAACAAGGATGTAAATATGACAACATGTAATGTTAGCTAGGATACTTTAATTCTTTCCTTGGATAATTTTTCTAAATCTTGGGTATTAGATTCAGGGGCTTCTTTTCATGCCACCCCACATAGGCATCATTTTATGGATTATGTTCAAGGATATTTTAGAGATGTTTATATTGGTGATGATGAACCATGAAATATAGTATGGAAAGGTTGTGTTCAGGTAAAGATGTAGAATGGGAACACATGGCTACTATAGGATGTCAGACATGTCCCAAACTTAAGGTAGAATTTAATTTCAGTCGAGCATTTAGATAGTGAGGGTTGTTCGATAATGTTTTTAGTAGACTCTTGTAAATTTACTAAGGGTTCTCTTATTATTGTGAGAGGTAATAAAATTATCACTTTGTATTTGAATAGTAGTGTTGATCATTGTAATTTATTTAATGCAGATGAAGATGCAACTTTGTGGCACTACAAGCTCAGTCATATGAGCCAGAAGGGCATGGATATCTTGAAATAAAAGTTTCTCATATTGAAATAGGTTGATTTGAAATTCTATGATGATTGTGTCTATAGGAATTAGAAGTAAGTTAAGTTATTGAGGGTTAGAGCTATAAATAAGGATAAAAATATCGAGTTTGTTCACTTAGATGTATGGGGACCAGCTCAGGTATCTTCTATTAGTGGTTCAAATTATTATGTTGCATTTATTGACAATGCAACAAAGAAAGTTTAGGTTTATTGCATTAATAATAAATATATTGTGTTTAAAACATTCAAGAGATGGAAAGATTTAGTTGAGAATGAAGTAGGTCTCAAGTTGAAATGTCTTAGGTTAGATAATGGAGGTGAGCATTGTAGCAAAGCATTTGATGATTATTGTTCATAGAATGGAATTCATTGGAAAAAGATGGTTCTAGGGACACCACAGGGGAATGAAGTGTTAGAGAGGATGAACATGAAAATTATGGAGCATGGTATGATCATGAGGTTGCATGCAAGGCTACCCTTAATGTTTTGGGTAGAAGGATTTAGTAAAGTGGTATATATGATTAACAGAGGACCTTCAGTGCCTTTAGATGGAGGCACACCTAAGGATACTTGGTTTGGTAATAAATTTAATTATTATTTTCTTAAGTTCTTTATATGTGAGGCATTGGTTCATGTTCCCAAGAAGGATAGGACCAACTTAGAGGCTAAGTCTGAGAGATGCACATTTATTGGTTATGGTGAGGATGACTTTAGTTTCTGAGTTTGGAGTCATAGAGATAAGAAATTATTTTAGTCTAGGGATGTTGTCTTTAAATAAAAAGTAATGTATAAGGGTCATTTTTAGGAATAGGAACAAAAATAGTACACATTGATGGATGATATTATGAATGGTAAAGTGTCCAAGGAGATAGTTCAAAACCTCCTACATAGAAACCCTAAACTCGTGTAGTAAGAATGTCTCTTAGGGTAAGAAAAGATCTTGAACATTTTTTCTCATCTTTGAGTTATTTGTTACTTACTAATAATGGAGAACTAAAATTTTTTGAGGAAGCAATGTAGGTGAATGCTAGGAAGAAGTGGGAGCAAGCCATGGAATAAGAACATATTTCTCTCATGGATAACCAGATGTGGGATTTGATGAAGTTACCCAAGATCAAGAGACCATTTCATAATTAGTGGGTATACAAAATCAAAGAAGAGGATGGAGGAAGGAAAAGGTATAATTCCTAGTTAGTGGTCAAGGGGTTTTCATAGAAGAAAAGTATTGATTTTGATGAGATTTGTCTCTTGTTGTTAAAATGACTTCTATTAGAACTATGCTTGGTATAGTCGCAATAGAGGATTTCCATTTAGAATAATTAGATGTGAATACGGTATTCCTTCATGGTGATTTGGAGGATGAATTATATATGGAACAACCACAGGGTTATGAGGTCAAAGGAAACGATAAATTAGTGTGCAAATTAAAAAAGTGCTTGTATGGCCTTAAACAAGCTCCATGATAATGGTATAAAAATTTTGATAGTTTTATGTTGGAACAGGGTTACTCCAAGTGTCATTCTAACCATTGCATGTATGTCAAGAAATTTGAGGATGGTAATTATATTATCATATGCTTGTATATTGATGACATGTTGGTTGCAGGAAAGAACATGCAACAAATTCAAGTACTCAAAAAGTAATTTGGTGATTCCTTTTCTATGAAGGATTTGGGTGTAGTGAAGCAAATCCTTATTATGAGGATAACTCGAGACAATAAGGAGAAGAATTTAATCTTATCCTAGGTAAAGTATGTGAATAAAATTTTGGATAGGTTTAGTATGTAGGATGCTAAGCTGGTTAGGACTCCTTTATTAGGCCATTCTAGATTATCAAAGGAGTAGTATCCCAAGATAGAAGAAGAAAAGCTAAAGATGTCCAAGGTACCTTACTCATTAGTGGTTGTTAGCCTAATGTATGTTATGGTCTATACTAGGCCAGATATTGCCCATGTAGTGGGAGTAGTAAGTAGGTACATGATTAATTTAGGTTATGAGTACTGGTAAGTAGTGAAATGAATTCTTCAATATTTATAAGGAACCATGGGTATAACACTATGTTTTGGTAGATTAGACACCAATTTACATGGTTATGTGGACTAAGATATGGCCATGGATGATGTTAGTACTAAGAGTATGATAGGTTATGTTTTTACTATTAGGGATACATCAGTTAGGTGGATTTCCCAAATACAGAAGGTTGTGGCTTCATTAACCATAGAGGCTAACAAGGAGATGATTTGGTTACAATATTTACTTAATGAGTTAGGGCATAAGTAGGAAGTTAGGGGATTACATAGTGATATTCAGAGTGTTATACATTTATCCAAGAACATTGCTTTCTAATTGAGGATGAAACACATATAGTTGTGGTATCATTTCATTATGACAACTTTGGAGGAAAACATGGTGAAGCTAGAGAAGATACATACAAGCCAGAATCCTATGGATATGATGACTAAGGTAGTCACATTGGAGAAGTTGAGGTTATGTTCAGCTGTGGTTGGTCTTCATGAAGATCATGGAGGAGTGTTAAATTTTGTTCAAGGGGAAATGAACTCCAAGTGGGAGATTGTTAAATGTGAAGTTCATTTTAACAACCCTAAGGTAAAAATAAATTACTGGGGCAATTTTAACATGAAATATTTAACTTTTATAATAGTGGGATGAATTATAACCATTTCCCTTTTTTTGTGGCACGTTTTTGGGAAGTGGGTATGATTTAAAGGTGTTGAGAGAATCATAGGATTATGTGGTTGAAACCTTCCTTATTTTGTGGGGATATGGTTATCCTTATGGTTATGGTGCATTTTTCAAGGGATTTTGAAAAGTAAAATAGGGGAGAGGGGTAACACATTATTTATTATGTTTTACATTGATTTTTGAGCTCTACATTCTTTATGGGGTTAGTGTGATCAATTTTGAGGAGTAGCTTTGCATCTCAATAATTATGGTGTGAATTCAAGCTGGAGAAAATGATCTTTGTGAGAGGTTATTATTTAGAGTTGTTTTTACTGTTGTTTATAATATTATTGAGATCCTCTTAGTGGACATAGCCCACATTGGGTGAACCATGTTATATTGGTGTTATATGTGTATTTTTGCTTAGATCTAAATTTTTATTCCAAATGTCTCTGTTGCTATGATTCTAAGGAATGATTTTTGTGTTGCATATTATTGCATAATTAATTAATTTTAATCACTTATTCCTAATAGATTTAGCATGAAAGTGTCTTATATTGGATTATTGTCAATTATATCATAGTGATGTCATGGAGGTGTCATGGTGAGTGGATGAAGTGTTTTAATAGCCTAAGTAATAATGAAAAAGTATGCAATGTGCTTGTCCTAGTGTGCTTGTAGTTGGCTTGGTTGATCTTCAATCTTGACATGGTTAGAGATGCTCAGGGATGAGTATGAAGTTTTGAGCATGAGAAAAGGGTCCTATAATATGTTTTATATGCTTTGAGATATTGTGTGCATAAGTGGAATTCATCTTTTTATCCATAGTTTTCATCTAGATAGTTTGGGTCTAGTGGTAGAAAATCTAATTAGGCAGTTTGATGACATGACCATAACCACATGGGAATGAGTCAAGGGGAGTTGGTAATATGGTTTTGATCACATTTATGCCTAGTTAATATCCACTAAATCTAAATTCATGCATAAAAGTGTGGTCATATATATGAGGGTGGAAATTTGGCTTCTCAGTTAGAATTCATTATTTTCCCATACTTAGCCAAATTTGCATGTGGCTAGAAAGAGCCAAGTAAGCTTATTAATGAAGTTATATCTCACACGTGTGGATATTTAAGGATAAGGTGATAATATGGGTTTGTTAATTTTTTCACCTAATTTTTTTTCACTAATTTTTAGATCATGCAACAAATCACATCAAAAGATATGCATATGCAAAGTTGGGCTTCTAGGAAATTTGACTGTGTTTTTCCATACTTAGCCAATTTTGTGTGTGACAAGAAAAGTTGAGTAGACATTTTTATGGTGATATATCTTTCACATGTGAAGGTGTCAAGAGAAAATAATCATATGGGTTTGTTTAATTTTGTGCATAGTTGATTTTTGCTAAATTTGAGATCTTTCATTGAAGCACACCAAAAGTTATGCAAGAGCAAAGTTGGTATCCCAGACAAATTATAAGCATAGTTAGCTCTATGATAGAAGATTTTGAGAAAAAATATTAATGGAATTTTATCTCACACGTGTAAAGGTTCCAATATTAGTGTGTTACATGGTTATATTCCCCTATGAAATGTATTCATATCATGCAAATACAAGGTCATAACATTGATTGAGGCAAAAGATATATCTATGTAAAGTAGGCTTTCTAGGCATATTATAGTTGGTCCTTATACTTAGTCAATTTGCATGATGTTAAAGATCTGGACCTAGTGGATATATAACTATTCATGGTATTTCTTACTTATAGATCCAATGGCTTATTTAGATTCAAATGGGTTAATACAGCTATTTAGGATAGATAAGGATCGAGCATCTTACAGAAGATCAACAGAATGTGTGTATTTCAAGATGTCAGGATGTTGCATGATGAGGACAAGTGTCTAAAGTTTAATGACTAAGAAAAGGTATAAGATAATAGTGAGTGGTTATTTTTACAAGTTGATCAAAATATACACATTGCATATCAAAGACCTGGTTGATCTAAAGAGATTGATGGAGCGTGTGGAATCAAATTTTCAAAGGTTCACAAGATGAGGTCAAAGTGATAGAGGTTTAATGCTTGATCCTTACAACCTATGTGTTAAATTTCAAAAGATATCGATGGTATGAGATTGATTGAAAGCTGAGAGGACATGAGATGTGAGTATAGTGACTGATGTTTAACTATGACCATTGACATTTAAATATTTGAATTTTACAAAGGGAAAAACTAGTATATGGTTTTTAAACCATATCTTTCGATAGAAGATGAATTTTCTCATGTAGTAAAAATAAAAATGGTAGAGGATTCCAATTCTCATATGTAAATATGTATTTGAAGATATAAAATCATGTACAAACATAGTTATGAAGGTTTAAAGTTGATTATGTGTTTGTGGATAGACTGTAAGTGACTCGAGAAGATTATTTGAGCTTGTTTTGATGTTGTTTTGATATATATTGATGAATTGACTATTGGGAAGTTTTTTATACTCCATGATGATTATTTTTGTGCATTATAAAGGTTTGACCAATCTTTTTTGTATAAATAAAGGATTAAAAGGTGATTGTGTGTTTGTTCATAATGATTGTGTGTACAGAGAATTGTTTGAGCAAATTATGCTTAAGCAAGTGGGTATTATGATAGTTGTTGGAACTTAAGGAGGATATATAGATCATGTAGAACTATTACATGCTTTTGGAAAGTGTTCATATGTTCTTTTTCTTCTTTAATAAATTTCAAAGAGCTGAATGGGTCTCCATAGGACCTAAAAGTGACTTAGGCCTATTTGAAAGTGGATTGTGCTTAAGTGTGACCTATGTAAGATGCATTAAGAGTGAATTCATGTATTATGGGAAACCAAGATGTTTATAAATCATGTGTAGACACCAAAATTATTTCAACCCCCCTTGGTCCCCTTCGAAACACTTACACACCTTATTAATTTAAAATAAACTACTTATTTTAAATTAATGACCTCACCTAGACACCTCACCTAGGACACCTCACCTGGACACCTCACCCTAAGACCTTTTCTTAACCTATGAGTCACCCTAATACTAATTCCTCCACATCCTAACTACCCATGACCTATTCTCACCCTCTCTTAACTACCTAACTAACTTCCACGCCTCATAAACCCATGTTTTGACCATTTTCCAACGACAAATGCACTTGGCGGATGGAGAAATGGGTAAAGAGCTAAAAGTATCCCTTTTACCCATTCTCTAGCCATTGACATCGGTCAAATATCATCTGACACTAGTGGGATTGCCAATGTCAATTACATAAGCCAGGTTCTAACCTTGAGCTGGCCCCCCACCTCTTCGCATATCGACGCACACACTCTGAGACCAATCATCAGAATTTGACTAATCACTCTCCTGGTTATAGAAACTCTGCACAAGTCACTCCAAACATTGGATTGAAAACATTGTATGAGGTCCTTGACATCAACCACAATAGGAATAAGCATCCTGACACCCTTGGGTCTTCACCATAAAGCTAAGTACTCAAGTCTCTATTTCAAATTTTTAGAATACATTGTTAATTGGTTTCCATTTACTACTTATAAATACTATCAAAGTTCCTCTGTGGAAAGGCTGAAAATCCTTCCTCCTTTTACACATCAACCCTTTTCCTTTACCCTTCTTTAGACCCTATTCACCTTCCTATAACCCTACACAAACCTCCTAACTTCTAGAGACTCCTATGTTTACCACAGAAATACCCTAAGACCCATCCAAAGGCCCACTATTTACCACATAAATACCCTAAGACCCATCCAAAGGCCCACTACCCCCTATCGACATCGGCAGCCTAACCGACGTCGGTGACTGTGCAAACTATAAAACTTATCCAAACAGCCCAAAGACTAAACAAAACCTTTAACTAGCCTTCTAAGACACACAGACTATAGGGAAAAGGTACACAATATTTTACCTTTCCATTTCTTTAAGTCTTTTATCATTTCTTTTTATACAAAACTGTCTTCTTTAAATAGTGGACTATCATCCCTTACAGAGCTTTACGCTTCTGAGACCGAGCGTGTAGCTTGGCAGTCCACCATATCTTATTCTAAAATATTCTTTGTTCAAGTCTTATTCTTATTTTATGTGTTCCTCCATAGCCAAAGAGGAGCTCCCACAATGCTTGGATACTGTGTGCAACTTAATCTGGGTAACGTCAAACCCCAAACCTTTAACTTTAGTTTCTTCTTTCTTCTGAATGTAATTAGCAAAAAAACTTAGAGAAACATCATGATATATCTATAAATATTGAAATCAAAGATGGTGATTTCTATACTTTATGTGTGGAAGATCTGTGAGAGAGACTTGTGCAAGGAGGGTGTGAGAGTTATGAAGTGAAGGATAGGTAGTGTGCTTGTTGGTTGAGTTAATGAAAAGAATAGTTTTTTGAATATGTATATGACCTATAGGTCATGTTCCTAATTTTAGGATAGTTCTCTTGAAATTTGAGGATATGCAAAGAGGTTTGAGTGTGCATATGAGGACTATTTGAGTGAAGAAACAAAGAAATTGTAGCATGCCTATGTGAGAGGATTGTTTGAGATAAAGAGAGTTTGTGTAGGGGTTAGATAATTAGAAGTCCATCATCAAGTTTTTAATACATTATTTCTAAGGTGGAATTGTTCACTTCAATAAGGGTCTAAATTTTCCCCTTGTGAAATAAGGTTTCACTAAAGACCTTTGGTCAAAAAGACTTGATCAAGGTTGTAGGTCAGAAGGACTTGATCAAATAGGTGGTCAGAAGGACTTCATCATCTTAGGGGAATATTCTTCTTATGGAATTATTTTTTCACTAAAGGCCTTAATTCATAAGTACTTGAGCAAGGTTCCTGATTAGAAGGACTTAATCAGTCTCTTATTTTTTATCATCTTATAAGATAGTAGTCTATGTGTCTGTAGGCTTTAGAGTGAGTTTTATTCCCCAAAAGGGTTTCACAAATAGATCTTGTATTGTGTATGTGATATTTTATTATGTTCATTGTTCACTACTATGAATTATATGTATGTTTCATGAATGATTGCATTGAATGCTTAAGTATTTGCAAGGGTTTGGAAATTAAATTGGATTATTTACCACCACTAATTCACCCATATCCCTCTCATTGGATAGTACCTCTAAAAATTGGTATTAGAGTAGGTCCTTATTGTAAAGTTTAACCACTTGGAAGTGACCATAGGTATACTTTTTGATAAAGAGGTTATGGTTTATCTTTAAGAGAAATTGGTATGTGCTTTATCAAAAATTAATGGTGTGAAGACACAAGTGCAAGATCTAAAGGCAACAGTCAAGAATCTACATATCATGATGAATAAAGAATAATTGGAAAGTAAAGTCATGACTTGCTTAGATGTGCTATTATCTAAGGATAAAATAGATTCCATCTCCACTAAAAGGGTTAAGAATGAAAATTCATTGATCAGTAATGATAAAAAAAATGGAGGTCAAATATGAACTATGTCTTCAATGAGAATTAATTCTCTTATAATCAATTTGATCATAAATATATAAATCTCTCTCTCTCTCTCTCTCTCTCTCTCTCTCTCTCTCTCTCTCTCTCTCTCTCTCTCTCTCTCTCTCTCTCTCTCTCTCTCTCTCTCTCTCTCTAGATCAAAAGGGATCTCATATGCTAAAATTGTAACCTACAAGGTCATATATCTGAAAACTATAGAAGATCATTTTGGAAAAGGGATATACAAGTAATTGACACCATTAAATGGTTCAAGGAGACAGTCTAAAGAATAAGAGAAGCAAAATTCAAGTAGAATAACAAAGGAAGAGTCATTTTTTGTTCAATCAGTATTGCATACTCAAGAATATGATAATAAGAGATAGTTCATAGATAGTAGATGCTTAAATCATATGGCAGGAGACAAGATCAAGTTTATCTCTCTACAAAATACTAACCGAGGTGTAGTGAGATTTGGTAACAACAAATATGATAAAATTACTGGCAAAGGTAATATGATTTTGGAAAAGGTATATGTATAAGGTTTGAAACATAATATTTTAAGTGTAAGCCAAATGTTTAAAAAAGGAAATGTTTTAACTTTTCATGATGATGTATATGAAGTAAGAAAGGCAAAATATGATGGATTAGTTGCAAAGGTTGATAAAACAAATAACAACATATATGTATTCCATGAATCCTAGAATGAGGAGTGCTTCATGAGTCATTTGTAATAAAGTTGGTGTTGGTATAGAAGGCTTGGACATATAAATTTTGAGAATATGTTAAAGATCAGTTCAAAGGGGTTAGTAATGCATATGCCAAAGATTTCTAAGATTCCTCATTCTCTTTGCAATGCATGTCTTCATGGGAAGCAAACAAAGAGAAGATACAAAAATAAGGAATTCACCACTATAGAACCATTGGATTTGATCCACACTGATCTATGTAGACCTATGATAACTCAAAGTATTCAAGGTAATAGCTACTTCATGCTTTTCATTAATGATTTTACTAGGATGACCTAGATATTCTTTCTTAAAGAAAAATCAGAAGATTTTTCAAGATTTGTGGCATTAAAATCCCTTGTTGAAATTTATAAATGTTCAAAGATCAAGTGTGTGAGATCAGACAGAGGAGGTGATTATTTGTCTCATAATTTCAATGATTTTTGTGAAGAAAAAGGGATAAGAAGAGAATATTCTACCACTAGAACACCACAATAGAATGGTGTTATTTAAAGGAAGAATATGACTATTTTAGATATGAGTAGAACCATGATTCAAGATGAAAAATTATCAAATTGCTATTGGGAAGAGTTATCCAACACTTCTATTTACATCCTAAATAGGTGTCAAATCAGAATAAATATTGATAAGACTCCTTATGAGTATTGGAAGAATAGAGTAGCTAATGTCAAACATTTTAGAGTGTTTGGGAGTAGGTGATTCATCAAAAGAGATGAAGATAATCTTCGCAAATTTGATTCAAGTTATGATGAGGGCATCTTCTTAGGTTATTCTTCTATTAGTACTTCCTATAGGTGCTTTAATAAGAGACTTCACAAGATTGTTGAAAGTTCAAATGTAAGGGTAGATGAGACAAGTAGAGTCAAAAATCCAAAATTATAGGTAAGTGATTCAATTCAAAATTCTATTATAAACAATGATGAGTTATGTATTCAAATAGATGAGGAAGAAAGACAAGACTCTAAAGTTCCATATAGAAGAATTCAAAAAGATCATCCAATCTATAAAATTATTAGAAATGTTGGTGCAAGGTTTTAAATAAAAGGAGAATGTTGATCAATAAAAATCAATGAGACTCAGCTCTATTATTCATGATTAAACCCAAAACATTCATGGAAGATATAAAATATGATAGTTGGAATGTTGTAATGAATGAAGAAATTGATCAAATAGAAAATAATGAAATGTGGGACTTAGTTCCTAGGCCAAAAGATAAAAATGTGATAGGTACCAAGTGGATTTTCAAAAAAAAATGAATGAAAAAAGAGAATTCACAAGGAAAAAGGCTAGATTGGTGTGTAAAGGATATGCTTAGGTTGAAGGAATAGATTTTGATGAGACTTTTTCTTCTATAGAAAGAATGGAAATAATTAGACTCTTCTTGGCATATGTAAGGTTCAAAGGTTTTAAGGTATATCAAATGGATGTGAAATATACATTCTTTAATGACAACTTAGAAGAATTCTACATTGAGTTACTTGAAGGATACTTCATGTCAAGTAATTAAGATCTTATGTGAAAATTGAAGAAGGCTATGTATTGCCTTAAACAAGCTCCTAAAGCTTAGTATGCCAAGTTAGATAAGTATATTTTGAGTCAAGGTTTTAAAAGAGGGGTATATTATAGTAATTTTTACATTAAGATAGAAGGCAATCATCAATTTTTAGTTTTATATGTTGATGACATAGTTTTTGGATCTGACAATGATAAAATGAGTAGAGAATTTATAGACACTATGAAGACTGAGTTTAAAATCTCAATGTTGGGAGAACTATCTTTTTTATTAGGATTACAAATAAATCAACTTGATATCGGTATATTCATTTCACAAGATAAATACATCAAAGATATGCTAAGGAAGTTTGACATGATGGATTATAAACCAA
This sequence comes from Torreya grandis, assembly GCA_037957365.1. Lineage (NCBI taxonomy): Eukaryota > Viridiplantae > Streptophyta > Pinopsida > Cupressales > Taxaceae > Torreya > Torreya grandis. The sequence continues at coordinate 1,643,662 of JARHVA010002347.1, read as the reverse complement.
TGGGTACTCTAATGATCACAGGATGCAAGTTAAGTAAACTAGATGACTCACCAAAAGTTGATCAAACTTTGTATAGATCCATGATTAGAAGTATTTTATACTCTATTACTTCTAGGCTTGACATCATGCAAGAAATGGGTCTTGTATGAAGGTTTCAAGATGACCATAGAGAATCTCACTTGAAAGCAGTCAAAACGATCTTGAGATATCTCAAAGGCACCATAGAGTATGTTTTATGGTATCCCAGGAGTAAAGAATTGTCTTCAAAGTCATATACTAATACAAATTAGGTGGGATGTGTGGATGATAAGAGGAGTAATAGTGGTGGGGTCTTCTTCATGGGGGAATGCTTGGTGTCTTATCTAAGAAAGAATAAAGCCTCGGTATCTCAACAATTATAGAAGTTGAATATATAGCATCTACATCTTAATGTACTCAAGTCATGTGGATGAAACAAACTTTGGAGGATTATAAGGTAAGACAAAATGGACCTTCTCCTATTTATTATAAAAATACTAGTGTAATTAGTATCTCAAAGAATCCTATTATGCACTTAAAAACAAGCACATTCCTATTATATATCATTTCTTGAGAAAACATGTGATTAATCAATATGTTAAGTTACAGCATGCACCTACAAAAGAGTAGCTTATAGATATTATGACCAAACCATTTTCAAAAGATACATTTGAGTATCTAAAACAAAGCTTGGGTGTCATTTCTTTCTCTCTGAATTAATAGAAGGTTTATGGTTAAGGGGGAGTAAAAAGTTCATAAGCTTGCTCCAAAGGTTTGTAAAGAAGCTATATTGTAGATGCAGAGTTGGTGGTCATGGAAGTGTCTTGAGAAAGAAGGTTGGTAAGCTTGCATGGTGGTTCTTCATGGTGTGTGGAGATCTTAAGATGCTCAGAAGGTGAAATTACTCAAAGTTATTAGGGAGATCCCCTCTTAGATGTTTCTTGATGAGTTCCATTAGATTATAATGGTTTTGTGTGTTCTTTCTTCATTAGTTATAGTGCTTGGTTGAAGAGAGTGTTGGCATAGATCAAGAGGAATTTTTCAAAACAAGAAGACATTGGCTCAAGGTAAGGGGAGTTTGTATTGTATACACATAAAACTAACCACCGATAACCTCCAACTAGGCTTTGGACCAATTTCCATCAAGTGCATAATTTGGCCTAAAAACACTAAAATGCATTAAATGAGTTGAAATTGATATATTAAAGTGCCAAATTTGGCTAGAGTATCATTAAATAGGGCAATTCAATTTATGGGCTAGCTAACTTTGATCAAATCATTTCGATTCAAAATGCTAATTTTGCACCTGAGTGCTCTGGATTGCTCTTTTCTATCAAATATCTTATTCAAGACATGTGCCTTTATTATTTGGTGTTGCCAACATCCTAAATGAGATAATGGATCCAACACATCTGACATCACATTCTAATTCCAATCCAGTTAAATTTTGGACCAATAACAAGACATTTTGACCAATTTGATTAATTTGTGCACCAAGAACCAAAATTTGCACCAAAGTTGACTAATCATGTTTTAGGCTAATTAAACCAAATTAAGGCCTTAAGTTAATTTTCCATGGAACTTGTTGAATAAATCTTTATTGGAAATTGATTTCTATTAACTACATCCTCAGGTGACATCATCATATGGGGTGGCATCCTTAAGCCATAAATGCATAAAATATCAAGATTATGGGTCTCCCATGCCTCATTAAGACCCTTCATGCCTTATTAAGATGCCTCCCATGCCTCTTAAATTCCCCTATATCCAAAATATTAATAGGGATATTTGTAGAATGAATTTTATATTTTTATTTATTCATGGTCACACATCTCAATCTTGAGATGGGCGGTCATGGTTGATCCTCAAACCATTCAAAAAATATATAAATAGGAGGCCTTGCCTATTGAATTTTAAGCTTAATTTTTGAAAAGTTACCATGCCAAATTGATTCCAAAAATATATTTTATGCCAAACTTCTAATTCCCAAATGCATTCAAAAATCATTGCATCTTAGTGTTATAATGCCAAATTTTTGAGCCAAGCCAAGCCATGCCAAAGCTAAAGGTGCCAAGATGTGATGAAGGTAGCCACACTCCATTGAAGAAGATCTCTTGAAGCACAAGCTGAGCAAGCCAAATAAGGAGCATTTTAAAGCAATCAAGAATTTGGAAAGAAATTGGTGTTTTGTGTTCATATTTTTTATTTCTTTTCATTTTTAGTTGTGTTCTCAAATGGCTTTCCCTCACTAAGATCTCCCTAGTAACTAGGCCTAGAGATGTATGCTAGCTAGTGTGTTGGTTTTTTAATTTCATTTCATTTTGTCACTAACAAGATACTAACACCTCTCTTCAGTCAAATTCCTAGTTTACATCTATCAATTTTATAAGATGGTCATTTCCTATTTATGTTCTTTTTAGGTTCTCAAGATCAGTTGGTGCTCACTTTTTCATTATGTCGAAGGGGGAGAAAGTTCCTATTGTGGGAGTGCTTTAAGAGAGAGAAGGTGAGTTGTATATTACTATATGTTCTTGAAGAGAGAGAAGGTGAGTTATATATTGCTATATGATGGATTTTTAACATCAATGACAAAGGGGGAAATTATTGGAGTATTGCCAATGATGTCATGGTGATTTAATGGAGATGTCATGGTGAGTGGATGAAGTGCTTTAATAGCATAAGTAATAATGACAAAGTGTATAATGTGTTTATCCCAGTGTGTTTGTAGTTAGCTTGGTTGATCTTCAATTTTGGCATGGCTATAGATGCTCAAGGATTAGTATGAAGTTTTAATTATGAGAAAGGGGTCCTATAAGATGTTTTATATGATTTGAGAGATTTTGTACATAATTATAATTCATTTGGTTGTCCATAGTTTTCATCTAGACATTTTGGGTCTAGTGGCAAAAAATTTGAGTAGGCAGTTTGATGATGTCACCATTACCACATGGGAATGAGTCCAAAAAAATTTGTCATATGGTAATGATCACATTTATGCCTAGTTTATATTTACTAAATACCAGGTCATTCATCAGAGTGCATTCAAATATATAAGGGTGAAAACTTGTCTTCTCAATTAGAATTCATTGTTTTCCCATACTTCACCAAATTTACATGTGGTCAAAAAGAGCCAAGTAATATTATTGATGAAGTTATATCTCACACGTGTGGATGTTTTAGGTGAAGGTGATCATATTAATTTGTTCATTTTTATGCTCAATTTATTTTCACTAATTTTTAGATCATATAACAAAGCGCAACAAAAGATATGCATATGCAAAGTTGGGATCCCAGGTAGTCTGACTGTGTTTTTCCATAGCCAAATTGACGTGTGATAAGAAAATTTAAGTAGAAATTTTGATGGTACTATATCTTGCACATGTGAAGCTATCAATAGAAAATAATCATATGGTTTTATTCAGTTTTGTGTATATTTAATTTGCATTAAATTTGAGATCATGTGCTGAAGCACGATAAATGTTATGTAGGAGCAAAGTTGGTCTCCTAGATAAATTTGAAGCATAGTTGGCTCTATAACAGAAGATTTTGAGAAGGCATTTTAATGAAATATTATCTCACATGTGTGAAGATTATAGTATAAGTGTGTTACATGGTTGGATTCCCCTATGAAGGGTGTTCATATGGTGAAAATGTGAGGTCATGAGATTGATCAAGGCAAAAGATATGTCTATGCAAAGTAGGCTTTCCAAGTATATTATAGTTGGTCCCCATACTTAGTCAATTTGCATGATGTTAAATATATGGACCTAGTAGAGATCCAACAGTTCATGGGAGTTCAAAATTATAGATCCAATGGCATGTGTAAAGTCAAATGGGTTAATGTGATAGTTGTTTAGCAAAGATAAAGATCGAGCATCTTATAGAAGATCAATGGAGTGTGTGTATTCCAACATGTCACGATGTTACGTGATGAGGAAAAGTACAGAGGTTTAATGAATAAGTAAAGGTATAGGATAAGGATCTAATGATGAGTGGGTGTTTATACAGGTTGATCAAATAGTTTGTATTGCATATTAAATACATGTTGATCTATAGAGATTGACAGAGCATGTCGAGTCAAAATTTCAAAGGTGCATGAGATGAGGTCAAAGTGACAGAGGTTTAATTCTTAAGCATTGGAGAATATGTTTTAAATTTTGGAATATATTGATGGTTTGATATTGATTTAAATCTAAGAGGACATTAGATGTGATTATAGTGATCGATGTTTAACTGTGATCGTTGAAATTTAAATATTTGAATTTTACAAAGGGAAACACCAGTCTATGGTTTTTGGACCATATCTTTTGATAGAAGATGAATTAGCTCATCTAGTAAAAATAAAAGTGGTAGAGGACTTGAAGGAACATATATAAATATGTATTTAAATATTTGAAAGTATGTACAAACATAGTTATGAAGGTTCAAAGTTGACTGTGTTTGTGCATAGACTATAAGTGACCCAAGAAGATTGTTCAAGCTTGTTCTGATGTTGTTTCGATATATCTTGATGAATTGACTAATGGGTAGTGATTTATACTCCATGATGATACTCTATGTATATTATAAAGATTTTACCAATCATATGTTGTATAAATAAAGGCTTAAAAGGTGATTTTTTATTCACTCATAATGACTATGTGTACAAAGAGTTGTTTGAACAAATTGTGCTTAAGCAAGTGGGTATTGTGATGGTTGTTGGAACTTAAAGAGGATATATATATCATGAATAATTTGTCCATGATTTTTTAAAATGTTCCTATGTTATTTATTTTCTCAAATAAATTTCAAAGAGCTAAATGGGTCTCTATAGGACCTAAAAGTGACTTAGGCCTATTTGAAAGTAGATTGTGCTTAAGTGTGACCTATGTAAGATGTCTTAAGGGTGAAGGCATGTATTATGGCTTACCAAGATGTTGATAAATCATGATAAATATATAAATAATGAAATAAAAGATGATGATTTCTAGACTTTGTGTTTGAAATATTTGTGAGAGAGACTTGTGTAAGGAGGGTGTGAGAGTTGTGAAGTGAAGGATAGGTAGTGTGCCTATTGGTCGAGTTAATGGGAAGAATAGTTTGCTAACTATGTGTATGACCTATAGGTATGTTCCTAATGTTAGGATAGTGTTATTGAAAATTAAGGATATGTGAAGAGGTCTGAGTATGCATATGAGGATTGTTTGAGTGAAGGACAAAAATTTTAGCATGCCTATGTGAGAGCTCTGTTTGATATAGAGAGAGAGTTTGTGCAGGGGTTAACTAATCAGAGGTCTATCATTAGGTGTTGGAGACATCATTTTTAATGTGTACATGTTCATTTCAAAGAGTTCCTAAAGGAATTGATCTTCCTTATAGATAGTTGTTCCTTGTGAAACAAGTTTTCACTAAAGACCTTTGGTCAAAAGGACTTGATCAAGGTCAGAAGGACTTGTAGGTCAGAAGGACTTGATCATATTAGGGGAAGATGTTCCTTTTGGAATTTTTATTTCACTAAAGGAATTAAGTCATAATGACTTATCAAGTTTCCTAATTAGAAGTACTTGATTAGTCTTTTATTTGTGATCATCTTATATGACAGTAATCCATGTGTCTACAGGCTTGAGAGTGGGTTTTATTCCCCAAGAGGGTTTCCCATGTAGATCTTGTGTTGTGTATGTGGTCTCTTATTATATTCATTTTTAACTACTATGAATGATCTGTGTGCTTCATGAATTATTGTATTGAATGCTTAAGTATTTGCAAGGGTTTAGAAATTGAATTAGATTGTTTGCCACCATTGATTCACCCCCTTCTCAGTGGATTGTACCTCTAACATCTTCAACTAGAAAATTGGTGAAGATCTCTCCTTAAGGTTTATAACCCTCATTAATTTTCATCATTACCTCATATTCATTTGATATGAGGGGAGTAACTACTCCTTGAGCCAATAGAGCTTGTTCTCCATTCTTATTGGAATCCATGAATTGATCTTACTGCTAATCTTCTCACTGCACCAAATTTCTATGAACTAGTACCTTCTCCTTTGCATTGGTGGTAGATTTAGGATTATACACATTAGCATGCCTATTTGTATTAGGTTACCATTGGTTTCTTCCTCTTCCATATTTTTGACCATATTGTTGTTGATAGGGGTAAGGATTTTGATATACACCTTGTTGCATATTAGCCTACCTATTTTGAGCCTCTAAGGCTAGGAAATTTTCTTTCCAATCAACATTATTTTTTTCTTGCCTAGGAGCCACCTTAGTTTTGGTATTGGCATTAGGAACTCAAGACACATTTGGAGTACTATCAAAAGCATGAGACAAATGAGGCATAGACACTTTAGGTGGAAATATTTTAGCTTGGATGAGATTATTTTCATCTTTAATAGCAAGCTCATATACTTCAGGGAGGGTGGATCCTCCCATATATTGAAGCATGATAGCAATTTCAGTGCCAATGTATTTTAAGTAGGGAACACAAAACTAGTAGGTGGTCTCATGGGAGGAGGTAATTTATGCCAAGTCTTTTGAAACCTTTCATTAAATTCATGCATTATTTCTTTGGGTACCCTTTTTATCACATTGAGCTGATGTATAAGAGAAGCATAGTCACTTTCATTTCTAAATATGAAATTCAATGACACTCTAAACTCATCCCATGTTGTGATGCATTTACATTCTAGATTCCTATACCAATCAAGAGCATTTTCTTTAAGGGATGTGGTAACATAAATGTTCTCTCAAATAATATTTTAGAAACTATAAAAGTTAGAAACATCTCTAATGTGTTCGCTAGGTGTGACATGACTCTCACCGTTGAATGTGGGCACACCTTTCATGGCGTTAGGAGGAATGGCATCATATGCGTGAAGTTGAATTGGATAATTAGTATTGAAAGAACAGAAAACATGAGCTCTAGACATGTTTTATTATTCAATATCTTCTATGTATTCATCCTTTTCAACCTCTTCCTCCTTAGCAAAATATGGTCATTCTTCAAAGTGCAGATTAGGTTGTGGTACTAAATTATAAGAGGGATTTTAGGATGAATTAGTGGGTTGATGGGATTGGATGTTCTAGCAGAGGATAACCTAGTAAGGACCATGAATTATAGGGGTAAGTTTATAAAAAATAATGGTTTGGAACTAGATTTACCATGGAGTCATCAAATACTAAGTAGCACACCAATTTGCAATTGATGTTGTCAAGAACAACATTCACCTTGACAAGTTGTCTTGAAGACAATGGGCCCCATTGGGCATGCCAAAAATATTTTCACCAAATATTACACCTCAAAAGAAGTTTTTTAAACCTCTTCCAAATTTGGGAACCATGGGAACATTTCCATATATGTGGTTGTACCTATATTGGAAATAAGCCTCTAGATTTAAGGGCTAGCTACCTAAATGTATCTTGAAATGCTCTTATCTATACCATTTGATTACTTATAGGGAAAAGAGTTAGAGAATGCATGAATAGAACCTACTCTAAAAGAGGTGATTCACCAAATTTTAAAGTATCCACTTGTAATATTAAACTCTTTAACACACTAATAGACTATAAATAGAACTAATGCAATGTCTACAATGATTTTCAAGCAATAGTGTTTCACCTAGAGGTCAATTTGATGGACTTAGGTTAGAGGGAGATGAGGGTAAGGCTTAATTGAAATAAATTACATTTAATTATCCACTCTACATCTGATACAAACCTTAAGACACTCTAGATGACCTACAATAAATTTTATTAGCACTTAGGTTGAACCTAGACCTCCAAAGGGAAGATGACAATTACTTTTGCATATCAAAAAAATACATGCACTAAGTATAGATTATTAAACAACTACAAAAATACTCCATTCACTACTCCAAGAAGTGAAAATTTTTAAATTTTGGTATAGTCTAGTCGTACCAGACTAAGGGATACTCAACAATAGCTCAAAGGCTATATTCATAGAAAAGGATAGCAAGAGAGAGGGATTTTAGCACTAAGAAAAGGAATCAAAATGATCATAACTCCATTTTAACCATAGTTACAACTAACTCTACAAAATATGCTTATTCAAACATTTTAATTGATCTAAATCACTTCAAGTGGTTGCACAGTTATATTATTCCCTCATTGATCCTCCTTGATGGTTACAATAGTGGGATACAATTGTTCTGAGCTAGATTCTAGCATTAATGTGGTTTAAAAAATTAGATCAATCTGTTAGAGATTTATCCTAGTGTTAACTACTCTCCAATAGTTCACTATGACATATAATAGTAGAGAGAAGGGTCCCTTTCATGCAGTTGGTCCCGATAATGAAGCCATTGAAGTCTACATGTCTGCCTGATTGGCATCCTTTGATATGTTGACTCTAGTCCAAATTAGACCATGCTCAAACTTAGTTCTATGCCTTTTATTTACCTTACCCCATTGAAAATTTCTTTGTTGACCTTCATCTAACTCACCTGGGCTTACCTTCATTTGATTAGCCATTAAAAATTGGCTCAGATCATTGCTCTTTTGAATCATCTTACTCATTGATTTACATGATGTGAACAAATAAATAATGTATATCCTCTACCATGACCCACATGGTTATACCACATGTCACATATGCATTTTCACTCAAGTTTTTCTAACCTCTTTGATATTCACTCACTATTGATCTTGATTTGTATGATTAAATACATTTCATTGGTGTTTTGTTAGCTTGAACATGCTCATGCCACTTGTCAATTGTGCATTGATCTTGGGATCTTACTATCAGTTTGAGTCTTTACATTATTACACCATGTGGTGGCCTCTCAATCTCTTTAACCCTTTGAATCATCTTGCACCATCAGATCAGGATGAAATATGCAACATGAACCATTGGATTTGACTATACCCATCATTTGAACTCAAATGACTATTTCATGGAGCCTAATTTTGATGTCTTCATGCTCGTATATTAATATCTGTGGGAATGTCAATGACACCTATGCCACCATTAATATTTAGACCCTAATGGATGACTATTGAGATTGATTTTGATATTTGTGCACCTATCACACCCTACTAAATCAATTTTGGCAAAATAAATTCGTTGATGTAATTATATCTTTAGGTAAATTATTGCAAAATAATTTTCTCAAAAGAGTTTTCTTGTTCAAAAATTTTATGTTCGGGCTATTTTCCTTGGGCCTTTTGTATTAGATAACTTGTTGCAATATTTGTGCCAAGACATATCCTCTAAATTAATTGGTCTTTGGGACTTTTGTCATGGCCAAAATGGTTGAGAAAAATTAATCTTTGGGGGAATTATCATGAAACAATTTTCCTGAAAGAATTCATACTTAGCTTTTTCACAAAATAATTTAGGTCATTGGAATTTTTTCTATAGATAAAATGCTCAAGAGAATTATGTCCTTATCTCTTTCCACAAACATTTTGATTCAGACAAAATTTCTAAAAGAATTCATGCCTTCAAGATTTTTTCTTGGCCACTTTCCCCAAAAAAATTCATACTTAGTCTTTTACCTCGAACAAAAAGTCCAAAAAAAATGGTCTTCAAAAAAATCGTCATGGAACATTTTCCCCAAAGGAAATCCATGCCTTAGCCAAATTTCAAAAACATTTTTCCCAAAAGAATTTTTGCCCTTGTACTTTTTGTCAAAACTTTTATCTTCAAGATTTTTTGTTTATGAATGACATTTATGACCCTTTAAGACTTTTGTATAGGACACTTTACTGAAGAATAACCCTTTAGGAAAATTGTTCAGATAATTTTCCTAAAAGAAATGACCTTTCAGGTTTTACTGTGGGTAAAATGTCTACAAGAATTTTTGTCTTTAGGCCTTTTATTTCAGAAAAAATGTCTAACATAATTCTTGATGCTTAGTTAAAAAACTTGAAACAAATTTCTCAAAATAATTCTAATACTTAGCTAAATAAAGTAGAACAATTTTCTAAGGGAATTCTAACACTTAGACAAAAGCTAAAATTTTCCTAAGTGTAAACTTAGGCTTTATTAGACTTGCTCTCACAACTACTCAATACCATGAAAATTTGTCACTTGCATATCTGACTCTAAAATGGCCCTTAAGACGTCCAAATGACACAAGGATTGAGATAGAATATGAACAAAGCTTATAATTTCATATGAAATGACATCAAATGATCTATAACATACCCTATAACATTAAAAAAATCTGCTATACAAGATTCTAACTATAGGGGGTTGATCCATGTTGGCTTGCATGGAAAAATGGTCAACATGTTGTTGATTAGGCAATGTCTACAATTGTGGAAGTACATTGGTTTGTATCTATTGAGGTGTATTTGTCACTACTTGTTGAGGTCAAACATTTATTTCCCCATATTGAGGTGGTGTAGTGTTTTGCCTCTGTCATGGTGGTAAATTAGAATGTGCATGTTATTGTAGAATATTAGCCATCACCTGTTGAGGTGGGATAACATTCATCACTTATTGAGGCAAAACATTGGTTAGCATCTAATTATATATCCCCTATTATTGTGTGCTTGAAGAAACCACTAGTTGAGGAGTGGGATTTAACTTATTATGGTTGGGAAGTAGGAATTGTTTCCCCTAACTAGTGTGATCCACTCATGGTATTGACTAAAGGCACTTATTTTTTAGGGTTATTTATTGGTGTATTTACCTCACCTTGGCCTAAATCTAAAGACATTTTCATGTTATCCACCAGATTTAGCACATTATCTTGAGTGGAAGCCACATTCACTTCTTCAATTAATGAGACATTGAACATGTCCCCTACCTAATTACTTTTGACAAATAGATCTACACCCAGATTAACATGACATGTTAAGTCAATTGGCACTGCTATTGAATGAGTTAGTTCTATAAGTGGAGCATTTGATATGGCCATGGAATTGAAATTGTGTAATAGATTAAGGTAAGTTTTATATGCTTATTAAATTTTCATGAACTAGTCCCCCATGGGGCCCTTTCTTTTTTAAGCATATTCATGTTTTGGTATAACATAGGTATGAGCATTTGAGGGTAACTAGTAGAGGCATGTTCAATAGTTTAGGTGTAAGGTATGTTTCTCGGCACTCTAACTAGACTAGATAGGTTTTATGTTAAGGTATGGTCTTATTTTTTATATTGTGGCATTAATGTTGTCATTTATTTCAAAGTCAAGATGGAGGTCATTAATGTCAAAGTTAAATTTGATGTCATACATGGTGAAGTGGTATGTGATAAGGAGTTTTATGACAAGATATAGTTTTAATTCAACCTATTATCTCTCTATTGAGAGAAAGTTTGAAGGCAACCTGGTAACTCTTTTGAGTTTGATGGCATGTTTCAAGATCAAGATATAATGTAAGCATACTATCGAGCACTAGTTTTGAGGAACATTATCATGTCATGAGCATGGTTTAGTAGATTTTGAGTTCTATTTGATGTCATGGCACATTATTGTGATGTGAAAAGATCATGAACCTATTTATAGTAGTCTTTTATTTAGAGAATCATAAATAAATAATGTTCTTGGTTGATATCTTTGAGATTTAGCTTATTTGAGTTCAAATCATTGAGTACTAGGTGTCTTGAGAAGCTTAGTCTAGCCCTGTGAGAAGGTATATGCATAAAGCATAGTTAAGCTTGGTGAATTATGATAGTAAAGGAATAAGAGAGTGTATAAAGTTGTGTAATAATGATAAATATGAAAATCAACCTTTAGTAGAGTTCCAAGGTCAGTTTTGAGGCTTAGTGCTTGCATAAAGAGACCTAGTGAGAAGGCATAGGTTTGGTAGCATGTTGAGGTAAGCAGTCTTAGGCTTATGAAAATAATATTGGCAGTGTGTGAGAATGGTATGAGGTCATATGACATGATAATGAGGTTTTAAGATAATTAAAATAGGTTTCAAGGTTTGTTCAAGGTCTAAGTATGGCTTATAGGTTAGGCCTAGTATGCAAAGAGACCTAACATGCCCTAATGAGGGGTTAAAAAACTTTTCTAAGGTGCCAAAGTTAATTATAACATTTTCAAAGGTGTGAGAGGTTGTGTCAAGTATATTTATCAATTTTGAGCTCATAGACTAGAGGAAAAATCATGAAATTTAGTTTTGAGGTTTTATATGTGCATAGAATGAGGTATAGCAGACTCAAGAATAATTTTATTATGCTCATTAGCACGTGAAAATTTTGCATGAGATCCTAATAATTTCATAGAATTTTGGGAATATTCCTAGCTCAAATTTTTTGGCATTGATTTTGGAGTTGAGGGGTAATCCTTTATGAATGATTGCTAAGAATGGAAGGTAGTATAAACCCTCCTAAAACCCTCATAATGACTTGATAGGAAAGATCTTATTGGAAATGTCTTAGAATGGATTGTATGACCTATTTTTATGACTGAATCATGTAGAGGACTCTCCCAAGTTTTTCTAGGTGACATTGGTCTATAATAAGAGTGAATGGAAGTTACGAGAAACCCCTTGTTTCTTGGATTTTTGATGTAGTAGATAGGGTTGACTAGGTCAAAGCATGAAATTTTTTTGAGGTTGAAGCTTGAAACCTATATATTATGACCATAGTGGTTTATAATTAGGTTTTAGACCTTAAATATGCTTAAACTAGTCATGGAAATTGACTTATCTCTAAATAAGCCTAATGAAGAAGATAGTGAGAAAATCAGGCAGAAGTGATAATGAGATTAGGGATGGGTTGCAATAGATTAGGGATGCATCTAAAAACATGGGGTCATTGTTCAATACATGTATCACTATTCCCCCTTGAAGATAATATTTTGTGATGCTTATATACAAGCATAAAGTTTCTCTCAAAGTGACCTATCTAACATAGGTTCATTTTAATATATTTTTAATCATGAGAAATGCCTTTGAGGGTGTGAAAAGTCAAAGGTTCTTGATTGGGTTCTTGAGGCTTGTTTGTAGTTCTAAGTGAGAATATGGAAATGCTTAGTTTGAGGACTTTTGACCTATTTGGTGAATTTTAATGAACATTATGATGACCCTAAGGTCATGTAGCTTCTATCCATGTGATTTTTATTGGGTTATGTGTCAAATTTGAGTGTATGCTTCATATATTCAAGGTATACTTGTTGGCAGTGAGAAGGCCTAATTACGATTAGATCTAATGGTGTGGTTCAAGGAGTGAAATGAACCAAATGGTGTTACGGACCTAAAGTGATATTATAAAGGATATATTTGAAGTGTATGAAGTTTTTCTTCCATTTATTTAGGCTTAAGTTGTTCCAAGGTGTCCAAAGTGAAACATGTGCTTTGAGAAGGCCAAATTGCATTAGATCTCTATTAGGCCTATTAGTGGTTTTGGTCCTTATGGGTAATGACTAATATATGTAATGGTTTTTTCACTTGTGAAAAATGTTTTTTTATCTATTCCAAGGGTGATACAAGTATGGTGAGATTCCCACCAAGATGGGTGAGATCAAGATTCAAGTATAAAAAGGTCTAATAGGCCTAATTTGATTAGTTACAATATTGGGGAATTGAGTGAATGAAATAGAAGCTTGGAAACTAGGTAGAGGTTTTGAATACCATCAAATTTATGTGTTGAATATATCATGAATATCTAACATATATTTTATAGGTGATGAGCAAGGTCATATGACCTAAATCTACCAAGAAGAGGGCTAATTGAGTGAAGAGGCCTAATAGGCTATGTGAGAGAGATAGAAGAGTGTTAAGAGAAAAAAAGGTGGTTATCATTAGTTGAGTAAGTAACATGTGTTGGAAGGTGATCAAAGGTTGCAAGTGGCTGAGTTGGTACTGAGTTACCTAGGGGGTTGGTACCTCCTTACAAGTTGGTGTTTGCTAAAGGACTAGTTGAGTTGATGCTTAGGTAGTGAGGGATTGGTGCTCCTTGTGGGGTTGGTGCCTCACGAAAATATTGATTCATTTCTTATAATATTGTATTCCAAGTATTTTTTTCATGGTTTTTATTCCCCTTTAGGGTCTCCCACATATCTCTTGTGTTCATATGTTATATACTTATGTGAATGTTTGTTTATGCATTGGTTGATATGTGAGTTTGAATGATTGCTTCATGAATGATAAGTAAAATTAAAGTATTATTTTAAGGACACTGAATCACCCTCCCCCCCCACACCCTCTTATTATTTATACTTATAATATTTGGTATCAGATTAGGTCCTTTAGATCAAGCCTAATAGCCTAAAGGATATCTTAAGTAAATGAAAATGGCTAGTAAAACACAAGGTGGTTTCTCTACAATTAAGGCTCCATCATTTAAAAGGTCTAATTATTATTTTTGGAGTGCTAGGATGAGAACATATTTTATTTTTGAAGGTCATGTGTTTGGTAATCAGTTTTAAATGGATATATTACACCCCCTATTCTTCTTATAGATGCAACAGGTAAGAAGGCTAGTGATAATAATTCAAAAGCAATGAATAGAATTATGTGTGGCCTATTAGAGGAATAACTTGTGAAGGTGATGTACTGTATGTCTTCTAAATAAATGTGGGAAAATTTTAAGACTATCTATGAGGGAGACTCCAGGTAAATTTTGATAAGTTGTAAACCCATAGAAGATAGTTTGAAAGCCTAAGTATGAATGAAGATGAGACCATTGTAGCCTACTTATTGAGGGTTGATGAAGTGGTCAACATCATAAGAAGACTAGGTGAAGAATTGAAATAATCAAATGTTATTCAAAATATTTTGAGATATCTAACTCCTAATTTTGATTATAAAGTATTTGTTATTAAATAAATGCAAGATCTAGACAAGATAGAGAGGTATGGACTTCATGGCACCCTAACTACCTATGAGATGAGGACAAGTGAAAGAAGACCTACAAATAAGGAAGTGACATTCAAGGATAAAAATAATTCAAAGGATAAGAAGACACAAGGAAATAAATTCAAATACAATAATGATTTTGATATTGATGATGATGAGTTGATAGCTATGTTTGTAAGAAATTTTAAAACGGGTTCAAGTAAATACAAGGGTAAGCTACCCTTCAAGTGATTTACTTATGGATAGATTAGACACTTTTCTAACAACTACCATCATAAGCATAAGGAAAAGGATAATGAAGATCATGATGAAGATCATGATGATGATAAGAAGTCCTATAGGTTTGATAAGAGCAAGAAAATATTCATAAATTATGATGACAAGAAGTTCTTCAAGAACAAAAGAAGCTTTTACACCAAAGAAGACTGCATCTCATCTTATGAGAGTGAGAGAAGTGATTCTGAGAGTGACCATGAAGGTGATTATCCTGATGTCAATGAATTTATCTTCATGGATGAGGAAGCAAGTTGCTCAAATCAAGAAGAGTCTATGTGGTTTGGAGGTGTTGTTGGTGATTTAGATCAAGAAGAAGATGAGGTGGACTTTGAGGCTAAGTAGATGAATTCTCTAGAATAACTAAATATGGTGAAGAATAATAATAAGATGATGAGGTCTTTTATCAAATATTATGAGGATAAAATCAACTTGTTTGAAGGTAGACTGAGCAACAACTCCAAGGAACAAGAGGAAATAGTCAAACAAGTGGAGACTCAAATTGAGATTGTGACTACAAGCCTAAAGGCTAAAGAAGAAGAATGTGCAAGGTATGTAACTTAAGTGGTTTCCTTGAGAGTTGATTTGGATCAGTCATCAAGTAAGGTAAATTCTTTTTTTAACTTTTAAAAGTGTGCCAATGATCTAGTAAACATCATGAGTAGTCAAAATATTGCTAATGATAAAATAGGTCTTGGTTTTAATGGAGACCAAAAGAAGAACACTAATAAGATCAATAAGTTCAATGGTCAATCAAGGAATGATGGTTCTATTAGAATGAAGACTAATCCTATCAGGTAGCCTGATTTTATAAGGTATGATAATCTTTTAAATGGTTATTTTTATTCATGTAACCAATTTGGTCCTAGAGCAAGTCATTGTAGTAGACCCTCCAAGAATTAATATGCATTGAACTATGAGGAGAATTATCAGTCAATAGGTATGGGTAATTATGTGTTTCAATTGTCAAAAGTTTGGTCATATTGTAAAGTTATGTAAGCATGGATTCTCAAGTCAAAACAAGAAAATTAATGCCCCTAGATTGCAAGAAAGAAGACAAAATAGTGAATGGAGACCAAAGATAGATAAGGTAAATAATTATCAATATGCAAGTCTAAGTGGACTACTTGCCATGGTGGAGCATAGTTTAGATGTAAATAAGTGACAACAATTCTCCCTATCAACTTAGATTATGGATAAAGAAGTCAAGATAAATAAACCAAGGCAAAATGTTATCCAAATAGAGATTCAAGAATTCAATCCTTAGAGAAGAGTTGACTCCATTAGGCTTTATGGAGGCACTTAGCTAATGAGTAGAATCAAGAAGGATTCTTGGTCTTAGGGGGAGCTTTGTGTTCTTTTTTGATATTCATATCCAAGTTTTAGTCAACAGTCTAATTGGAGATGTGATTACAAGAGATGGGTTACAAATAAATTGTATGATAACTTGATCAAACCAAGTCACATTCATGATAGTGCCTGAATATCTCATGGAAATAAGGGGAGCTTGTTTGGGTAATTTTGTGACTTAAGTTAATGTTTAGTTGATGAAAGGAAGATTGATCTTATTTAGGGAATAAATCATGTTTTATTTCTAAGGATTATATGGTAGCTATCAAGAGATAACCCTTTGTCATTAATGTCAAAGGGGGAGAAAGTTCTAGTTTGGGAGAAAGGTCAATTTGAAGAAGATCTAGCTTGGGGAGATGTGAATGATCAACTTTATTTAAGTGTTTTCCATCAATGACAAAGGGGGAGTATTTTGATGTATATCATTATTTTTGGTATTATGTAATTTATGTTTTCACTAATTTCAAAGTCAATATGGAGGTCATTAATGTTAAAGTCAAAGTTGACATCATGTATGGTGAAGTGGTATGTGATAAGGAGTCTTATGACAAGGGAAAATTTGAAGGCAACTTATTGTCTCTATATTGAGAGATAATTTTAAGGCAACCTAGTAACTCTTATGAGGGTGATTATATGTTTCAAGATCAAGATACAAGGTAAGCATACTATTGATCACTAGTTTTGAGGAGAATTATCATATCATGAGAATGGTTTAATAATCTTTGAGTTATGTTTGAGGTTTTGGCACAATATTGTGATGTGATAATCTCATGATCCTATTGAGAGTAGTATTTTATTTAGATAATTTTTATTGAAGAATTTTCTTGGTTAATATCTTTAAAATTTATCTTGTTTGAGTTCAAATAATTGAGTACTAGGTGTCTTGAGAAGCCTAGTCTAGCCATGTGAGAAGGTATATGCATAAAACATAGTAAATCTTGGTGAATTATGATATTATATGCATGAGAGAGTGTATAAATTTTTTTAAGCATGATAAATATGCAAATTATCCTTGAGTAGAGTTCCAAGGTCAGTTTTGAGGCTTAGTCCTTACATGAAGAGACCTAGGTGAGAAGGCATAAGTCTAGTAGCATGTTGAGGTGAGTAGTTTAAGTATTATGAAAATAATAATGGAAGTATGTGAGTATGGTATGAATTAATATGACATGATAATTATGTTTTGAGATTATTAAAAAAAATTCAAGTTATGTTCAAGGTCTAAGTATGGCTTATATGTTTAGGCCTAGTATGCAAAGAGACCTAATATCACCTAATGAGAGGTGAAAATAATTTTCAAAGGTGAAATAGCTCATGAGAACATTTTTATAGGTTTTAGAGTTTTTTTTAAGTATTTTTACCAATTTTAAGGTCATAAAATTAATGATAAATCATGAAATTTGGTTTTGAGCTTTTATGTGTGTATAAAATGAGGTATAATAGACCCGAGAAGAATTTTCTTATTCTAATTGGCACATGCAACATTTTCATTATATAATAATAATTTCATGTAATTTGGGTAAGTTTTCTATCTCAAATTTCTTTCCATTGGTTTTATATTTGAGGGGCAATCTTTTATGAATGATTGCTAAGAATGGAAGGTAATCTAAACCATCCTAAAACCCTTATAATGACCTGATAGGAAATATGTTGCTAGAAATGGTTAATAATGGATTTTATGACCCATTTTTATGGTTTGATCATGTATATTACTCTCCCAAGTTTATACAAGTGGAATTGGTCTATCATAAGAGTGAATGGAAGCTATAGAAAACCCCTTGTTTCCCATATTTATTATGTAGTAGGCATGGTCGACTAGGTCAAAGCATGAAATTTCCTATAGGTTGAATATTTATACATATATATTATTACCATAGTGGTTTTTCATTATGTTTTATACCTTAAATATGCTAAACATGTCATGGTAATTGACCTATCGCTAAATAGGACTAATGAGGAAGATAATGAGAAAACTAGGCAGAAGTGAGAATGAGATTAGCGATGGATCCAAATTCATGAGATAATTATTAAATAACTATATAAATATTTCCCATTGAATATAATAGTTGGTGATGTTTATATACAAGCAAAAATTTTCTCTTAAAATGACCTATCTAACATAGTGAGGTCTGTGTAGGGTGAGGACATGAGATTGGTCTATAAGACCAATATTGATATTGAAAATTGTAATTTATCTATTTAAATATTGTATATTGATGTTTAAGGATCATATAAACCCATTTTAATATCATAAAAGTGTTCACACATGGGTTTTAAGTCTTAGTTTCCATGACTATGTTTTTAGAGCTACAGGCAGTTTTTTGTGTATGAGTGAGATTGATGTTCCTGAGTCAATGTGCCTAGAATTGAAGAATAAAATACACATTAATTTATTATATATGTCTCATATTTTAATTTTAATATATTTTTATTCATGATAAATTCCTATGAAGGTGTGAAAATTCAAAGGTTCTTGACTGGGTTCTTGAGGTTTATTTGTAGTTCTAAGTGAGCATATGGAAATGACCAATTTGAGGCTTTTTTACCTATTTGGTGAATTATAATTAACATTATGATGACCTTGAGTTAATTTAGGTTCTATAAATGTGATTTTTTATTGTATTATATGTTAAATTTGAGTGTATACTCCATGTATTTAAGGCAGACTTTCATGCAGTGAGAAGGCCTAATTGAGATTAGACCTAATGTTGTGGTTCAAGGAGTGAAATGAAGAAAATGATGTTTGGGACATAATGTGAGATTATAAATGGTATATTTTAATTTTTTATTATTTTTTCCATCCATTCATGTAGGATTAATTTTTTCCAAGGTGGCCAAAGTGAAACATGTGCTTTGAGAAGGCCTAATTACATTAGGTCTCTATTAGGCCTATTAGTGGTTTTGGTCCTTATGGGTAATGATTGATCTATGTAATGGTTTTTTCACTTTTGAAAAAAAAAATTGATATATTCTAAGTTTTTTCCAAGTGTGGTGATTTTTTTCTGACCAATATGGGTGAGAGCAAGTGTCAAGTATAAAAAGAAGGTCTAATAAACCTAATTAGACTAGTTAGAATATTGAGGAATTGAGAAAATGAAATAGAAGATTGGAAACCCAAGTAGAGGGTTTTACTACCATAAAATGTATGTGTTAAATATTTCATGAATATATAACATATATTATACAATTTATGATCAATTTCATATGACCTAAATCTATCAAGAAGAGGGCTAATTGAGCCAAGAGGCCTAATAGGCTATGTGAGAGAGATAGAAAAGTGTTAAGAACAAAAGGAGGTGGTCATCATCAGTTGAGTGAGAAAAATGTGTTCAAAGGTGATCAGAGGTTTCATGTATCTCATCTATTTCTTATTTACCTATGGATTTGGTGCCTCCTTGTAAGTTGGTGCTTTCTAAAGGATTAATTGAGTTAGTGTTTAACTAGTGAGGGGTTGGTGCTCCTTATGTGGTTGGTGCCTCACTAAAATATTGATTAATTAATTATAGGACTGTAGTACAAGTTATGTTTTAGTTATTTTTATTCTCCTTAAGGTTTTCCCACATATCTCTTGTGTTCATATGTTATATGCTTATGTGAATGCTTATTTATACATTGGTTGATATATGAGTTTGAATGAATGCTTCATGAATGATAAGTTAAATTGAAGGATTGTTTTAAGGGAATTAATTCACTCCCCCCCCCCTCATTATTTGTGCTTCCAATATTTTTATGGGATAAGTCTTCCAAAAAAAATTCCCCTACGTCCATGACTCTAACTAAAACCTCATCCTTGTTTTCAAGCAAGTGACAATCAAACAAGTATGGGTCATATGTTGACAGAATGGTAATGTAGTATGGTTGTTGTTGAACTATTTTAATGACATATGACACACTATCAAGGAATTATGTTGTTTATTCTTTCTCTTGATCTAGATATAGAGGTTTATTAACTAGTTAAAGTGCCAACGGATCTTAGCTTTGTTCCACATATTGAGTAGTGTAATGAGGATAGGGATCCATCTCACAAACTACATCATCACCATATGGGTCTTGAACAAAGTTATCATTAGTGAAAATGTTATCATAATATGGATTTTACGAGGTTCCACTATGTGTGTAGTGAGGCATATCCAATTCCATGACTAACATCTCACAAAGAAAATGTCTAGAGTTATAAAAACTCTTAAAACATGATCTAAATGGAAAATGGTCCAAACTTGGTATGTCTAGAAACTTGGTCTAAATGTCAAAATTGATCTAAACTTGTCCTAGGGATGGAGTTTTTCTCCAAAATTTATAATTATATACTCAATATAAAATTTCATCGAAGTCTAATGTCTTGTATATAAATGGTCAATTTTAAAATATAAATCCAAATGTTGATGTTGGTTAAGTGTTTCAAACAACTCTAATCTAGGTCTAAAAATAGAAAATGTTGCTAAGTCTTTGGAAACATAACACAAATATATAATTTAAAACACCTAAGCCTAAAAACAAAAGTGAAAATTCTAGATCTTTAGAAACACATCACAAAGCAAGACTTGAAAGGAATTAACGAACTCTAAAAACTAAGGTAAATGCTAGTTATTTGGAAAGATGACACAAAACTAGACTTGAAAACACCTAGGTCTAAAAATTAAAGGGAAAATTCTAGGTTTTGGGAGAGAAGGTATAAATATAAACTTGAGAATAAACTTGGTCAAGGTAAAATTAACAATCCAATTAATCTAACAATTTGAAACACTTGGAATCAAACTAGGCACATGGATTCAAACATAAATTTAACCATTGGTAAAATACATTAGACCTTATGCACATTCCTAAAACTAATTGGGAAAATAAATCTCAAGTAATCAAAAATAATCATGAGTAAAACATTCAATTCCAAGTGATAAGTAAGACTCAAATGTGAACTAACTATGCTTAAGGTTGTACTTGAAAAGAGAGTTTCAACCTTAGTTCTAAAAAACAAAAGAGACATGAGACACACAAAAAAGAGACCACTTCCTAACTCTAGGCAAAGGGGTCTTTAAATCAAGCATGGAATTATTCCAAGTTTCACAATTCAAAAGTAAGAAGTAAATACCCAAGCCAAAATTACATGAGTCAAAGTCACAAACCACTCAATATTTGAATCTAAAATTCATAATACGAATTTGAAATTTGGTTTAGAATACTTGTGTCCTAAAATGAATAGCATTATAAACCAAAATGGATGGCATAATGATACCAATCATAGACCAAAAGGCATATGTGATTTCAAACTCAATTTGAAGTAAGGCAAAGCTTTTAAAACAATATGAGCAACGTAACAACACTATCTCATTCAAAAAGTATGACAATGTTTTTATTTTAAAAATCTAAGGAAAATTATTGGATTTAAATGGGCATCATAATGATTCCCCATTCAAATAATTGACACACACACATAAAATTTTTGAAAATGTATAAGGCAAAGTGTGGTATTAAATGGATGCATAACACCTCTTTAGGCTAAAATTATTGTACAAACATGACTCATTTTGACGTATTTTTGAAAAACAAAATGGTTTTAAACTCAAAACAATGTAATTAAAATAAATAGACACAAAAACATCTAAGTATATCATCCTATCCCTAAAAATTGACAAGGTTACTTCATATTGTCAAATTTCATTGATATACTCCTTTTTTAGAGGAAATAATTTGTTAATCCAATAAATTTAGATGTGCATGAAAAGTAGATTTTTTATCCCCCCCCCCCTCTTCTCTCAATAATTCATACAGTGACATGTAACTTTGGGTTACTTGCCTTGCATTGACAATATTTCTATGGTAAGTGGGGTTTGTCTACAAACTATAAGTTTCATGCATTTCTAGATGGTCCCATATGTGTGGCTAACACTATGTTGCAACACGTTATTTGGATCCAAGCTAATTAACTTGTTTTTAAAAGGTCATCCATCAGATTACTCAATGTAATGTGATGTCTAAATTAGGCCATTGTTCTGAGGGTAGCAATTGATAATAGAGTTAGTTTAACCACTCAAATTTACATCACAATGATTCACCAGCTCAATTTGTATACCCCACCATAGATTGAGGTTTAAAAAATGTCAAGAGATGAATTCATGGGTCAACGCTTCCCTAAAAAACTTATGTCAAGGTGATCAAATCCTACCTATAAGCCAAGATGCAATAAATAAAACTAAGACTTTAAAGGTTATTTTTTGGATCACCCAAGTTATAAGAACTTGGGGAGAACATAGATGACTTTCCTTCTAATCTTAGACTAAGAAAAAAAGGAAATCAATTAATTAATTTTGGTCACGTAAGTTCCCTAAATGGGATAGGGGAGAGCATACATGCAAGGTCTAGTTTGTAAAAACATAAAAAATAATAAATAACAAATAATAAACAAAAAGCCCTTAAGATCACTTAATCTATAATTTGTATTCATTTTAAATCACTAAGTGAAGTGTGAAGTGAAAGTTAGACCCCTGGATTTTTTTGCATTTATGAACTTTTAAAAACAAAAAGAAGGTGATTTATCTAATTTTTAAGCACCAAATGTAAGTGTGAATTGAACTTTTAAAGTGCTAAAAACTTCTTTCCTTGGCCTTGGGTCTTGAAAAAATTGTTAGGGGGTTTTCTTACTTATAAGCTCAAAATCAAGTGAGAAAATAGTAATTAAATTTGATCTCTTGGGTTTTTTTTCTTTTTCACATAGTGCAATACCACTGATCTAGAAAACTACATGTCTTAGTTCAAAAATGCATGTTAGCAGACAAAATAGACTATTAGTAAAAAATTGCACTTTACAAGTGCAATAATGCATCTCTAAAGTGAAAAATTGACTATACCTTGTAAAACAAACTCTGTTAGTGCAAAACCTCATGGTATCAGTGCAATATTGCTGATTACAAATGCAATAACACATCTACCAGTTGTAATATTGTATTTACAAGAAAAACTTTAATAATGCAAATTTACACTTTTCAAGTGCAAAACTATCAATTGTAAATGCAATACTGCACTTACCGAATGAAAACCACATTTTAAAATCAAAATGGAATCTATGGATGTAATATCACACTTCTACAATGTAAAACTGCATCTATCATACAAAACTACATCTACATTACCACATTTTTGTAGTGCAAAACTGCATCTCATAGGTGCAAAATCATGTCCCTATGTCTCAACTGTGAGCTTCAATTTTTCACTTTTTTGTCATTAAATCAAAAGTTTAGCATGAAAAATATTAACAAGAGGTTCTAAAATTCCCTTTGAAGAGCTTTGTGGGGTGTGATTCCCACTGAGAGTGCCATTATGTGATCAATAGGAATACGTAGAGGGGAGATTAGTATTATGTTAGTATGAAATAAAATCAAAACAAGTACACAAATGAAAGCTTACACCTCTAGCCTAGACACTTAAGTAATTATTGAACTACACATGTAACTAACAAATGAAAGTAAAACAAGCAAGTTTACCTTCCATGAAAGCAAGTGTTATGTGTTGGCAATGATTTTATGTGCTCAATTGTGTGATCAAGAATTCTTTGTCAATGGATCTCTTTGTTCCACATCTCCTTGTCACCTTGGTAATGTTGAGTTGGATTTGGATTGGCTTAATAAATAGGCATGGTAACACTACAGTAATGGATCTTTGAAGGAAATCATGCATAATAAAATTACACTACTCAAGCATTTTTATCAATAGGTGAAGCCATATATTTATAGCCTCTAAAACTAACTCTAACCCAAGTTTAGTTAGGCTAGAGTTAATTGTGGTTGAGTTCAAACTATCCCTAGTTGAGTTAAGGAGGGGGCATGTAATTAATATTTGGGATAGAGGTCCCATATATCAAGCATGGCTCTCAATTTTTGAATTAAATCATTTACGGAGATATTTTCAATTCCTTAACTTTAAGGATGATGATGTCATCATGACCTCATTTTTATTAAATTTTCCTTTTTAAAAAAATTATTTTCACTAATTGCACATGTAAAATTCACTTAAGCATTTAATTTAGTTTAATTAGTTTATTCATTCTGCTTAGCATTTTAGTACTTTAGGAATTGTTTAAGTGCCCCACTTAATGGGTCCAAAGGCCAAATTGTCACATTGCTAGGTTGCAAGTTGACTAGAGATGAATCTGTGAGAGTTTATTGTTGCCTATAGGATAATACCCCAAATAGGGATGCCTCAACATGATTCTAAGCACTAATTTTTGATGTGCAGATGAAATTAGGACATTCAGTGATTCTTAGGATTAATTTACATTATTTGGTAGAAATTAATTTAAAGTCTAATTGGAAGCTAATTGTGGCCATAATGGGGTGTCTATAATATTATCTTATAAACCCAAAATATTTCATAGTTACATGAATTTGGGCATGTCCATCCTAACTTTCTATTTGATTCAACAAAGAAGCATAATTTCTCCATGGTTCAACAAGAGGAACCAATCTCCAAGTGCTTCAATTTAATTATCTTTCTCTAATGCTTAAACAATAAAACATCATCTCTAATAAGTTTTAATGGAAACATGTTTTCACCAACACATTGTGTACTCTTTCCTTGCTTTTTAATTTTCAAATTTCAAATTTTGATCTATAGACATTGACTACTACATGTTTATTTTAGGTTTTCCTATTAAGTGACCTACATAATTAGAGATTATTACTAAATAAAAAATGTGGTTTACACACTCAGGTATATATTTTTACTTTAATTTAACAATTTCATTACTAGAATAAAAGGGGAAAAAATTATATACTAAAATTTGGTATTAAGTACTTGATAATGGCAAGCTTGACATACATTTAACATGCATGACTTGCAGGCACAAATATGATCCTAACCTACCATTATCTCACACCTATATGCTAACTAAAGAGTTTAATCTTTTTGTTCTAATGTTACAAAGCTATAATAACCTCAACATCTATTTCAAACATTTTTACTATACTCCATTGACATCTCTTGACCTTCAATTCATTCCTCATGTGCACACATCAATAATGTTAGACTGGGTCATTATTTCAAATTAATACTGACATGATTCTAATATTACCAACCCTCTCCCAAGAAGGGATACTTTCTAAAATTAAAATATTTCCTTAGGGTGACCCATTTTCCTAGCATATTAGTGGCATGATAAATTACTCAATTGGACTCATATATGTGCAAATCAAGGTCTCACTTAATAGAAGGCTTGGTACTTATGTGGTAAACATATATACACTACTTCCAATTAATAAATTATTCCCTATTCTTCCCATTTTATGAATCAATCAATATGAATAATCACAAGACAATATTAAATTATACCAAATTCAAGTCAAGGCAACCATGGTCATGTATGAAATCCAAATCATTAGCTACATTCATATAAGGAAGGAGCACAATTGCACAATCACACTAAATTGGATAACTATGCATGGGTTGATTCCCATCCTCAGAGCATTAGATACATAGGTAATGGTCAATTATTAAATGAGGATTATTAATTTAATCTTGGTCCATTACACTTTCCTTATTTTTTGTAGGCTTTTATCCCTCACAAGCAAACCTAGGGTTTCAAGGTGAAGGAGATTGATTTATGGAGATGCATACATTATTAAGGTTTGACACAGTACATATAAATATTTTAGAGACATGAAAAGGTGGTTGTATGATCACATATGAATATTTTGGCAGGGGTCACTAATGACTAGTAAATATCAGTATCAACACTTGATACTAACCCATATTCGACAAAACTAACCCTACGTAGATAGAAACATAGATCTTGAACCAAAAAAATTGCATGCCTACTTTAGTTTGTTTTTCACCAGTAAAACATAATTACAGTTAGATAGTTAACCAAAAAAACTAAGTAATCATCCCTTTGTTGTACTTACTATTTTTAATATATGCCATTTGTCAAATCATTATAATTAGTTTTAGTATTTTACATTTAGATGTATTGCTTAAATGACATATTTATCAATATGAATTATTTTACTAGTTTATATCCTATTATGGTTTATAAATCAAAATTAGGGTAAAATAGGATGCTACCTCTCTTAGTATATATCAAATAACTTGTGATGTATCACATGGTTAAAGTGATTATGTTAATTTTAAATTTAAGCCTAAAATTGCTTATATTTAATAGTCATCCACTTATATGCATGAAGTTTTTTATCTTAAATTTTACATATATCACCTTGCTTAATAATTGTAGTACCTTCTCCAAAAAATTCCTATTGACTAGTGACAAATGGCATCAATCTGATTGCTCCAATATGTCAAGCTCAAAAAAATATTTTGGTGAAAAAAATAGATTCTAAATTCAAACATATGGGTTAAATATTATGATTTTTATTGAATTCTCAAAATTAAAGGTTATTTTTTAAAGAAAATGTGGCCATACAGAATATGGAGATCCATTATAAATATTATTCTTATAAAAATAACCAAATAAGTTTTTTAAAGCTACTTCACATGGACTGCAATGTTGAATGTGAATAAAATGCACTTGTTGAAGAGAAATTGGATGTGTTTAAGTAAATTCAATTTATAGGTTTAAATATAAATTAAAAAACCCCTCCTACTATTTTTTTATTGTGTCAAAATTCTTAGTATTATTAATTTAACCAAGATAAAGTTATGGTATTTTTTACATGTATACAATATTTACAAACAATGTTGTAGTATGATTATCAATATAGATATGTATGATGAATCATTTATATCAAGAATATACATTGCCATATATGTAAAGATCCAATTTTCTACTCCAAAAATAATTACACATTTTTTCCATTAAAAATGATTTAAATGTGATTATGTAAGGCTTTAGAGTTGAATGTGTGCACATACTAACGTGTTTCACACTAATGTGATTTAATCACACAATCTCATTCATAATTAATTATATTGAATACCAAGTAATTTATATGTTATGATAATGGGTTGGCAGTTATGATACAAGAGATAACTTTACTCATAGTATTTTAAGGCTAAGATTGTCCCCACCATCAAATTCATAACATCTAAAAACCTCGGGGGAGTTATAAATTGGCCTCTATATAAATTCATATATAAAACACTTAATTATGTTATGGTATTTGATAATATCTCTTTAATAAATTTGACAGTTAATATTCTAAAAAATATATTTTATTTGGTCCTAATCACCTATATGCTTTTAGGGAAAGGATTTTTATTGTACGTGTAATGCACCTTTGATTTATCTATTGTTTCTTCACCTTGATGCTTAGGGAAAGGATAATTAAATATATTCATTGTTATATTCTCACTTGGTTTTGGTTGTGTACTTTCATTAGGTACACTCACATTAATGATGTTATCATTTATCAAGTCTTGAATCTTATGTCACAAATCAATGAATCTATTGGTAATATGCCCTAGTGCTCTATGATAGTCATAAAAATCATTATAATCAAATAATTTTTGAATAGTTTTAGTCATATCAACCAATTTAATGGGAGAGATCAATATGACATTACATTCCAATAACTTTTTAAATGCCTTGTAGTGAAATTCTAATAAGTTGGTAAACTGCCTCCATGGAGGAGGTGATAATACAATTTATGGAGTAGGTTGTGAAATTACATCAACTGTCACCTTTTGATCACTCTTATTCTCATTTGGTCTCACATTGTATGGTGGCTTACACTAATTCTTAGCATGAGAAGTATAAACATTATTGGTTGCATACTTAAGCTTGTTCATTTCCAATAAATTGACATCACTTTACTTAATTATGTGGTATAAATTTGTTAATGATAGAATCTTCTCAGACATAATAGATTTATGTAAGGGTGGAATGAAACTCTACTTGAAAATGTCTTATAGCTCCTTATCTACAATAGGATTCATCATATTTGATATCATGGTCATATATCTTAATACATATTATGTGATAGGCTCATTATATTCTTATTTGAGTTGAGCAATCTAAGCATATGAAATTTTTTCACTAATATTGATTGAGAAATGTGTAAGGAACAAATATTACAAAATATTGAATGCATGATCTAACTGATGTGGTAAAGCATAAAACCATATTAGTGCATATTCTTTTAAGCTTATTATAAATAATTTTGTCAATAATTTATCATTGGATGCATCATCCAAACATGTTGCATTCAATGCTCTCAAAAGTTGTTTGGGATCACCTTTTCCATCATACAAGGTAAGATTAGGTAACAAAAAACTAGTTGGTAGAGGATATATTGTAATATGTGTTAGATAATGGAGTATGAAACAAATTATGTGAATCAAGTACATGATTTGGTTTTTAAGTACTTTGTTCCAAATGTAAAACCTTTATTTAAAATTCTTGAACCTCTTGCATAATGGATAATACATCAAGATTAGGATATGTGCTAAGAAAAGGTGATGCCAATAATTGTTGAGTATAAATGGGCACGATGATTTGTAGAAACACCTAAGTTTCCCCCACGGTATATGGTGGTATAAAGGATGTATCATATATAGTATAAAAAGGTAAGGAACCCATAATAGTTGAAGATTCCTCATATATATTAGCTATGTTTGAATTTTTTAATTTCTAAAAGAGTTTTCAAGATTGTATGATGATCATGAGATTGATCATAGACTACCTCTCAAAAATTCTTAATAATTTTCACGTTATTGGTTGGTGGTTGTACACCATATAAATGGGGTAATTCATCATGATGCTCATCTTGAGATTCAATGTTACCTTTATTATATTATTCGTGTTAGGAATTTTTATAAGGAACTTTTACATATCTAACTTGTGCATTAGTATTAGAAGGTCCTGATATATCTTTGTTATTATTCATTTTATATGCCTTATCAAAATAAATTTGAGTGTGTTCAACGTGAGAACCACTCAATCTAGCACATATTATGAATGAGGCCAAAATAAATTTCTTAGATTGCATAAAATATGATATTGAAACTTGAAATATTGTTGTTCATAAAGAATTTACTAAATATTAAACCCTAAAAAAATAATTGGAAACAATAAAAATAAGGAAAGAAACCCTTGGAATGTCTATGGTTAGGGTTTGTATTCTTTGACAACAGACATGTTCACCAATATGTTTTATCATAAATAAGGAAATAAGAGATGTTAAATCCTAATTAGATAAAATAAACTGAGCTAAACTAGGATGTAAAATATATGTATAAATTAAACATTCACTAATTTTTAATTTACTATATTTAAAAAAAATCTAAAAATGGAAAATGAAAGAATGAAATAACTTGGCTAGAAAATTGAAATGTTGGATTGAGACTAAGGCTGTAAAAAGGATGGTGTGATTGATTTATGATTTTATGAATCAAGAACAAGGTTTCATTCAAATTTGGGATAAGTCCCCTAAAATTGGATAGGGGTGCAAAATGTAGGTATCCTTAGGGAGAATTGATGCCTGATAAAGGCTTACTCTCTGTTACTGATAAGGTAGGTTCTCCTTCACCAGTGTGACCTATTTAACTATGTAGGATCTCTTGATCCATCATGAAAATTATTATATACCTTATTTTTCATAAAAATCTTAGGTCAATGACATAATAATATGAATGCAATCATTAGGTAAAAATGTGTTGTCAGTTGAATTTGTGATTAACATCAATATCCCCTATGTAGACTGCTACCTACATACCAATACTCTGAAGAGGGATCGTACTCTACTTCATTCTCCCATGTTAAGGTGGTGTGTGTGAAATATTGGTGCAAAATGTTAAATTTTGGTGAAATTCTAGTACTTTAGCAATGACCTATGACCTTGGAGATGTATGTAAACTTAGCTCAGGGCTACTAGTATTGAGTATACTTTGAACTCAAAAAATAAGTCCTTTTCTCTCAATGTGCAGTTAGATATTTTGATGCTTTCTAATAATGTGATCCTCTAGTGCATAATGACTTGAAAATGTGGTTTCAGACTAAATATTGTATAATTCATTTAGATAAGGCTTGTAAAACATGTAAAATGACTCATTTGGTGAATTTAAATTTGAGAAAATAGTCATTATTTGGTGAGAGGATATAGTTGGCATAATTGGATAGTCCCAAGGAGTGGGATAGTCTAAATAGGTCAATCTTATCTAAAAAACAAATCTAGCTAAATTAGAAGTGTGGATCAGTCTAAAAGTGAGATTAGGATACTTAGGATGTTGAATATGGATATTTATAATCACAATTTTATAAATAGGCCAGGGTAATCCACATAATAAGTGAAGGAAGGGTGGTCAAGGATCATGGGAATAGGCATGAGCTAAGTGTGTATGAGGAGTGGTCACAAGTGCATTGTTTTAGTGATACATGTTAATTTATGTGCCTATAGGTGTTACCTAATTCAAGTGTGATCTACTATAATATCCACTCTATTCTTAGTGTTATAGAGTACTTAGTTATTTGACATGTTGTTAGGATGTCATTGGATGCAAAAACTTCATGCAATAATATCTAAAGTACATCAATGTCTCAATTACATACACTATAACAAGGAAGTTAAAGTTACATGTGTATGATATGAGTACCCTATGAAATCAATGATATCTCCTCCACCACCCCCATCACCACCACATTTGGTTGATACACATATATATGATTGGTATATAGATCCAACTGTCACACATATATATAAGATATTTCTATACACCTGGTTTAGAGAAAATTAGTTGAGTCTACTAAATAGCCAACTATTTAGTGCTTATCACATCAATGAGTTATTCAAATCTCATAAAGTGTAGCATATCATATATCACATATTAATTCAATACCATAAACAATTCAACATGCTCCATATCAAACACAAGAAATAAGATATTATCCTACTATATAATGGACCCCACAAAGTCCTCAACATTCTAGAGTTACCCATCATATATAAGATTATATGATTAGTGATAATTGCATTACAGTAAAACACATGATTTGTTATCACATCTTGATACACCTACATCTATTACCTTTCACTCATAATAGGTGACCCTTATACTATTCGATATAAGCACTACCCATGGTCCTCCCATTGATGTGATCATTGGGTAACACTTTACAAATTATGAATACTTTAAAAATTCCAAAAAATAAATAATTCAATAAAATACAAAGACATTTAAAATATTCATAAAACTAAAAATTAGGACTTGAGCATGAAATTGATTTCTAGATTATAGTATTTACATATGTTATTTATAATATGTTTGGTATATGGCATGTTATTTTTAAACGCACATGTATTTTATAGTATATGAGTGTCATGTAGGGAATATAGGTTACATGTGGACATATATATATAGTACATTCATCTACCTAGTGGCCATGTCAATATTGAAGGAATCATATTCCAAAATTTTCACTATCATGTGTTATATACTTTTTATAACCTTCTACCATATTGAGTTTTCTAGATTATTTACACATGTCTTTCTAGTTACTCATATCTTACACAATGCTACATAGATATGCTATTACACTATGATGTGAATTCAATACATATGGATGGTGTTTATGGATGGTGTAGGATAGTCTTTACTTTTTCTATGCTTCATTTATGTTGTTAATCTCTTGCATGATAGGATAATATGTGTTTATCTATTATGTGCAAACCTTGGCCTTATTTGATGTGACATATTTATATTCCTTATTTCTGACATATCAATGCCCCTTGTGTGTGTTCCTTGACCTTATTTTTGTGACATATTTATGTCCCTTGTATGTAACACTTGGCCTTATGTGTGACACTAACTCTTGAGCTTGTTGATCTTGTTGCACTTTTTGACATTAAGCAATGTCATGATCCATACTTGAACCTTTACTATGTAGTATTAATCAATTATATTTTTAGGGATGGTTATTATTGTGTGATTAATTAATACATCTATCTATACATGAAAATTATATTCCTTGCATCACATTTATTATATACATGCCTTGATTTCCATATGCATTAACACAATGACATACTCTCCACATATTCACATTATTATACATGATGTTAAGTTTACAAATGACATGATATAATTAACTCTTATTTTGAGATTATTAACTTACATGAATCATCCCTTATGCCAAAGTGGGGCATTATATTGGGATTATAATAGAGACATAAGCCTCCATAAACATAAAATAAAATCAAAGTACATATTTTAGAGATTCATAATTATTCAGATATTAGGTGATTCAATTACAGGATATATAGTATCACATTATTAAAAATTATTGGGGCATATTCCATACATATGCACTCATTTTATAAATACATGAGTGCATATTCATACACACGTGCATGCATATGCATGGCCATATGTACATAGTTAAAGGGAAAACGAATTATAGGTTTCCACATATACACTTTCATATTTGTAAGACATGATATTAATTAATGTACATAGACAACTTTAAAATTCATGAGGTTTGATATTTATTTTTACACAAAAATAATATTATAATTTATAAATTGAATGAGAAATGGTTGTTATTCCACTTCACACTTGTTGAGACTAAGGTTTGTCATGAACATAGTTAATTATATTTTGATTGTGTATTTATTTTAAATTGAGTGAACTTGAGTGAAACCATATAATCAAATATGCAAATTTGATGGGGGCATAAACACTAGTACTCATTTGATTATGTATTTATTTTACATTGAATGAACTTGAGCAAAATTGATCCAAACTATATAATTGAATCTACAAGCCATATTTAGTGGTTGATTTAGATTTACTTTTATAAAACCTATCATATGGCTCCCATTTATTTTATGAGTAGTTATTTGGGTAGTAAATCATGTACCTCTTCCCACATTTATGAGAGTTGGGGCATATTGTCTTCCAAACCTAAGGGCTTGCATAGTTACACAAATTTGGGGCATAGTAACCCCAACTTTCAATGTGATTCAATAAAAAAGCACAATTTTTACATGTTTAAATAAGAGGAACCAATCTCAAAATGCCTTAGTGGAAGTAGCTTTCTCTAATGCTTAGACAAGGAAGCATCATCTCCAACAAGTTTCTATATGAAGGGTTTTCACCAACACAATGTGTACTCCTTCCTTACTCTTTAATTTTAAAAATTCAAATTTAAATTTCAAATTTTGATCTATGGATATTGACTACTACATGTTTGTTTTAGCTTTTCCTATTGAGTGAACAACATAATTGGAGCTTGCTACTAAATAGAAAGTGTGTTTTACACACTCAGGTATATATTTTTATTTTTATTTAGTAATTCAATTACTAGAATAAAAAGGAGAAACTTTTAGATACTATAATTTGTTATTAAGTACTTGATAATGATAATATTGGCATACATTAACATACATGACTTGAATGCATGAATATGATCCTAACCTATCATTCTCTCACACATGTATATTACCTTATGAGTTCAATAAAAAAAATCTACTTGTACAAACCTACAAGAACCTCACTATCTATTTCAAACCTGATTACTATTCTTCATCAACATATCCATGCCTTTAATTCATTCCTCATGTGTACATATTAGTAATGTTAGACTGCGTCAATATTATCAGTCAATACTGATATGAGCCTGATGGTACTTAACATCTCCTAATAAAGGATACCTTTTAAAAGTAAAATATTTCCTTAGGGTGGCCCATATTCCTAGCATGTTAGTGATGTGATAAATTACCCAATTAGACTCATATACATACATACATACATACATACATACATACATACATATATATATATATATATATATATAAAGGTATCACTTAATAGAGGGCTTGGAAATTATTTGGTACACATCTATACACTATTGTACATTGAAAAATTATTCTATATTCTTCCCAAATTATAAATCGATTATTAGGAATAATCACAAGACAAGTTTGAAGTATACTAAATCCAAGTCAAGGAAATCATTTCCAGGTATCAAAGACAAATTATTAGCTACATTAATTTAGTGAAGGATCACAATTGTACAATCACATTAGGTGGGAAAAATACACATGGTTTGATTGCCATCCTTGGAACATTGGTATGTAGATAATGGTAAATCATTAAATGTGGATGATTAAGGTAAGTTCAGTCCATTAAACTTTCCTGCTTATTTATAGGGTTCTATCCCTCAAAGGCACACCTAGGATTTCAAGGTGAAGGAGAGTGATTTATGGAGTTTCATACATCATCAAGGTTTGACATTGCATATACAAATCTTTTAGAGACATGAAAATCTGACTGAAATATCACATTTGACTATTTCAGAACAAGTCATTACTGATTAGTATAAGGTAGTAATGACACTCAATACTAACCCAAATCTAATAGAATAGACACTACATAGATAGAAACATAGTTATTAAACTAAAAAGTTCACAAACATACTTCAATTTGTTTTTCACTAGCAAAGCAAAGTTATAGTCAGATAGTTAACCAAAAAATTTAAGTACTCATCCCTTTATTTTTATTACCATTTAACATATGCCACATGTCAAATCATTACAATTAAATTTAATATTTTACATTCAAATGTATGCTTGAATGTCATATGTATTGATATGAATTATTTTAATAGTTTATATCCTATTAGGGTTTCTAAATCTAATTAGGGTAAAATAGTGTGGCACCTCTCTTAATATATGTCAAAGAACTTGTGATCTATAACATGGTTCAAGTAACTACATTAATTTTAAATTTAAGTTTAAAATTTATTATATTTTAATAACCATCCACTTATATGCATGAAGGATTTTATCTTAAATTTTACATACATCATTTTGATTAATAATTTGAGTACCTTCTCTAAAAATTTCTATTGACTAGAGACAAATGGAATCAATCTAATTACTCTAATACGTCAAGCTCAAAAAAATATTTTTATGAAAAAAATAGACTCTAAATTCAAACGTATGAAAAAGATATTGTGTTTTTTTATTGACTTATAAAAATGAAATGTTACTCTTGTATGAACTAAATATAGAAATGCTAAGAAATCAACTAATTATGAAATCTTAATCTAAGATAAATTCAACCTAAGATAGAGCAAAAAATAATGAAAATAGTAAACACAAACTTATACTTCAAATATGCAAGTTTCCTCTATTGCAATGTAAACTTGATTTTCTCTTAAAAAATGTGGTTGCTCACTCTTCTAATGCAAAGGAGAATGGGCAATTTTTTTTATGCAAAAAGAGTTTTTGTATGCTTTGATTTGCTTGGATTCACTTGTGAATTGAATAGAATTTCGTTAGCATAAGTTCAGATGGATGAAAATGATGGTTTCAAGCTTATTTATAGTTTTTGGAGGAAGATCCAATAGTGGAGATTATTTGGATTGATTAAAAGATCCAAATAATCAATGACGGCTAATAAGTTCTCAACCATGAGGATGAAGACCATTTTAACTAGTTAAGAGAAGTATGGGATTGGTTAGTTGAGTCATCAATAATGAGTCAAAATTCTTGACAACTTAGGGGATGGATCAAAGGAGGTTGAGGAAGTTGTGGGTTTTGTTGGGATGAGTCAACATGTGAGGGAGAAAAGGTGGAAGGTGTTAGATGAGGTGTAAAATATGGATTTTATATTTAAAATAAGGATTATTTGGATTTATTAAATGATTCAAATAATCAATGGTGGCTAATGAGTCTTCACCCATGAGGATGAAGACCATTTCAACTAGTTAAGAGAAGTATGGGATTGGTTAGTTGAGTCAGCAAGAATGAGTCAAACTTCTTGACAACTCAGGGGATGACTCAAACGAGGTTGAGGAAGTTATTGGTTTCATTGGGATGAGTCAACATGTGAGGGAGAAAAGGTGGAAGTTGTTAAATGAGGTGTAAAATATGGATTTTACATTTAAAATAAGGATTTAAAGTGTGCATAATTGACTAACTTGACTTAATCAATTGTTTGAATTTGGAGGGATGTGTTGAATTATTTTAATAAGGATTAATAATAAATTTTAGGTTTATTTTGACACTAATATAATTTATGTGTCTACATTTTTTTCCTTTTTGAAAGAGTGTTGTGAAGTAATATTGTTTCAAAGAGTAGAAGAAAAAGTAGAGCATTGATGATTACAAAGGAGAAATTTGCCCCAAATGAATGAAAATGAGTGTGATGATTCCCTCTTAAGGGTTTGTGCAATAAAATGGAAAAATGATTGAAATCAATGAAGAGAGGATTGTGGATGAATGATAAATCAATTTAGTGTAAAATAAATGTCAAACTTGTAATATGTTGATTGTGTATAAAAAGGTGTACCCTAATTAATTACAACTAGAGTATAGATCTAGAAATCAATATTTTTACCATTCAAAGATTGCATGATTAATGTTTTTCTAATGATGCATGAGTTAATTGAGCAGTTGTGGGAATGATATATCCTAGTGATAATAAACTATGGATCAAAAAACATTAAAAAATATATTGAATTTAAAATGATAGTGATAAATTTACGTAGATGGATTGTTACAAGATTTTGAAAAAAATAAGATTAAATTGATTTAATGTATCAATAATTTTGAAAAATGGATGGAGTATCATGGAGGGATGGGGGGAAAATATTTGATAAGGGGTAAAAATATAAATAGAAGAAATGGGGTATATAAATTCATTTGTACAAATTTTATTTTCAAAGTTATTTACTAAGAAAATTTATTTGAGAGATTTACTTTGAGACCTTGGAGGAAATGTGGATCGCATTCCACACCACAAGCATCATGTGAAGTGAGTGAGGAGGTTAAAATACCTGAGAGGAGCATGCCTCCAGTAAGATAGTTTTTGTTATGGATTTTTTGCATTTATTATCATTAATGAGAGCTTAAAGTGATTGCAAATAAATTCATAAATTCTAAATGAGCAAATTTAGCATCAAAAATGGTGAATTAATTGTAGAGAACATTAAATTCATTAAACATAGAGGTGAATTCATTGAACAAGACTATGAAATTGTGGGAGAGACAAAAATGCAATTTTTCTATTTATCAATTGTGAAATTAGTAAAGAGTAAAGCAAAATCATTCAATAGGGAAGATAATTCATTAAATTGAGAGAAAAAATCATTTTAGTTGAGAAAATGGATAATTAAAGGCAAAACCAAATGGATAGATATCAAAATTTCAAAATGTAGGAGCAAAAATACTAAATATAGAAGTTAAAATGTGCTAGATAGTGAAAAAAAGTTGTAGGGAAAGATAAATGGTATGAAAATAATAGATGAATTAATGGATTAAAAAATGTTTGTTTGATAGTACACATGATTTATTTATTTTTTTGTCTTTTGAATGATTTTAACGTAGTGATAGTTTGAATTTTATTCTAAGTAAAATTTATTAGATGCTAATGTGTGTGATTTGCAGGAGGTATTACCATTGCTTATGACTTGATAGTAGAGACCTGGAGTGATATCATAGATGTCAAGATTTACATAGTATGATTTTGGTATTCTAAGGATGAGTGGGATATCTTACATTACATAGATGTCAGATATTCAAGTAGATAAGGCATTATTGACAGCACTTATAGATAGATGGCATAGTGAGACTAGTACATTTCACTTACCAATAGGGGAGATGACAATCACATTGAAGGATATGTATCAAATTTTGTGTATTCTGATATGAGGGATATTATTATATTGGGGTTAGGGTCCACAAGATATCACACTATTTAGGATTTTTGGTGATGGTGTGATTTTGATTGTTAGATGTGATGTAGATGTAGATTATTGTACCAAATTAGAGATGGATTATTTGATTATTAAACTCATCGATGTTGTTAGTGGTATTATGCTACTTGAAAATAGTGGGAGTTTATGTCCTATTGGTCTTCTAGATGTGATTGGAGATATGATGGAAATGGGTGAGATATTTTCATGGGGTCTATGCTTACTAGCACACTTGTACCAGGATTTACATCATGTATTTATATAGATAGTAGAGAAATTAGGTTGTCAACATTAATATAAGTATGGTGATGGGAACACATTAATATAAAGAGGTCAGTTAGACACATGAGCACTGATTCTATTGATGAGCCATTATAATATGGGTGGTACATGATTATTGGCACTTGCAAACCCAATTTAGGTGACCTATAGTTTTATAGGAGGGTGATTGATGAGATAGGTGATGATCATATCACCTGGAGACCTTACAAGGAGATTATATTTTAGAGGCCACATGATGACCTTCACATGGATTATATGATAACCCCTTGTTACATTATTGGGACACATGATTATACCATTAACAGATATCA
The DNA here is from genome assembly GCA_037957365.1 of Torreya grandis. Taxonomy (NCBI): domain Eukaryota; kingdom Viridiplantae; phylum Streptophyta; class Pinopsida; order Cupressales; family Taxaceae; genus Torreya; species Torreya grandis. The sequence goes on along the minus strand of JARHVA010002347.1, from coordinate 1,605,041 downwards.
CCCAAAGAGGGTGATGAGACAGTTTGGGGTGAGACATCATATACTATATGGGCCACATGTATTTTCATGATCAGTGAGGGAGAGAGTATAGTGGGTCATGACCATTGATCTAATGATATCCAACCATAATTGGTCATAATTACAAACTATTATGTGGAGTGACCAAAGAGACAAGATTGACATGTGAGTTTTGGATGGCTATGCAGATTGGTGGGATTGGTAGAGACCACTTCGATTGACTATACCATATGCACCACCATGGACATGGACGTAGAGACTAGTGACCAATTTGAGTAGGTATCCATGATGCATAAGATTGGGAGCCTAAATTAGGAGGACTATTACAAGAGATAGAGGATGAGCACAAGCATGAGGTAGAGGATGTGTTGTTGATATTAATTAGTTGCATAATGTGGAGATTAATAAGGTGGAGGATGTAGAGATTTTGCATGAGGTAGGAGTTGATATTGATGTGGATATATGGATGGATGTGGGTATAGAGTAGAGGGTTAAAATGGAGACTCTATTGGTATAGGTTGACAGTGAGGAGGATAGAAAGGGTGAGGATATGATCATGAGAGTAGCATAAGACACCCAGATAGATAGAGGGGATGTGTTTAGCTCTTAATGCACTTTGAGATTAAGAGAGGAGTATGCTCTGGTTGATATACCTTTAGAGGAGATTAGAGCTCATGATAGGGAAAATTAATGGATTATATAGGGAGGTGTCCATATTATAAGGTGTATTTAATGGTAGAGGGGATCAAATGGATGAGATTAGATAATTACATTCTACGGTTGATAAGTTATAGATGATTGTGAATGGGATAGATGTAGATGGCATGACTGCAATAGTTGTTACGCATGATGTAGAGACCCAAACTCCAAATTATATAGCATTGACTTAGCATTACAAATAAAAGAGAGATACATCAAGGACTAAGTTGGTAGAGGTTATGGTATTACAAGATAGATAGGGATAAATTTTTACTTTGGATAGAGTGATGAGGGCCATGAAGTAGGCCACATGTTAAAGGAGTTTATACAAGGAGGTTGTACCACATTCTAAGAGGGCTTCTAATTTTAAGGAGTATTTTGTGACATATTTTGCATTAGTTAGATTTGTTTAGCTGATAGAGTTAGAGAGGTTAGTGGTATAGGTACAACATGTGATGGGTCCTCCATGAGGCACACCATGATGTGAGAAGTTATTCATGAGACCAGATACTCTATCATAGGGATAGGATGAGACATAGTGGATATATGATAGATTAGTTCATCAATGTATACATATTTTGAGATGTATCTTTTGTGTGTGTGTGTGTGTGTGTGTGTATATATATATATATATATATATATATATATAATGAGACATTGTACTATGTGTATTAGACATTGATGGATTGTTTATTTATTTATATGGACTTTTAAGCATGATTTATAGATGTATGGATACATGCATCACTAGTTATATTTCCTACATTTTGATTTACATGAGCATGTTTAATTATTTTATCATATGGATAATGTATTTATGGCTTATATGATGTATGATTGGGTTTATGAATGGATGATAATGTGACATAGCTGCATTTCATTTATTTTTTATTCTTTTCATTGAATTTTCAATAATATTTAGTTCTAACAAACCTGATTTTTAATATAGCATAAAACACATTACCTATGATGATATTGAATAATCATGATGAATTTTGATGTTTTAAACATTTGAAAAAAAGAAATAATAAATTGTGTAAAATTAAAGTACGTCATGATATAGTAAAACTATAACCATAATTTTAAGCATTTCACAAAATAATCTTTTTAAACACATAGAAAACAATAATTAACACAAGATGTGAAAAAAAAAAAAAAATTAATCTAAATAATTTTATAACACACACAAAATGGCAATCTAATAACACTTAAGCAATAATGATACACAAACAAACAAAGAGTAACCTAACAATAAAAATTGATCACAATGGATAAAGTAAATAAAATAACCATGTAAATGGCTAAAGATAAAATGAAGTCAAATAACCAACTTAATGGTTAGGGATAGAGAATGAATAAAAATAACCAATTTAATGATCAGAGATAGAAAATAAACAATATAGCAATCAAAACAAATAAATTATTTAAGTAGAAAAGTTGTAAACATAAATAATCTAAGGGATGGATAATTGTAGCCCAGAGTTAGGCTAATTACCAAAAAATATAAGAATAAGAATAAGGATAAGCTAATCCATGTTTGGGGAAATGGATGATGGGGAAGACGGTGTTTAAGGTGACCCTAGAGATCCCATGTCTCTAAGCACTGCCTATATAATCCACCTTGGACAAAGATTATGTGGGGATATTTGGCTAGATGTAGTTCTCCCAATACAAGAAGTGATGAAAAAATGGATGATTGTTGAAGTGTTTGAGTCTTGGATGAAAAGGATGTGTGAATGACCCATCCCAAAATGAGTGAACAATGTGGAAGTTAGTTAGAATTGTTAGATGTGTGGATATTGATGTTTTTAGAATGTTTTTGTATTATTTTTTTTATATTTTGAGATTTTTAAAAAATAAAGAATATAGAATATGTGTTTCTGCTATCATTAAAAAGGATGCAGGTTCACATATAGGAATATCAACTCAAAACTTAGCATGATATAGGATAAACGACTAACAAATGATAAAATTGAGAATATACAATGGATTATTAAAAGGTTATGCCCCCAAGTAACTAAGGTAAATCTAGATAATGGTCTACTCATGGTGCCAGAAGCCTAGTTTTCACCATGGTACTTATCTAGAGAGCCAATAAATTAGTTTTCACATCTCGATGATTTATGCAAACTCTTTTTTATTTTACTATTTTTTATTATTTTTTTTATATTTTTGTATTTGTTTGATTTTTGATATACCAATAATAGCATATAGAATAGTTTTATGCATAGATATTTTAAGGTGCATGATGTTCATAGGTTCATCAAGCTCCTCTCCATCTTTTGTGTCTAGTTTGTAAGCTCATGATCCATACTTGGAAATAACAATATATGGACCTAACCAATTAGGTTCAAATTTTCCCTTCTTCTCTCTCTTAGCATTAGTGTTTTATTAGTTTTCCTTAATAACAAGATCTTTGCATGCAAATTCCCTATATTTAATATGCTTATTATATTTATGAACAAGGTGATTATGGTAAACTTGTAGATGATTTAAAGCATTAAGTCATTTCTCATCTAAAAGATTGAGTTCACTTAGGCATGAAGTTTCATATGATTCTTCATCTATGATTTGTTGTAATGATATTTATAAATATGTAATCTTGACCTCTATGGGAATCATAGACTCACTACCATAAAAAAGAGAATAAGGTGTTTCTCCCATGGGTGTGTGGATACTAGTGCAGTATGCCCAAAGGGAAAGATATAACTGAGTATGCTAGTCATGACCAACTTCATTAAAAATTGTCTTTAGGATGCAAAAAATATTTTTATTGGTTGCCTTAGCTTGCTCATTTCCTTATGGGTAATAAGGAGTGTACCATCTATGTTTGATATGATAGGTTTGACAAATAATCTTAACATCTTTATTTTTAAATGATTTACCATTGTCATAAATGAGAGAGGAAGGAATACCAAATCTGCAGACAACATGGTTGAGAATAAACTTGGAAATTTATTATCCAGTGACATAGGTAAGGGGCATTGCCTTGACCCACTTGGTAAAATACAATATTATTTTTATAATATGCTTATGTCTATTAGAATAACTAGGATTTAATTTTCCAATGAGGTCTAACCCCCACATGGAAAATGGCCAAGGAGTTGTGATAGGTTTCAAATCTTGTGAAGGACTATGGATAAGATCCCCATGTTTATGATAGGGTATACACTTTTTGACATAGGTGCATGAATCAAATTCCATTGTAGGCCAATAATAACCTACTTGGAGAAGCTTTTTCTCAAGGACCATACCACTTGAATTTTCTTCACACACTCCCTCATAAACTTCTCTAGTTACCAAAGTAGATTCTTTAGAATTCAAACAACACAAAAGGGTTCCATCATAGCATCGATGGTACAAGATGTTTCCAAGGATGGTATAGAGAGATGTGAGTTGAATAAATTATTTACATTGGTTAGATGATAATTTAGATGGGATGGTATAATTATGAAGGTATGTATAGATATCAGAGTACCATGGAGAAGTGGGACCAACCACCTCACAAACCATTTCTAAATTAAGTGTATCAGCAATTGGTATTCTTAAGTACTCAACCATAAATTTGTTATGTTTTGTGCTCAAATATAATAGGGAACCAATTTTATCCATAGCATCTACTACTCAATTGTTATTATTGGCACTTGTTTAAATTGGATGTACTCAAAAGATGATTTCAATCTATCCACCATTCACTTGTAAGGGATTAGTTTATCATCATGAGTTTGGAATTCATTAGTGACTTGATTTATGATAAGCTTAAAATCACCAAAAATAAGGAGATGTTGGATTCCCCATTGGAGTTCCATCTTCAGGCCTACTATGAGAGCTTCATATTCTACTATGTTATTTGTATAAGGGAATTTAATTTGGAATGCTTTAAGAATGAAATCCCCATCAGGTGTGACCAACAGGATACCAACCCCCAAGCCATGGTTGGTAAAGGAACCATCAAAGAAAAGCTTCCAAAGTAGAGACTCATCTATAGACATGATTGTGTCATTTATGAATTCTATAATGAGAGGTGATTTTCCATTGAGCGGTGCTTCTACAACTACATTTTATAGAACTTGTACTTTGATTATTTTTGGTTAACATACTCTAAAAAAAACTCACTAAGAAGTATAACCCACTTAACTACTTGTTAGAGTAGTTCTATATAAAAGATATTTAAGAGGGTCAATCTTAGCAATGATATTGGTTTGATTGTTAAGCATGCAATGTCATACTTTTTGAGAAGCAAAAATAAATATGAGACAAACTTTTTCTATCTAAGAGTAGTTTAACTCATATGATATCAATGTTTTGCTTAAGTAGTAGACTATTCATTCTTTCCCTTTATCATCATGTTGTGATAATAATTCCACAAGTGTAAATTGATTAGCTGAAATATATTAAAAAATGGTTTACTAGTAACATGTGGCATTAGCACTAGTGGGTTCGAAAGATATTGCTTGAGATTGTCAAATGATTTTTCACAATTTTCATTCCATGTAAAAAGAGTATCCTTTTTTAGTAAAAAGGTGAATGTGTGACAAATATCTACAACTTGAGATATGAATATTCTGACTGCTTGAATTTTCCCTTGTAGACTTCTAAGTTATTTAAGATTTTTAGGTAGAGGCATATCCATGATAGTTGAAACTTTAGAAGGATCAAATTCAATGCCACATTGTGAAATAATGAACCATAAAAAAAAATTGATGTTACACCAAACACGCATTTCTTTGGATTCAATCTCATGTTATACTCTCTCATTCATTCGAAAATATGTCAAAGCACTTGAGGGTGGTCTTTCCTGGATTTAGATTTAGCCATAATATCATCTACATAGTCTTCCATAATTTCATTAAGCATGTCATGAAAAATGACAGTCATTACCTATTGATATGTAGCTCCAAAAAATTTCAAACCAAAAGGCATCACATGATAATAGAATTCCCCATAGAGTTGTAAATGTCATTTTATGTTTGATCTTTTACATCAATTTTTATCTGATTATATCCTAAAAAGTCATCCATTAAAGATAACATCTCATGACCTACAGTTAAATATACAATCATATCTATGTTGGGTAATGGAAAATAATATTTTGGGCATGCTTTGTTTAAATCATGGAACTCTATGAAGACTATAATCCTTTATGGTTTCTTTGACATCGATACAATGTTTTATATCCAGTCTATGTAATCAATAGGACTTATGAAACCAATAGCTAGTTCTTCCTTTACTAGTAGTACAATCTTCGGATGCATCTTGCAGAGTTTTTATTTTATTGTTTTTGCATTTGGATGCACTACAATGTGATGAAATATTAACTTTGGATCTATATCTAGCATATCTACATAATACCAGGCAAACACGTCATAGAATTCATGAATCAAAAGTGTAAATATGTCCCTTTCTTCTAGAGTGAGTGATATGGTAAGTTCTACAATTTTAGGATATTTTTTGATGTTAATGTTTAAAGGAATGGTCTCTTCAACATATATTTGATTCATCTTTATAATCTAAGAGTGGTGTAGGAATATGGAAATCTTCCTCAAATTATTCTTATGTGGATGTGGAAATGAAACTGATATAGTGATGTAATTTCTGTTCCCTTAAGTATGTTGAATCTATTAGCTAAATTAGAAATCCTTTCTTGTGGTCACCTACTAAAATTTGATCTCTTTTTCTCAAGAATTTGTATATAGCTTCATCATTCTAAACATTATAAATTTGAGGTGTTGTTAGTTGGTTTCATTGTATGAGAGATGGATATGCAAGGTCAAGTATAAGGATGGAATTTTCATGAAATAGGTTAGTGAAGGCAAGATCTTCAAAGCAACTAATTATAAAACCCATCTTTTTGTTTGAAGAATCATCTTCTGACTCACTAGAAGAGTCACTTTGGGAGAGTGTAAGATGCACATTAAGTGGGTTAAATCCTATCCCATGTTTTTCTCATTTGTTTTTAGTGTGATAGGTTCGATGAAACCTTATGCATGGAGGCCAATACTTTTGCCTTTATAGTTCATTATATTACACATGATGGAATTTGCAATGGGATATTTATTAGTGGAAAATTAAGTAGCTAGTTTTTAAGAATAAAACCAAGAAGAATTTGACTCTTTTATATGTTCATCAGAAAGAAAACCTCCCTCAAGAAATTTTGTCTTGCCAAGCTTTTTAACCATTTTTTTATCCTTTGGATAGTGGATCCTACCATAGTAATTTGGATTGGTGTGTATTATACTTGTGTAAAAATATTGAATTATGTACTCGTTCATGCCTCGATCAATTATCTTAAAGTGGGAAAAATCAAATTAGGATGCTCTATTAACGAGTGGTGGATTGAAAGCTTTCTCAATAAAAGGATTATTTTAAGCTTATTCAATAGACGGTTGATTTGAAGCTTGCTTAGATAATCTATTTGAATCTAACTCCTATGGTTGGCTATATGTTTCATTAGTTGATGTTTTTTTAATGGAGATGGAATGAGTTGGTGTATTAATCCAACCACCAAGGGGAGGTGTCTTAAATAATATTTCTAGATGGACATAATTTTTGAGTGAAGGATAATCCTCAACAAGGGTAAAATTATCATCTATGACTGGTAGATTATTTGATTTTTGATATTTACCTTCCAATAACTTGAAATATTATAAGGGATGAGGATCAGCTTGTATAATAACTTCCAGTCCTAGATGGGAGAATTTCAAACATTGGTGAAGAGTATATGGAATGGAATTCATAGAATGAATCCATGGATGTCCAATAAGTAGATTGTATGGTAACTTAAGATTGATAACATGAACAAGAGTTTCCTTAATGACATAACCTACCATCAAAGGAAGATGGATTGTGCCAATAGACTTATGCTCATTATTATCATATGCCTTTATGGTAATGATGATGTTTGTTTCCATTATTATCACTATTATTGGATACCCTATATTTTTTTTAAGTCTTAGTTTACATAGATTAAGGGTCGAACCATTATCAATAAAAAAACATTTTTAATTTGTGCCTAAAAATAATAACCTCTATATACAATGGAAGGTTATGACTTGAACCTAAAGGAGAAACATCTGAATTATCAAATTCTACTTGATTATTTGTTTCCAAAGAACCTATTAATTCTTGGAATTTTTTATTATTAATGTTTTGAGGGACATTGGAATATTTGATAAATTTATACAAAATATATTTATACACATGGGATATCTTGAGAAGTTCAAAATGATGGGATATACTGCACTAAATCAAACCTCCTAGAGATAAGCACTGACTTCTAGAATATGAAAGAAATAATGTACAGACAAGAAAAATAAATTGAAAAACTCAATGAAAACCTTAACACTCTGATCGACTACAACTGACTCATGGTTATGAGAAGTGTTTAGAGCATGAAGACACTCAAATTAATGTCAAAAAGAAAGAATGATGATTCAGAGATATCCAGGACTGAAAAGAAGATGAAATCCATTGTTGGGGAAGAGGAGGACACACTATCTAAATTCTATAAGGAGTTCACTAAGAAAGGTCATGTAGACAACTGACTATGCTCAATCATTACTTTGGATGTGTGTTTCCTTTACTATCTCTTTACTAATTATGAGCTATGTTTTTACTATTTTATGTATCTTTTCTCTTTTTTGTTAGGCTTCTTATTAGCCTTGGTCTCTATACCTAGTCTACTAGTTATTTTACAGGGTCGGGTCCCTTCTTAAAAACCCACCTTTACCAATATTAAAACAATTCTACACTATAATTATCAATATAGGTGTATACTCTTAATCATTTTTATACTGATTATGAAATTTGATATATGTAAAGATCCAAGTTTCTACTACAAAACTAACTACATAATTTTTCCTTTAAAAATAATTTAAATGCAATTACTCAAGGTTTTATAATTACACTTGTGCACATATCAACGTGTATCACACTAATGCAGTTTGATCATACAATTTCATCCATAATTAATTCTATTAGATATCAACTAATTTATATGTTAGTATCACGGGTTGTTAGTTAATATATCAAGAGATTCCTTTACTCATTGTATTTGAAGGCTAAAATGGTCCCCACCATAGGATTCATAACATCCAAAAACATAGGGAGCCCCTGTAAATTTGCCTTTATATGAATTCATATAAAACACTTAATTATCTTAAGGCATCTGATAATCTCTCTTTAATAAATTCCACACTTAGATAATATTATTAAAATAATATTTATATGTAGTCCCATCACCAATATGCTTAGGGAAAGGATGTGCATTATATGTGTAATGCACCTCTGATTTATCTATTGTTTCTTCACCTATATGCTTAGGGAAAGGATCATTGAATATATTTATTATTCTACTCTCACTTGATTTTTGTTGTGTACTTTCATTAGGTATACTCACATCAATGGTGTTATCATCTATCAAGCCCTGAATCTTATGTTGCAAGATAATACATTTGTTGGTAGTATACCATGGTGTTCTATGATAGTCACAAAAATCATTATGATCAAATAATTTTTTAATATACTTAGTCATATCAATATATTTAATGGAATTAAATGATATTACATTACATTCCAATAACTTTTTCAATACTTTATAGGGAGATTCTGGTAAGTTGGTAAACTATCTCCTTGGAAGAGTTGATAATACAATCCGTGGAGTAGGTTTTGAAACTACATTGATTATCACCTTTTTATCACTCTTATTCTCATTTTGTCTCACATTTTATGGTTTCTTACACTAATTCCTAACATGATAAGTATAAACATGATTGGTTGCATATTTAAGCTTGTTCATTTCCATTAAATTTACCTCACTTTCATAACTATGTGGTACAAATTTGTGAATGATAGAAACTTATCAAATGTAATAGATTTATGTAGAGGTGGAATCAAACTCTACTTTAAAATGTATTGAAACTCTTTATCTACCATAGGATTCATCATATTCAATAGTATGGTCTTATACCTTAATACATATTATGTGATAGGCCCATTATATGCTTGTTTGAGTTGAGCAATTTGAGCATATGAAATATTTTCACTGGTATTAATTGATAAATGTGAAAGGAAAAAATATTATATAAGATTGAATGAATTATCTTGTATATTTTGTAAATCATAAAACCATCGTAGTGTATATTATTCTAATATTATTGAAAATAGCATGGTCAACAACTTATCATTGAATGCATAGTCCAAACATGTTGTGTTAAATACTCTCAAATGTTTCTTAGGTCACCTTTTCTATCATATAAGGTAAGCTTAGGTACCATAAAACTAGTTGGTAGAGGATATGTTGAAATATGTTGAGACAATGGAGTATGCAAAAAAGTATGTGAATCAAGTGCTTGATTTGGTTTTAAAGTACCTTGTTCCAAATGTAACACTTTAGTTTAAAGGGCTTGAACCTCTTGCATAAGGGATTTTACATTAGGATTAGAATTCATTATAGCCAAAGGTGATGGTACCAATGACTAAATAGGAAACGCATGAGTTACTCCTATAGTATATTATGGTATAAAGGATTTATCATATATAGTATGAAAAGGTAAGGAACCCATGGTATTTGAAGTTTCCTCAAATGTATTATCTATTCTTGAATTTTTTTTTCCAAAAGAGTTTGCAAGATTTTATAATTATTATGAGATTGATCATGGACTACTTCTCAAAAGTTATTAGTAATTTTCACTTTACTAACTAGTGGTTGTTCACCATCTAAAGGTAGTAATTCATCACAATTATCATCTTAATATTCAATGTTACCTTTATTATATTATTAGTATTTGAAATACATATATTTATCCCATGCTATGGTGGTGTGTGTGAAATACTAATGCAAAAATTTTAATTTTGGTAAAATCAAAGATTCAACAAAGACATCTGACTTTAGAGGTGTATGTATACTTTTCTCAGGGCTACTAGGATTGTGTACACTCTAAACTAGGAAAAAAGGTGCTTTTTCTCAATGTGTATCTAGATATTTTGGTGTTTTTCAATCATGTGAGCCTCTAGTAGATAATGGCTTGAAAATTTGGCTTTATAGTGAATATTTTAGAATTCATTTGGATAGGGATTGTGAATGATGAAAAATGACCTCTTGGTGAATTTCAATTTGAGAAAATAGTCATTAATTGGCAAGAGGGCATAGTTGGTAGAATTAGATAGTACCAGAGAATGGGATAGTCTAAAATAGGGTGATCTTATCTAGAGAACAAAGGTAGCTAAACTAGAATTGTTGATCAGTATGAAAAAGAGCTTAGGTTGCTTAAGATGTTTAATAAATATATTTAAAATCATAATTTGATTAAGAGGTAAGGGTCATCCACATAAGAAGCTAAGGAAATGTGGTAAATTAATGTGTAAATAGGCATGAGCTAAGTGTGTATGAGGATTGGTCACAAGTGATTTATTTTAACCATAAATCTTAATCTATGTGTCTACATGTGATACCTCTTTAAGTTTGATATGCCATAATAGCCACTCCATTCTTAGTTATATAGAGTAATGGGGTATTTAACATGTTGTTAGGATTCCCTTAGATGCAAAATATTTGTGCAATATCATCTACATTGCATCAATATCTCAAGTACATACACTAAAATAAGGAAGTCATAGTTATAGGTATACAATATGAGTACCCTCTAAAATTAGTGGAATATCCTCCTCCACCCTCCTCACCACCACATTTGGTTTATACACCTATATAGGACTAGTACATAGATCTAATTGTCACACATATTCAAGATCTTTATATACACTTAATTTAGAGGAAAGTAGTTGAGTCTACTAGATAGCCAACTATTTAGCACCCATCACATCAGTGAGTTATTTAGGGATCATAAAGGCTATTATCTCTTATAGAACATATTAAGTCAATAACAAAAATAGTTCAACATGTCCACAATGAAAAAAGGAAGTGAGACATTATCTTACTATATGAAGGATCCCATAAAGTCCTCAACATCATAGAGTTACTCATTATGCATAAGATTATATATGATAAGTGATATAATTACATTTAAAGTACAACACATGATTTATTATCACATATTGATACACCTACATCTGGTACTTTTCAATCAAAATATTTGTGACCCTTACACTATTAAATATAAACACTACTCATGGTCTTCCCATTTAAGTGATTATTGGGTAACACTTTCCAAATTTAAAATACTTTAAAAAAATACAAAAATAATCAAGAAAATACAAAAATAATCAAGATATTCATAAATCTAAAAATTAAGACCCAATCATGACATTGATTACTAGATTACACTATTTACACATGTTATTTATCATGTTTTTTGTAGATGGCATGTTATTTTAAAACACGTATGCATTTCATGGTATATGAGTGTGATGCAGGGCATATATATATATATATATATATATATATATATATATATATATATATATATATATATATATATATATATATATATATATATATATATATGCCCTGCATCACACTCATATACCATGAAATGCATGCGTGTTTTAAAATAACATGCCAATCATGACATTGATTACTAGATTACACTATTTACACATGTTATTTATCATGTTTTTTGTAGATGGCATGTTATTTTAAAACACGCATGCATTTCATGGTATATGAGTGTGATGCAGGGCATATATATATATATATATATATATATATATATATATATATATATATATATATATATATATATATATATATATATATATATATATATATATATATATATATATATATATATATATATATATATATATATATATATATATATATATATATATATATGTCCATGCTAATATTGAAGGCATCTTATTCTAAAAGTTTCACTATCATATTTTATATATTTTTATTACCTTGTACCATGTTGAGTTATCTAGATTGCTTACATGTGTATTTCTAGTTATTAATATCTTACATAATGATACATGGATATTATATTACATTATGATGTGAATTTTATATATATGAATGGTTTAGACTAGTATTTACTTGTTTTATGTTTCATTTATGTTATTACTCTCTTGCATGATAGGCTATTTTGTGCTTGTCTATTGTGTGGCCCTTTACCTTATTTGATGTGGCATCTCCATGTCCCTTGTGTGTATCCTTTGGAATTATTTGTTGCGACATATTTATTTCCTTTTTATGCATCCCTTATCCTTATGTGTGACATTAAATCTTGATCTTGTTGATCTTGTTGCACATGTTGACCCTGCTGACATGGAGCAGTGCCATGATCCACAACATGAAATTTTACTAGGTAGTCTTATTCAGTTAGCTTTCTAGTGATGGATATTATTATGCACTTCACTAATACATTTATCTATACATTAAAATTATATTCCCTACATCATATATGTTATATACATCCCTTGATTGACATATGCTTTAACACAATGACATACTCTCCATATGTTCACATGATTATACATGATATTATATTTACACATGAAATGATACAATTAACTCTTATTTTGAGATTAGTAACACATGACTCATCCCTCATGTCAAAGGTGGGAATTATAGTGGTATTTTAATAGAGACATAATCCTCCATAAACATAAAATAAAATTAGAGTACATATTTCAAATATTCATAATGGCTCATATGATTCAGTTACATGATAGAAAGTGGTACATTATTAAAAAATATTGGGGCATATTTAATTCATATGCACTCATTTTACAAATACTTGAATACATATTCATACACACTTAGGTGCATATACATGGCCATATGTACACAGTTAAAGGGAACATGAATTATAGGTTTCCACATATACACTTTCATATTCATGAGGTTTGATATTGGTTAATGCATATACAACTTTCAAATTCATGGGGAAATATATTGGTTCATACACATAAATAACAATACAATTTATAAATTGAATGATAAATGGTTGTCATTACACTTCACACTTGTTGACACTAAGGTCGTGATGGGGGAATGAGTATAGTTCATTATCTTGTGATCATGCATTTCTTCTAAATTGAGTGAACTTGAGTGAAATTATATAATCAAATATATGGTCATGATGAGGGCATAAACATTATTAATGTTTCAATCATGAATTTTTTTTACATTGAATGAACTTGATCCATCTTGATCAAAACTCTATAATTGAATATATAATCCATCTTCAGTGGTTGATTTAGCTTTACTTTAAGATAACCTATCAGGTGGTTTATATTTATTTTATGAGTAGTTATTTGTGTTAATACATCACATAATTCTATCGACATTTATGAGATTTGGGGCATATTGTCTTCCAAACCCAAGGGATTACATAATTACACAAATGTGGGGCATAGTCATTCCAAATTTCCATGTGATTCAACAAGGAAGGACAATTTCTCCATGTTTCAAAAAGATGAACCAATATTCAAGTGCTCCAATGGAATTACCTTTCTCCAATGATTAATTAAGGAAGCATCATCTCCAACAAGTTTTAATGGAAACATGGTTTTATCTAACACATTATGTACTCCTTACTCTTTAATTTTAAAAATTCAAATTCAAAATTCAAATTTTGATCTATGGACATTGACTACTACATATTTGTTGTAGGTTTTTCTATTGAATGACCTACATAATTGGAGCTTCCTACTAAAGATAAAGTGTGTTTTACACACTTAGGTATATATTTTTATTTTACTTTAGCAATTCCATTATTATAATAAAATGGGGAAATTCATAGATACTAAAATTTTGCATTAACTAATTGATAATGATAAGCTTGACATACATTTAACGTGCATGACTTGCACACATAAATATGATCCTAATCTACCATTCTCTCACACCTGCATACTATTTTATGCTATTACATACCTATGATAACCTCACTGTCTATTTCAAACCTGCTTACTATCCTTCATAAACATCTCCAAACTTTCAAGTCATTCCTCATTTGCACAGGTCAATAATGTCATATTAGGTTAGTATTTCCAATCAATACTGATATGATCCCAATGGTATCGACCATATACCAACAAATGATACCTTTTAAAACTAAAATGTTTCCTTAAGGTGGCTTATTTTCCCATCATGTCATTGGCATGATAAAATATTGAATTGGACTCATATATGCAAATCAAGGTCTCACTTAATAAGGGGATTAACACTTATCTAGTACACACCTATATACTACTACACATTGAGAATTTGTTCCATATTTATCCCCAATTATGAATCAATCATTGGTAATAATCACATGGCAATTTTTATGTATACCAAATCCAATCCAAAACAAACATTATCAAGTATGTAATCTAAATTATTAGATACATTCATATAGTGAAGGAGCACAATCACACTAGGTGGGAGAACTATGCATGATTTGATTCCCATATTTAGAGCATCAGATACGTAGGTAATGGTCAATCATTAAATGGGGATGATTAAGGTAAGATCATTCCTTTACACTTTTCTAAATTTTTATAGGTTTTTATTCCTCACAAGCACACCTAGGGTTTTAAGGTGAATGAGACTAATTTATGGAGTTACACGCATCATCAAGTTTGAAACTCCACATACAGAACTTTTAGAGACATGAAAATGTGACCATAAAATAACATATACATATTTTATCATAGGTCACTACTAACTAACACATGTCAGTATAGACACTCAATACTAACCCAAATTTGATAGATTCGACCATGTACAAATAGAAACATAGTTTTTGAACTAAAAAATCACATGCGTGCTTCAGTTTATTTTTCACTAGTAGAACATGGTTATAGTCAAATAGTAAACCAAAAAATATAATTAATCATCTCTTTACTATACTTAATATTTTTAATATATTCCACTTGTCAAATCATTGTAATTAGTTTTAGTATTTTACATTCATATGTATGCTTGAATGTCATATATATATATATATGAATTATTTTACTAGTTTTTATCCTATTAGAGTTTATAAATCCAAATTAAGGTAAAATAGGGTGTCACCTCTCTTATTATATGTCAAAAAACTTGTGGTCTATCACATGATATATATGATTTATGTTAATTAAGTTAACTTTATTTAAAACCATTGTGACATAGGGGTTAGTATTTAATAAAAATAGTTACTGCATATGTTCATAAAATAAAAGTAGGTGTGATCAATCATAAGATTCAGTACATAGTTCATAATAATTCATACTCTAACTTCTATTGGATTTAGATATATATAATAACCATTAAATACAATGTTTTTATATCTCATTACACTATATCACCTTATGTTATTACAATGATTACTCTATTTTATAACCTCTTAGTAATCTACTCTATTATACCTCAACTCTCTCTATGTTATCTACTTTGTTACAATGTTGTGGTATAAATATTGACTAGATACCTTACAAAACAATGGTCATGTTTGTGTGATACAAGCCATTTCTCTAATTATCTTGTCTTGTGTTATCGCAAGAGTCAAATTCTTACCACATTGCATAGTAAGTAGAAGCCTCTATTATGTTAGCCTAGAGAAGTATTTTGTTGTTGTGGTAAAAGAAAAGTCTATATGGAATCTGTGGTTTGGACCTTGGCTGACTGAGAATACTACCAACATTTTTCTTATATAATATACCTAATTTTAATAATTCTAATGTATTTATAAGTAAAAAAATATAATATGCCTAATTGTAACAAAATTGATTTGTCAAAATGTTTGAATCATGAAGTGGATTCCCAACTTCTAGTAGATGTTTCTCATATTTTCTCATCATATGCTTGGAAAACATATCCCATTTCAAAATTATTTCATTTGCTTCCCCTAATTTTATTTTTAATGCCGTGTTCTCCTTTGTTTCCATCACTATATCATTTAGAACTAAGGATTTTGTTTATATTTGTAAGTAGATTTCATGGTCTTTGATTTTTACCTCCATATTTTCCATCTAGGTGCTTAGGTAAGTGTCATAATCCTTTGTATCCTCAGAGAATAATATTAGTTGTAAATTTTTCTCCTTGTAATAATGTCTTAGCAAAAAATTTGCATTATAGTGCATCTGATATGTTTGTTAATCACATCGTTCAGCTCATATATTAACATGCATTAAAAAATTTCATCTATTGTATCCCTCTCATCTCATTTGGCATTTATTTTACTTGTTTTTCACTCATTTCCTCATTTATTTTGTTCTCATCCTCCTAATGTCATCAATTTTAGTAGCTTTTCAATTGTGTTTGTAGTTCCTACCATCTACCCGTTTCATATTTTAGCTTGTATTTTTAAGTTCCAAACTAATTTGTGCCATATATCATTCTATGGAAAAAAATCAACTAATTTTTTGTATTTACAACCTCATTATTTCACCACTATACTTATTTTTTTTCGCACTTGTTTATTTATTTTAACTAATGCTTCATATCTATTCATTATCTATTTTGGGGATCTAATTTTTCCTTATTATTATTTTTTCCAATTTTTCCATGATTATTTTTATGTTTTTCCCCTTTTTTAATAATTATTTTCATCCCCCTTTATTCATACTTCCTACTCTTACTATTTGAACCACTAAGATCTTTTGACATGGTCACACAACCAAGTATCAAGATAGATGGTTTTAGGACATCGTAGTATCCTTATTCAACCTATCTATCTAGGAGGACAATGTAAACCTAATTGGGAGGTGACACGATATTTAACCAAAAACTTAAGCATATGGTATAGGATATCATAGTAACATGTACCTAACTTCACCTGACTAGAAGGATAGTGTCACCTCATAATATCTTCTTGATTATTTACCATCGTTCACCATAGTTGTCTATGGTGTAAAGTTTTAGTCAAGTTCCATTCACAAACCCTTTTTAAAATGTGTCTACAAATGTTTTAAATTTTATTATGTTTGATTATAGTATATCTTTTGTTATGTATGGTCCAATCCATCTTATTTTTAACTTTCCCAATTTTTTATATTTTCTATCATATAATAAAACTTTATCCCCAATCTGAAACTCTTTAACCTTGACATGCCTATCATGCCAAGATTTTGGGCATATATTCTTTTGAGATTTGATTATATGCCACTAAAAACCTTTTTTCATGTAACTTTTTTAGTTCTATCAATCTCTCTTGAATACAATCTTTCTCTTTCATTTTATATGTTACTGCAAGTCTTAAACTTGGTAATATGTACTCCATTAGTACTACCACTTTTAGACCATATACTAATTGAAAGGGGAAATACTTAGTTAATACATTAAAAGTAGTAATGTAATCCCATAGTAATTTTGGTGTCTTTGTATCCTAATATCTAATCTCAGTGTTGTATAATTTGGTTACTACTTTCTCTAATACCTTATTAAATGTCTAAACAATGTCATTATCTTGAGGGTGGTTAGGAGTGTTCTTGTTATGTTGGATCAAGAAGTGTTTAATAATTTTTGTAATTTTATTATTCATGAAATATTTACCCTAATCACTTGCTATACTTAAATAATATCTAAACCTTGTGATTATATTTTCATACAATAGTTTTATGATAATCTTTGTGATATAATCTATTGTGGCCATAACTTCTACCCATCTTGTTAAGTATTCAATTCTAGTAGAACCTAACATTACTCTTTCTTACCACAGGTTTGATGAGACCTATAAAATCAATTGCACATTTCTCAAATGGAGCTAGAACCAAAATTGGGTAGAGAGGCATCTCATCTCTATAATATGATTGACCCACTCTTTGGCATATGTTGTAATTTTTTGTATAGTGATGTGCATACCTAAAAATTTATGGCAACCATAAGATTAGTAGTATATTTATCTTACCTATATCTTCTCTAGAGTTTTTCTCTCCTTCAACTCCATCATGGGCTTCTCTTAAGATACTATTCTACTCATGCAGTAATGTTACTCTCCGTAATACCTCACCTCTTCCTTCATATATAGTGTTCCTTCAATTAATGTGAAGGAAATTATTTGATCATCAATTTATTACTTTGAAATATATTATAATATTTCAAAACTTTCCACTAGATAAAAATTGAACAATATTATCCATATCTTTGGGAATTGATTCCATGCAAAAGAGGTGAGATCCAGGAAACTTGTCCTCAATTGGTCTTATATCTTCCCTTGTAGTGATTCGAGATTGGTAATCATATCCATTTTTTCATTCCCTAGTTTGACCATAATATTAAAATCAAATTCTTGAAATAACATGAGCCAATGGAAAATTATTCCTTATATTATTGGTCTATTTATCAAGTATTTAAGTGGCTCATGGTCTGTAAAGAATATAAACAGAGTTGCCAATAGGTAATATCTAAATTTATACATCATATACACCATATAAATTTCCTCCCATTATATGGTTGAATAATTTACTTTCACTTTAGTTAATTTCCTTTTGAAAAATGATATTAGATGATCTATATTTCTGTGAGGTTGTGCCAACACCACTCCTATTGTAATTCTAGAAGCATTAACATGGACATAGAATGGGATCTTCCAGTCTGAAAATAAAGGTATTGGGGCATTTTTAACTTTATTTTTTAATGTGTCAAATTATTCTTGACATTGTTTTGACCAATCTAATGATTAATTATGCAAATTATTCAATAATTCCTCTATGGGTGCGCTTATAGTGACCTTATGAATTGTTGGTGATATCTTGTATAATGCAATATTATTCTAACCTTATTATGTGTCTTGGTTGGTGAGAGGTCTATGATAAGTTAATTTTTAAGTATGTCTACCATTGACCCCTCTTTGCATATTATTTCTCACAATAAAGTACCAAAAGGTGTGCAAAGATGCATTTCTTAAGATTAAGAGAAATGTTCAATTATGTACATATTTTGAACATAATCTACAATGCTTGGACATGGTCTTGGATTAACCCATATACCATTCAATATTCAAGATATAATTTCAAAATATTATGTATCAAATCCCTAAGTTCATTCACCATTATGCAGTTGAACACAACTAGTATATTTTTCAATTTGAAAGGGCATCATCATATACATAAAGGTTCCCCATTATGTGGTAAATGTATTTTTTGGTCAATCCTCTAGTGTTATTCTATCTTGATGGTATGTTAATAATCCATTAGTGAATGAATAAATATATTTTTTTGTAACATTTTATAATATCTCTTTAGTAATGGTGTTGGAAAAGGGTCATGTAAACAAACCTTAATCAATTCTTTGTAATAAACACATATGCGTATTTTACCAATTTTATTGTTCTGAATCACCATGGGACTTATACATTATATATCTTCTATAGGATTATGATATCACTAGTTAGAATCTTATCCAACTCAGTTTTGAAATTTAATTTGTATGGTCAATTTTGAAATGGTTTAGTACCCTCTTTCAATTGGATTTTCATAATACCCACATCTTCTTTTATTCCTTTGAGCTTTTTAAATGTTATTAGGAGTAAGTCCTCAAAATCCCTTGGTAACTATAATATTTTATCCACCTCTTCTTCTTCCCAATATTTCCTTACTTTGGCCATCTTAGGATTTCCTTATGTGGCTACATTCTCTTCTTTGATTTTAAGCAGTTAGAAGAAATATTATGTTTTGGCTTCCATAGTGTCAATCAGTTGTCTTTCTCCTTCTAAAATATATATTTTTATATTTTCTAGTTTTTTTCCTCATCATCTTCCTACTTTGTAAATTTTTAGTAGTATGTTATATAATCAAGCTCTTTTATTTTTTTATTTCTTTTCATAGTTTTTGGTAGCTCTCTTATAATTATGTCAATCTTCTCCCAATCATCCATATATCCTAATATATTTTTTTATACTTTTACTCTATAAAATTATTTCTTTGGGGTAGATTCTTCCATAAATAAAAATGTTTTTTATTTTATGCAGTGCTCAAAATACTCTAGTATCCAAATCCCAAAAGTTAAAATTTCAAAAAAAAATCCATTTTTAGGTCCTCCTATCTACTGGTTCCTTTCTGCATCTTGAGCAATGTATATACCATGTTTTTGTAAATGTTTCTAATGTCCATTAAAATAATGATGCCCATAGGTGTCTATCAATTTCACATTTTTTAGTCTATACATTTTCACATTGTTCGATGTGTCTTCTTAGACTTGTTGTTCTGGATTAGTTCTATGTTTTTAGAAAGTAATTGTTTGACCTAATAAATCTTGTCTTGAGTAATACCCTCAAGGTCTTCCAAATTCAAATGGTGGCTTAATGAGTGTTCCACCACCTTGCAGCAGTGATATTTAGCATGTCATCAATGGCCCTCAACCTTATTTCCTCTTGGTGGAATACATTATCATCTATTATAAGTAGTCCTCAACAATTCCAATGCTAGTGAATTTGTGTAATTTTTTATGAGAAACTATTTCTATTTGGTTGACCCTTCTTCATTATTGTAATAGATTTTTTAATGCAACAGTGTTATTCCTTCTACATGGTATTTTTCTCATAGAACATACCTTCCTTACTATTTTTTCAAGTGTCCCTTATATCCATGCTTCAATTTCATCCTTTAAGGGTTGTTTTATCATCATTTGGTTTAGGTTCATCTTTTATTTTTGGAATTTTCTTGAGTGTATATACCCAACAAGATCATCAAAATCACTATCCTTGTCATCCAAACATTAATACTCTAACCATGCAACTCTTATTCTTGTTTCAAGGGGAAAGTGGACTACCAATCCATTTTCTTTGAATGAAATTTCTTCTACTTTAGTGTTTAATGAACCATTTCACTCAATGAACCACTATAAATTTAACAAAGCTAAGTATCCTATATCATATGTATCGATCACTTCAAATTCTACCTTTCTCTTTATTCACATTAAGTTCACTTCCACACTTATAGATATTCTAATTGGTGAGCACGATGTACCATCAACCATTATAATATTGTAAGTTGTGGCATGTAGCTATGGTTTACCAAGTGTCTCTAATGTATTACTTGGTAAGACATTTGTGTTTATACCAAGACCCAACAATGTATTTTTGAACTCATGACCATATTGATATTTAATTTAATTGTCATTTTCTTCCATTTCCTACTCATTCTAAATAGATTCTTTTTAATTTTCCTCTGGTTTTTCTCAATTTGTTGCACTCTATGCTCTCTCTGTTACTTATTTCAATACTTACAAAGTTGATATTTACCTTATTTTTATTGTATTATTTTTATACTTTTTTCCACTATGTGGTCACGTTCATGGATGTTGGGTCTTTCTCTATTTTTTTAATTGTTCTTTAGAATCAATAGCTAATTAATTTTCTTTCTTATTTTTTATTTTTTTGTGAGTGGTTACCACCACCCTAGGTTTTGAATCAATATTAATAATGTTGAGAGCCTTCTTTTACGATATCTTCCTCTATTCTTTCAATATTTATTGGCATTCTCTAATTTTCTCAGACATAAAAGTATGTCTTAATGGTTTTCTTCCTTATTGGTAATTTTATCATCTCTTATTTCTCAGTGAACTTCATTGCATCATCCTTTTGTATTTTTCCCTTTGGATAGCTTCTTTAAATGTTTTATTCCTTTTTATGGGAGAGATTATAGTAGCTCCTCAGTCTTTGTTCCATTATTCTTATAAAATTGTGACACTTTAAGGCATGAGAATGAGTTGTGTGCCCCTTTTCATGATAAAATCCACACTCTATATGTAATTCTACAATGTAATTCCTAGCAATATGTCCCACCCTTCTGCACTTGTAACATGTAGGTAAAGGTCTCTCTTAATTATAAGTTGGTTATACTTTTTATTATATCATCTTCCCCCATGGTAATTTCCTTAGCCTATATGGAGTCCTACCCTATATCCCCCCTCACTACCTCCCCTATATCCACCATAGTTGATATTATAGTACTGA